>JAGFBE010000041.1:0-461145 GCA_020226115.1 Colletotrichum viniferum
TCTTCTAAAACCTATTTTAAAACTATCTCTTTTAAAAAGCAACTTCTAGCTAGCTATATTTCTTAATAATAAAAATCAGAAATCTATTAAAAATAAAGAATTTATTAATAAATTTATCTTATATAAGCTTTATAGCTTAGTTAGTTTATTAGTTATAAAAAGTCTATAAAATTTAGCTAGAATATAGAGAAGAGTTTATTAGAAAGATATATACTTTTATAGATAATCTAAAAGGAGTTATCTATATACTTATTCCTATAGACTTATAGACTTTACTAAAACCTTAAAAGAAAAAGCTTAATAGACTAACTAGGTTTCTAAATATAATAAAGCTATTTAAACTTAAAACTATCTAAAAATCTTTTAGTTAAAGCTATTATTCTAATAACTATAAACTAGATAGCTTTAATAATTATTACATTATAACTTATTCTAAAGATCTCTATTAGTAGTAAGTATTTTAATAACTATTTATCTATATAAAGTATAATTAATACTAGCGTAGAATTTAGTTTTATAAGTTATTAATATATCTTAAACTATAATATTCTAATTTCTACTATTACTTTAATAATAAGAATAATAGCTAAAAGTAACCTAAAGCTATACTTTATTAAAGTATACTATATATCTATTTAGATTAATAACTATAAAATTATAATAACTATAATAATAGTAAACCTTAAAAACTATTAACTATAACTTACTTTTTAGGCTTCTTTTTGCTATTTCTATTAAACTTATTTTTAAGTATTTAAAACGCTTTATTACTATTATAATAAAAGCAAAAAACTATAGAAGTAATAAATTCTAGAAGATTAGTATTCTAGTAGGTTTTATATAATTAGATTCTTTATATTAGATTTAGCGCTATTTCCTTAAATAAGAAAACTATATAAAAGATATCTATAATACTTCTAAAACTACTAAAAGCTAACTTAAGACTAACTAGAACTTTAGTAATATATATAATAAAATTTAAACTTACTATATTAATACTATAGTTAACTATAAAAAAGAGCGCTTTCTTACTTAAAAAAGAAAAAAAGCTAACCTTTTTAAATAAAAAGAAGCTATTCTTAAGACTAATTAATACTCTACTCTAATTTCACTTTTAGCTACACTTAGCGTCTTAAGAACTATTACTAAAGTAGTAGTTACTCTAATTATAAAACTATTTAAGCTTACTTTTTTAAGAACACTAAAAGCTAGTAAAAACCTTCCTAAAGTCCTAAAAAATTAAGTATTCTTTAAGTTAATTAAGAAAAACCTTAAGCTTAACTAAAGCTTTATTAGTATCTATATAATATATAAATATAAGAATAAAAAAGCTTATCTAGTTAATAATCTACTTTTAGATAGTTTTATTCCTAATAGTTAGAAAGACTAAAAGAAGATTTTAACTTAAGAAGTAGAGAGCTATTATTAGCTTTCTAACTCCTCTTTTGCTAGCTATATATATCTACAATTTATGTAGTTTAACTAAAGAACTTATCTTACTTTAGAAAGATTTTTAAAGCTTAAAATTATCTAGCTATATTTTTTACTAAGAGAGATTAAAATACTTAAATATATTTTTTATAAATTGAGAAAGGGCGTTAGTATAGAATTTCATAGAATATAAGCGTATTAACCTTTATATAACTTTATTATAGAAGATTAGAACTATTCTATATATTATATAGTAAGAAAAAGAGATTTCTATCTCTAAAACCTTATAAAAGAAGGTTATTAATATACTTAAATTAAGAGTTATATAAGAAGTTTTAGAGGAATCCTATAGATTATATAAAAACTTCTAGTTCCTTGTTACTAAAAAAAGATAGTAATATGAAGCTAATTAACTTATATATAAACTTAATAAAATTAGTATTAGAGATGCTTTTATTCTTTTAGAGACTAATAAATTCTTAGAAGACTTTACTAACTATAAGATTATAAGCTTTTTAGACCTATTTTCTAGATATAACTAAGTTTTACTTAATAAGTTAAGTTAAAACCTAACTACATTTGCTATACTTTTAGGGCTATTTAGAATATATACTTTACCTCAAAGAGTAATAAATTTAGTTACTTAATTTATAAAGGTTATAATAAGAATCTTTTATAACTTTATTCTAAGTATTTACTAACTTTTTCTTAATAATATCCTTATTAGAGAGCTAAGAACAATATATAATAGTAACTATATAGTTAAGCTTCTAGAGATATATTTATATATCTTTAAACACTTTATAAACCTAGGCATAATACTTTAGAACTTTAAACTTATTAGCGCTATAATTTCTCTTAAGAAATCTTAGATTTACTAGCTTACTATTAACTTTTTTAGTTATATAGTAAGTAATAGAAGATATAAGTCTAACTAAAATAAAGTTATTAAAATCCTTAAGTAAGAAAAGTGTAATAATATTATAGTAGTTAAAAGTCTTCTTAATATTATTAAGTTCTATTAAATATAGATTAAAGATTATAGAACTATTTCTACTCTATTAATAAGACTTCTTTAAAAAGAAGTACTTTTTAAATAGGAGCTAGAATAGCAGCTAGCTATAGAAACCTTTAAGCTTTATCTAGTTAGCCTTTTATTATTTCAACCTATTAATTATAAAGAGAAAGCTAGTAAAATCTATTTATCTATTAATATAAGCACTAAGAAGTAGAGCGTTATACTTAGATAATATTATTAAAGTAAAAGATATATTATTTAGTATAAAAATAGAATCTAAACTAGCACAGCCTTTAACTATAACGCAGAAAAGCTTAAGCTTTAATTAGTCTTATTTACTCTTAAGAAGCTTAGAAACTACCTATATAATATATAATTTACTCTTAAAACTAATATAAAAATCTTTATAGACTAAATTAGCAGCACTACTTTAGATTTATTTAGAATAGTTTTTATATAATAGATTATTTAGATTAAAATGTTTAATTTTAATATTTATTATATATTTAGTATAAAGAATAAAGCTATAGATAGTCTTTTATGCAAACTAATAGGGGAATCTAATATTTAAGAAGCTAAATAAAAAGAAAATTTAGATAAGATAATTAATAACTCTATCTATATATTTAAAGCAAAAGAGGATTTTAAACCTAAAGTAAATAATCTACTAAGCTTTAAATAGATTTAGTCTTAATAATTATAATAAATTACTAAATATTTAGCTTTATTATTACACCTAAAGACTGTTTTTTAGATTAATTTTAAGAAATTTAAGTTATATATAGTAAAATATATACTTTAAAATAGTTTTCTCTTTTAGAAAAGAATAAAATTAAACTTTATACTAAGATAAGTAGTTAATAATAAAGAAGAGTAGAAGAAGTTAATCTAGTATATATATACTAAGGGAGAGTATAGAGGTTATAATATAATATATATTAGACTTTAAAAGTAATATGCTTAGGAAAATATATATTAAATAATAAGTAATAAAATAAAGGGCTATCTATCTTATATATAAGCTTAACTAAGATAATTTAAAAACCTTTATACCTTTTCTATACTTCTAGTAATTCTATTTCAGTATATTTATATTAATATCTAGAAGATTAGTAATTACTCTTTAGCTAAAGCTTATAATATACTTACTAGTTATATAGAAGCTTATTAACTTCTTAAGAACGTTAACTTAAGGATAATAGCTAAGTTTATCTAAGAAAATATAATCTATTACTATAAGATCTATAAGCTTCTTATAGTTAATAGAGGATTAGAAAATAAAAGGTTTATTAAAAAGCTTAATTAAGTCTATAGGAGATAACACCTTATTATCTTAGTATATAATTTAAAAACTAATAGACTTATTAAAAAAGAATATTAACCTCTTATTTATACTTTTATAACCTAATTAGACTTTAGTAGAAAGAATTAAACTTCAGTCCTTTATATAGCTCTATTTACTAACTAAATATTAATTAGATCCTCTATAGAATACTCTCCTTTTTACTTTATTTATAGTTATAATTTAATTACTTTAATTAAAACTAAAAGTATTATTTAGTAAATACTAAATTAATTAAAAGTTAGAGATATTAAAACTAAACTTTTTTTATATATATAAACCTTTAAATAACTTAATTCTAACTAGTAAATAGCTTTTAAATATATTATAAAGTAGTGCTACTAAGTTATTAAAAACTATAACTAAAAAAATAAGTATAGAATATAATATAAAAAGCTATAAATTAGAGATATTATTCTCATTTATAACGTAAAGCTATCTATTAATAAAAGCTTTTCTAATAAGCTTAATATATATTAGTTAAGCTTTTTTTATATTTAGTAGATATCTTTTTAAACTTCATCTTATTTACTTAAAACTTTTATTAGAATTCCTATTAAGTAGACTATAGCTAGTAATCGCTTAAAGAAATTTATAGTAAATAAAGACAACTATCTAAATAATATCTCTAAAATAGAAGTCTAACTAGATCTTAAATAAGCCTTTAATAAGGTCTTTTTTACTATAAATTAACTTAATCTTAATACGCTTAGCTTAATAGAGATCTTAGACCTTAATAAGTTATTCACACTAGAAAAAGTAGAAACTAATAATTTTAACGCTATAAAAGCATAAATTAAGTAATTATAAAAATAAAATAAAACACTATAAGCTAAAGTTAATATCTAGTAGAAAAAGAATAAAATAGTAATAGGTATCTTTATAAAAAATAAAGAGTTTAATAGCTAGTATAAAGATATAGAAGAACTAAAAGATAGCTAAATCTATAAAAATCATTTATTTTTATTTATTTTTAGTAAGCAAAACATTATTTCATTCACTTATTTTTAGTTACCTCTACGTTATAATATATATTAATTATATATTATATTGCTTCTTTTACTCTTAATATATAAAGTTATAAAAAAAAAAGAGAACACATAATAATAAAAACTAATAAATACTAAAAAAACTAAAAAATGCTAAAAAACTCAAAAGAAACTAATACTACCCCCTAAAAAATTCAAACCTAAGCTAAACTAATCTCTAAGTATAATAAACAGCAGCCTCTTTCTTCTTCTTCTTATTCTCACACCTTAACCTCACTTCTACTATTAAAAAGTTAACCTATTTATAAAGGTTTTTACTAAAAATCTTATAAGAAACTACTTAGAAATACTACTATAATTTAAATTTATATTCTAAAGCTAATTTAGTAAATTAGTTAATTAATAGTTTTATATATTAGTATAATAGTCTTACTTCTAGGATATTTATACTTAGAATAAAGTATTATATTAATACCTCTACCCTCTTTATATAAAGTGCTATTAGAAATACTTTTCTTCTTATTACTCTTCTTAATATACTTAATCTAACTAGTAGTTTTTTAGTTATAGTTAAGCTTATATAAATATAAAGAGCCCTTTTTATAATAGATATAGTTAGAATAAGCCTCTTTCTATTTAGTTTAATAAGAAATATACTTCTAGAAAAGAATAGATATAGTAACTTAATAGTTACTCTACTTAGCTTTAAAAGATATCTTTACTTAGCGTTTAAAGTATTTATTATATAAAAAGAGATTTTAAGTACTATATATATAAATTAATAAAGCTTTAACTACTTCTAACCTATCTATCTTTTAGTATAGCTATCTTTAGAAGTTAATATAACTTTTTATAATATAAACCTCTCTTATAAAAAATAGAAATCTATTTAGTACTTCTCCTTTATTAATTAGCTCTATATATATTATTAAAAACTTAGTAAGTAAATACTAAAACCTCAAAATAACTCCTTTAACTCTTTTATTAATAATAATCTTATAGATAAAGCTTATTTTATATTAAATCTAACTAATAGAACTTTTAATAGAAATCTAAGAAAAAAAAAGAGAAGCTTATATATAGATTAGTAGTAGTCTAAATAGTTTTAAAAAGATAACCTACTATAACTAATAGTAGTATAATAAGTCTAAATAAATAAATAGTTCCTTTTTTATCCTTATAATTTATAGAAACTAGCATAAGAGAGAAGGAGAAGAGCTTATATACTTAGTTTAAAGTAGTAATATAAAAGTAACTTATATTAATTTCAATATCTATAATTATACTACTTAGAAGTTATTTAGTTATTATTATAAAGTATTAATTAGACTAAGGATTATAAAGAATAATATATTAAGAAGAAAAAAAGAGAAATATAGCTAAGTAGAAGAAACACACCTTTTTATACTTAACTAAAGAGGTTAGTTAATACTAAAAATAGTAACTATAAAAGCTTAAAGACTTATTTATTATAGCAACCTATTAATAGAACGAAAAAGAATAATTCAAAAAGCCTTTTACTATAAATCTAAAATTAACTAAACTAAAAAGAATGCATTTATTTAGATTTTAATAGTAAAAGCAAAATAAATATATTAATTAAAACGTCGCTATCTATAAAAAAGAAGCCTTTAACCCTATATATCTTATAATTAAATTATAAAAAACCTCACCTCTTTTATAACTATAAATATTAACTTTCCCTTTAAAAATATATAATTATAAGTCTAACTAAGTAGTTTATAACTATATCTTTCTTTCTCTTACTACTAAATTACGCTAGTTATTATTCTTTTCTCTACTTACTATCCTTAATATCTAACTTTACTTTCATCTAATTACTAGCTATATTTAGTAATTACTTAAATCTTACCTTTAAAAAAGACTACTTTATATATCTAACTAGTTCCTTCCTTATCTAAAAAATCATATTTTTAGAAGGATTATTAACTACTAACACTAAATTTACCTTTATAATATCTATAAAAAGGGAGCACTTTAACCTACTAACCCTCTACTAAATATCCTTATATATCTATATATATAATAACTACTCTTCCTTAATAGATACTTTTACATTTAACTATAAAACTTCAACTAAACTTAACTATTACTTATATATCCTAAAAATTATACCTTTTTCCTCCTATTTACTTTTACTAACTCTTAATAAAAACTATTAATATTATAATTAACACCCCCTTACTTTCTATAAATTCACTTTCTTAACTTTTTTCTTCCTTTTAAAATATCTAATTACTATAACCTAGATAAGTAGTAATATAAGCCTATTTATTCAATTTTATATACTTATAACTTAATAATCCTTCCTCTAAACTACTATAAAACCTCATGTAATATCTCGCTAAACTACTCCTACTACCTTTCAGTTTTCCTCCTCTAAAAACTATAATCTTAAATCCTAAAAAGCTTATAAAACTATATAGGATATTAACTAGATTAAAGGAATTAAATAAAAGCTTATAATTTATATCACATACCTTTATAAAAACTAATTAGTTTTTTAAAGTAAGACTCTATAGGTAGTAAATATAGCTATTCTACTTCTATAAAGAGAATAGCCCTTTCAGCCTCTTAATTCCTATCTCAACTACCTTAGCGTAGTAAATACTAAAATAAGTAAAACTAAGTATATCTAGCCTATATAATTTAATAAAAAACTCCTTAGGATTATTTTTAAAATAGTAGAGCTTATTAAGTCCCCTATTATACCTTATAAGCTTTATAGAGCACCTAAGTCTAGTTAAAATAGATCCTTCTTAGTACCTAAATAGATATAAATTAATAATAACCTCACTAATATAACTCTAACTAGACGCTAGTGAGGTAGATTCTCTTATAATAATAATAAAAATTTAACTTAAAGAGTCTAAGAATAAAGTATATAGGTAAAAGTCCTTCCTAACCTCTATAATATATCTAGGTTCCTATATTAAAGTAATCCCCTCTTAGAAAGCTATATTGAGGCAGTTTATAACCTAATTATTAGAGATATAATTAAAGAACAGTATGTAAAGGTTCTTATTATCTAGGTCTTCTTCTATAATAACCTCAAAATAAAGTATTCTAAGGTTTTAGCTAATAAGCTTACTTTATATAATTTTATTATCTTTTTATAATATAATAGTAGAAGAAAATATATAAGCCTAATTATTAATTAAAAAAACAGCTTATATTTCTACTTAAATAGTATATAAGATATTATTAATAACAGTAACTTAAATAAGTTAGAGACCTCTTTTAAAACTATAGTTAAGTTAGTTTATAATTAGTATAAGATCTATAAAGTACTAATAGAGACTTAGAAACTTATTAATTATACTTCTTTTATTATTCTATAACTCTAAATTAAATTAGAAGAAGACTTATAGAAGTATAGCTTTTATATTATAAACTTTATTAGATATATTATTTAATAAAGTATCTTTAGTATTAAGACTTTATATTTAGAAACTACTACTAAAGCCTAAAAAGCTAACCTAAATCTTTATAAAAACCTTTTTAACTACTAAGTTAGGCTTATTACTAAGAAGTTTAGCCTCTATATCTCACTTAAAAGCTTAAAACTAAAACTTAAAATTAGGTTTAAAAACTAACTAAAAGCTTTAAAGGGAAAGAAGTAAGAAGAATAATAAGAAGATAAGGTAAATATAGGCTTTAGAAAGACTATATCTAACTAGATATTAGTTATATAAAAGTTAATTAAAGTTAAAGCTAAAGACCTAGCCCCTCTAAGAGAGACTAATAGGATAGAAGATATAGTCTATAATAATAACTCTAATTTTATAACCTTTATTATTAATATAAAAAGAAAAAACTACCCTAAAGAAGTATTAAATAAAGTTAAAGATATATAAATTAAAATAGAGAATAAATAAAAGAAACTCTACTATATAAAGATTAAGAGAAAAGTTAGGAAGCTTAAGTTACTTAAAGTAAATAAACCTAGTAACTTAACTTTAAAGTAATTTCTTATTACTTAAGACGACCTAATTAAAGATATAGCTTAAGCTATATAACCTTAGGACACCTTTCTAGTTCTAACTATACTAAAAGGATAGATAGTACTTAATATATAATAAGCTAAAGAAATCTAAAAAGAAGATTATAATTAAGCTTATATTAAGAAAAAATTAGTAGAGAGACTAGCTACTAGCTAAAATAGTAGAAAGTATAAGTTAAAAGCTAGAAGATAAATTAAATATATAAAGTAAAATTAATTAAGTCTTCCTCTTTTTAATATATAAAAGACTTAGGGGATATATAGAAAGAGGCAGAGAAGCTAGAATTTTTAGCAATTTTAACTTAAAAACAAGAAGTTAGATAGACGTTTTTATAAGCGTTAAGTGTTATTATAAGAAGAAAAGGCTTATATAAATAAATAGAGGCCTAATTAGCTTATAACAAAAAAGACTAAATAGATAAATAAGAAATACACTTATTTTTATATAATTTCTTATTTTCCCTTAATAACTTTAGTAACTACCCTCTTAGAAGAACTTTTAAAGTTTTTTAGCTTAGTTTATAGAAAAAACCTATTAATTCTTACCTTTTAAAAATTAAATAAAAATAGGTATTTTTAAGCTCCTCTAGCCTTAGCTAGCTCTACTTTTATCCTCTCTCTTAATCCCTATTATACCTCCTTAATTATTTAAAGTAATAATAAAGTAGAATACTATAAAAATAATATTACTAAACTTCTTCTTAGTAGCCTATTTTCTCTTAAGAGATTATATAACTTAAGATATAAAAAGAGTAGAAAATATAGATAAAGTATAAGTTAGTTAGGCTTATATTTATATATTTACTTTTATATCTCTTATAATTATCTAAAAAATCAATATATAAGTGTTTAGGGCATTTTCAGGGGTTTTCTACCTAGAGTGGAGTGCCTAACACAATTAATAAGTTTTCTCCTTTATCTTATTATAATAGTAGTAAGTTATTTAACTCTTTATAATATTATTTAACTAACTAAACGTTATTATAGCTATATCTTTAGTATACTTTTAGTCTATTATTTCTATAAGTTAGTTAGATTTAGATCTTTATTATTTACTAACTTATATAAAATCTATTACTATCTATTTAGCCTCTATTATAATACTACTTATAAGTTATTTTCCTACTTTTTTCTTATTACTTTACTATAATTAACCTTATGTAGCCCTCTATTTCTAACTTTAATAAGGAGATAAAGTCTCCTCCTCTTATTAATACTAAAAACTTACTCTCTAATTACTTTTCTTTTACTAGTTTCTCTAATAGTAAGAAGCTTATCTTTAAGGACTTTAACCTTATAAATAACCTCTTTTATAACCTTATTTAATTCTTTTTTACTCACCTTACTATACAGAAGCCTACTTTTATATATTTTTAGTTACTCATTTATTATGTTTCTCATATTATATCAAAGCCTCTATAAATATTAGTTTATTTTTAGTAGTATTTCTTTAAAGAAAACTAAAAACCTCTTTATGAAGTTTTTTACTTAAAATTTATTACTACTACTATAAAGGCTAAACGCTCTTTTAATATTATAGTTTACTATAATATCTTTAAATAAGGTATACTATCTTATTATTGTTTTATAGTTTTTAACTAATCCTTTTCTAAATAATATTACTTAGTATATCTACTACTCTAATAAGTCTATTAAGTCTACTTATACTAATATAGATATTACTCTCTTATTATTCTATCTCTATAGAACTAATAACTTACTAGAGTAATAATACTATAGTTTATTATTATAAGAGGTTTACTTCTTTTAGCTATAACTATTTTACTTATTATAGTCTTAATAAGAAAGCCTTAGTAAATATTTATTATATTACTACTTTAGTATAATTACTAATATTTTGTTAACTCTCTATATAGTTTAAAGTTTATATAAAGCTCTTTTATATTACTTCTATCTAAAGTTATAAAATCTATACTAAAGTTAAAAAGAAGTATACTATTAAAGCTATAGTTAATATAAAAGGCTGGCCTTTAGTTTATTCAACTTAGAGGTACCTCAATTATAGTAATCTAAGCTAAAAGAGGGAAGTTTTTAAAATACTCCTTATATAGAGGAAAAATAAGTATAAAGCGCTTATTAAGTAAATATAGTTACTAAAAGTAGAATTTCTATAAGTCTATAATAACACTTAGATATAATAAGTAAGTATAGTCTATAATATATACTTCCCTCTTTAACCTTTATATAAGTATAAGTTAAATATAAACTAAAAGTAGTTAATATAAGCTAAAAGTAAGCCTAAAGCTTTATTAATCTAAACTACTAACTATACTATATCTTATAAATAAATAAGATAATAATATAATGTTTTATGCTTAGTTTACTTCTAGTTTTTCTTTCTCTTACTAATTTATATAATAGTAAATTACTTAACTTTTCTATATTATTATTTAACTAACTTATTATTATTATAGTTATATTTTTAGTATACTTTTAGTCTATTTACTTTATAAATTAATTAAACCTAAATCTCTATTAATTACTAACTTATATAGATCTAGCTACTACTTATTTAACCTCTATAAATAGCGTTACTTTTTATATATTATTACTTATACTTTTCTTACTATTTTATTATAATTAACTCTATATAGCTTACTCTCTCTAACTTTAATAAAGAAATAAAGTCTCCTCTTCTTATTAACTTTAAAAGCTTACTCTCTAACTATTCTAAGTTTATTAGTTTTTTTAGTACTAAAGAGCTTATTTTTAAGAATTTTAACTTTAAAAATAACTTTTTCTATAACCTTTTCTAGTCTCTCTTTACTTACTCTACTATATAGAAACTTACTATTATATATCTTTTAATTACTTATTTATTACTTTTATAATATTTTATTAAAGTTTTTATAAATATTAACTTATATTTAGTAGTATCTTTTTAAATAAAACCTAAAGACTTATTTACTAAGTCCTCTATCTAAAGTATATATTTACTATAACTAGAGTTAAAATATTTAGTAATATTATAATTTATTATAATATCTTTAAATAAGATATATTAATTAACTACTTTTTAGTTATTATAAAACTAATTATTCTTTAAATAATATTACTTATTATATTTACTATTCTAATAAGTTTATTAAGTCTACTTATATTAATATATATACTATTCTCTTACTATTTTAATCTTATAAAACTAATATTCTACTAAAATAATAATAATATTATCTACTATTATAAAGAGTTTACTTCTTTTAGCTATAACTATTTTACTTACTATAGTATTAATAAATAGACTTTAATAAATCCTTATTATTTTACTATTCTAGTATAAATATTAACTTTTCTATTAGCTCTCTCTATAAATTAAAGTTTATATAAAGTTTCTTTATACTATCTCTATTTAAAGCTATAAAATCTATACTAAAACTAAAGAGAAATATATTGCTAAAGTTATTACTAAAGCTACTATTAGTACTAATACTTCTCTTATACTTTTTACTAGTTTTCTAGCTATTTTTATTTTTAATATCTTTATTACTACTACTACTCTAATATCCTTTTTAGTTAAGCTTAATAAAGTTTAGTTATATTATTTTATTTAAGCTTATTTAGATATAGCTAAAGTTTTCTATAAAGTTTATTATACTTTTATTCTACTTCTATTTATAAATTCTAACTACCTTTTAGCTTATTAATACTACTATTACTATTTATACTAAATAAGAGAAATAAAAAGATTACTTCTAAAGTTTTTATTCTATCTATTATATACTTATCTTAGGTTTATTTTAGCTTTATTATACCTTTTTATAGCTTTATACTATAATAAAGTTTTTTTATCTCTCTTTAACTTTTTAATTATAACTTATTTTACTATTACTTTTATATTTTATTTCTATTTACTTATTATTATATATTTATAATACTATATACTAGAGGTTATTATTATCTTTATTTATAGAACTATACTTCTCTTTAAACTTATTAACTATTTAGTTATTTTATAAAAACTATAAAAGTTCTTAAATAAACTAGCTATATTTTATCTATTTAACTAATACTTTATAACGCTTTCTCTTACTTATATACTTCTACTATACTACTAAAATAAATTTAACTTTCTATTTATTTTTTCTATTTTTAAAAGTAAGTAGTAATTAGAAGTTATTAACTTTTTAGCCTAAAAGTAAATTATTTATAGTATAATATAATAAGCTAATATAGAAATAGTTATAAATCTTACTTAAAATATTTAACTTAACTATAGTTAGTAAGATTATTTTAGTTACTTTATATTTTAAATATAACTAATCTAACTTCTTATAAAGCTGTTCTATATAGAAATTTACTAATAATAACTAAACTTTATTACTTACTTTATAGTATTTAGCTAGCGTTCTCTTAGTATTTACTAATTACTCTATTATTTATTAAGCTACTATAATAGTAGCTTATATTAGCTCTATAGTTAACTTAAGTTTATTAATAAACTTATTAGTAGTTAACTTATAAAAGTTTACTAGTTTTAATATAAACTAAACTATAAATACTAAGTTAATATAATACCTATAAGTAAAAAAGAAGAAGCTTACTCTAGTTATAGCTATATTATAGCTATTAATTACTAGTTAAATAAAAAGTAAATAAACTTCTTAGTTATTTTAAGTAAAATTAACTATTATCTATAGAACTACTTAGATTTCCTAGTTAAAGTATTTAGTTACTCTATCTATTTATAAATAAAAAATAATACTTAAACACTATTTAATCTTTATAAGTATATAAAACTATTACTAAAACTAACTTATTTAGTTACTACTTCTATTACTAATAATAAACTTTAATACTTTATAAAACTAGTAATAATAGTTAATAAAGTGTTCTATATATACTTCTATATTTATAGATATTATTTCCTCTAAAGTTATTATTTTTCAAAGTCTATTTACTATTACTTAAAAATATTAAAACCTTATATTTACTACTTATAGAAGATCTATTATAAAATCTATAGTAAAGTTATAATATAGTTATTTTAATACTAATAGTAGCTAAAAAAGCTTATATTTTACTTACTACTATATTATTCTCTTACTATAGTTAGTATAGTTCTTTATAAATTAGTAAATAGTTAATAATTACTCTAGCTAGAAGTATTACTAAGCTAGAATAGTTACTATATTATTCTAACTAAAGTAACCTATTATTATTAAGTTATAGTACTTCTAAATTAACTATATTTAGAAAGTATTCTAAAAGTAGTTTTTATTTATTAATCCTAATATTTAAATTTAATTTCTAAATATTAATTAATTAAAAGTATTTATATTATACTTAGTAATCTATAGTTTTAAGCTTAATTAGAATAGAAAACTTTAATCTCTCTATTTTACTACTAAATAGATATCTTAATATTAAGCGTTATCTATTTATATTTTATCCTAAATATACTATAAAACTAAATCTTTAAATACTATTATAATAAAAGCTTTTACTATAGTTAACTTATATACTTTTCTAAAAGTAAAATTAGAAAATATCTATATTACCTTTCCTTTTTTTTTCTTTATCTTTTTAACTCTTTAGAGTATCTTATTTATAGTATAAAAACATATTAAGTATAACTATAAAGTAGCTTAATTAATATTCTAAATAGAAGTTATACTTTAATAACTATTTTACTTAATAACTCTAATACTCTATTAAATACTACTTTTATATAAAGTATTTAAAGCTTTTATAGTTAGTTAAAACTTTAAACCTAAAATAGCTTCTTAATTTAGTATCCTATATACTTAAATAAGTAATTACTATTAATAGTTCCTTATTATAAATTAAATAGTTATATTAAATAGAAATAAGCTTCTATAAGTAATAAGTAATAGGATAATATTATTTTTATATATCTTTTTAGATTAATATGCTTCTTAAAGTAAACTTTAAGTAGTCTATTTTAATAGTTATTAGAGCTTATAAGTTAAAACAATATAATATTAATATAGTTTAAAAGTAGTATTTAAGCATTAAAACGCTTCTTTTTATTCTTTACTTTAAATAAATAATACTCCCTTTTTTATAAAGAAAATAAAAAGCTTTATAACTTCTAAATACTCTAATATAAATATTTAGTAATTATTAACATATAACATTCTTTTATAATAATAATAATAATATAAGAATAATAATAACGCTTAACTTACTTTAATATTCTATAATAAATAAATAAATAACGTTTAAAGTATAAAACCTTATATAAAAATACTCTATTTATTATACCCTATAACTATAATATTGATTATGTAATATGTATACTTATATAAGTACTTTATATAATTAGTAGTTTAGTAGGTTATATTTTAGGTTATCTTTCCCCTCACTTTTCCCTACTATAGGATATAACCTATAAACTATATTAATAGAAATTATTATAATATATCACTTCTCTTACTATTATCTATATAATTAAATACTTTTTAATACTTAAGATTATCACTTTTTATTATAATATAAGCCTATCTATAACTTTATACTATATAAACGCATATACTATACCTCTATATATATTTATACTTATATTAATAAGTTATAAGTTTAGTTTAAAAATAACCTCTATTCTTACTACTTCTTTACCTCTCCCCTATTTATTTATAAAGCTCTACTTTTATTTAAAGGTTATATATATTAAAAATCAATCTTTTAAACGCTTTTCTATTTATACTACTTTTATAGAACTAGAAATACTAACTAGACTAGTTATTTAGTTCTATAAGATTTATTTTCTTTAAATCTATATACTAAACCCTATTTAAATTAATTATATTTCTATTAATTCTTCTCTAAGTAAATAAGCTTTTACTACTACTTTATTTAATCTATATCCTTTAGATTATCTTTTTAAACTATCCTCTAAACTATTACTAATTTAGTTTAAACCTATACTTATTACTTAATAGACTTTTTCTTAACTAATTTACTATATAAGATATATATCTCCTTAGTTAAATATAGGTCTAACTAAAGAAGATATTAATTAAAAAGAAAGAATAAAAAAAACTCTTTTTTATAAGTTAAACCTTTAACCTCTAGGTTTATAACTATTATAACCTTACTATAAGAACTACTATACTATATATATAATAGCTCTTTAGTTAATAACCTCACTATTATTAATCCTTTATAAAGCTTATAATTATATATTATATCTTATTAAAGTAATAATAACTAATCCTAAAGTCTAGTTCCTTAAGCTTATTAGCTTAGAGAACTATAAAATATAAGCTATATATATTAAAGCTTTACTATATAGTAAAGATATTACTATAGACTTTGCTAAGCCTATTTCTTCTAATAATAAAGATAAAAACTATAAAGTTTTAAGTTATATATAGTTATTCTATAATAATAAGCCTCTAAAGGTTATAAAAGATAATAAAGATACTTATACTACTTAGGAACATCTAAAAGCCCTATATAAGCCTATAAGTTTTATAAATAAGTTTTTAACCTATAAAAAGTTCTTTAATACTTCTTTAGATAACTTTAATTCTATAGAAGAATATATAAATAAAATAAAAGAACTTATAGATAACTTATTCTATAATAAGCTTAAATTACCTAATTAAGTAATTATAGCCTATATACTTAATAGTCTAAATAAGACTTATAAGGCTTTTATAACCTCTATAACTTAGTCTCTTAGAACTAACCCTACTACTTATAACTTAGACTCTTTATATACTAGTTTTATAGATAAGTATAAGAGAAAAGATAGTAGTGAAGTAGTTAATAATATTACTAAGGGTAATAATAAAAAGAATAAAAAACAAAATAAAAACTAGGAAAATACTAATAGGAAAAACAAAAATAAAATTAATAAAAAACCTTAGAAAAAACAGAAAGGTTTATACTATAAAAATTACAAAAAAACAAACTATACTGAAGAAAACTATGCTTTTCTATATCCTAAAAAAGCACCTAGTTAGTAGAAAAAACCTTCTACTAGTACTATTAGTATTAAAAATAAAGAAAAAGAAGTAGTTAATATAACTACTTTAGAAGAAATTACCCCCTATATATCTATAAACAATTCTAAAAATCCTATAGATTTAATAGATTTATCTTCTAATAAAAAAGAAAAAAATATTCTCTTTAAGAATATAAGCTATACTGCTCCTAATAATAATATAAATAATACTAATAATCCTTCTTTAGGTTATTTAATTAACTAGTCTATTATTAAGGAAAAAGGAAAAATAAGAAGTTATAATAATAAAAATAAAAATATAGTTAATATTTATATTAATATTACAGCTACTATTTATGTCGTTAGTAACTATAACTTATTAAAAAACTATAAAAAAATTAATAAAACTATAAAATAGGGAGAAGTAAAGACTTTTACTTCTACTATAAAGAGTGATTTAATAATATATCCTAATAATAATAAGATAACTTTATAAGACGTTTATTATATACTTAAACTAGGTATTAATCTATTTAGTCAATCTAAGTTAGATTCTTTAGGAATTACCTTTATTATTTAGAAGCAACCTATACTATATAATATTAATAAAGATTGTATTATTACTATGGGGGCAAGGAAGAATAACTTATATTTCTTCTAGTTTCCTATTAATAATAACAATTAATATATATATAATACTAATACTATAACTAATAATAATAATAATAATATAAATAATAATATAAATAATAATAACAATAATAGCTTATAATTATAGCACTAACGTCTTAGTTATATACATTTATAAAGTCTTTTAAAATTAAAAGATAACACTATAATAAATATAAATAATAATAATAATAATATAACTTTACAGTCTTATAAAGCCTATTATAAAAGCAAATTTATAACTAAAGCTAGTAAACTATAAGTTCATAATAAAAATCTAGATTATTTAGATTATATAGCTTCAGACCTATATAGGCCTATAACGCCTATTATATATGATAAATATATATATTTTATTATCTTTATAGATAAATATTCCCGTTTTATATAGGGAAAATTATTTAAAAATAAAGAGAAACATACTATTAGTAAAGCTTTTCTTGAATTTCAAGCTAAAGTAAATAATAATAATAATAATAAAAGAATAAAAGAAGTCTTTATAAATAGAAGTATAGAATTTAATAATTATTACTTTAAAGCTATATATACTAAAAGTAGTATAATATATAATAAAAGACCTCCTTATATATATAAACTTAACAGTCTTATAGAGCGTACTATACGCACTATAGTTAATAAAATAAGAACTATACTATATAATTTAGGTTTACTACACTACTTATAGAGTAAAGCCTTCTATACTACTCTTTATATACATAATAAGACTCCTTATAGCTCTATAGAGTATAAAAGGCCTTATAAAATAAAAAATAATATAAAACCTAATATAAATAATATAAAAATATAAGGTAATATATGCTATTATAAGAATAAAGATCCTAAAATAAAAAAACTAGACGTATAAGTATATTAAAGTTATATAATAAATTATAGATCTAATAAGTATAAGATCTAAGATATATAACTAAAAAGAGCCTTATAGTCTTAAAATATTAAAATCCTAGAAAATACCTTTATTTCTTATTATAAAAAGCTTTTTTTAAGCATAAATACCCACTATAAAGATATAAATAGTAGTGTTATGCTAAATAATAATAGATATAATACTACCTAAAAAAGTCCACAAAGAGATATTTCTAGTTAATCTATCTCTTATAGAAATAATCCTACTATAAGTAGTAATATTTCTATAATAAATAACGCTCTTATAAATCTAAATAATAAGACTAGTATTAATAATAATAATAATAATAATAATAATAATATAAATAATAATATTAATACTAGTAATAATAATACTAATATTAGTATAATTAGTTTACATAATAATAGTATAAAAACTACTAGTATTAATAATAGAGAAATAAATAAACAAAAATCTAAGTTACTAATAGAGATCCCCTCTCTATTAAAAGAAGCTAAAAAAGACTATAAATAGGTTAATAATATAGTTTATAATACTAAAAGTACACTATTATTTACTATAGTAAATTATCCTACTCTTAGTATTTATAAAATAAATAATAATACTTTAACTAATAATAATAGTATTACTAGAACTAGTACTATTAATAAAGCTTCTTATATTCTATTAGTTATTATATTAAATAAGCTTTCTAATATATAGTAAGCCTTAAATTCTCTTTATAAAGATAATTAGATTCAGGCTATATAACTAGAAGTAACTTAAATAGAAAATAAAAAAACTTAGGAAATTATATAAAAACTAGATAATATTTATCTATTAAGTAGTAGATAGGTATATACTATAAAATTAAAAGATAAAATAAATAATATCTATAAATATAAAGTAAAATAGGTTACTTAAGGTTATAATTAATATATTAGTATTAAGTATTTAGAAACCTTTTCTACTACTTATAGATTAAAAAGCTATAGATTTATAGTTATATTTACTATAAAAGAAAGATAGACCTTTTTATAGTATAATATTACTATAACGTTTATATACACTAATATAGATATAAATATATATATAATATTACTAATAGGTTTTTTATATAATAAAACTATAAATAAGTTGGAATTTAATTCTAATTATAACTATAAATTAAATAATAGCAAATATTACTATAAACTTCTTAAAGCTTTATATAGGTTAAAATAAAGCTTTAGACTATAGTATAACTATTTAAAAGCTATATTAATAAAATTAGGATTTATTGTTTCACTTTATAATAAAGTAGTATTTATATTTAATAAAAATAACTATAAAGCTATAATTTATTATTATATAGATAATATACTTTTAGTAGCTAATAATACTACTACTAGTAACTATATATATAATAAACTAAAGTAATATATAAAAATATAACTATTAAGAGAGCTTAATACCTTTTTAGGCTATAAGTTTAAGATAGATTAACCTAATAAGTCTTTCTTTATATATTAAACTAAATATATAGAAAAGATATTAAATAAATATAATAAAACTAATATAAATCTATCTTTAACTCCTATAAGAGATAATATAAAATTATATATAAATAAATATACTACTATAAAAGAAGAAATATTATAATTTTAGTAGTAGATTAGAGCTTTTATATATCTAGTTCTAAAGACTAAGTATAATATTACTCTAGTAGTTATAATATTATTAAGATATATAATAAACCTTTTAAAAGAGTATTTTTTAGCTCTAGATTACTTATAGGGATATATAAATAATTTTCCTAAAAGAGGAATTTATTATAATTATAATAATAATATAATATAGGATTTAATAGGTTATTTAGACTCTAATTAGGCTAGAGACCTAGATAATAGAAGATCTACATCAGTTTATATATTTTACTAGGGATTATATAATATAATATCTTATAGTACTATAAAATAAAAAATAGTAGTACTATCTATTTATAAAGCTAAATATATAGCTTTAACTGAGGTAGTAAAAGAAGCTTTATATCTATATAATAGTTATAATTTTAATTTAACTAATTTAGGTTTTAAAGCTATAAATAAACCTAAGATTTTTATAGATAGTTTAGTAGCTAAAAAGCTAACTAAAAATCCTAAATTTTATAAAAAATCTAACTATATTAATATAAAGTATTATTTTACTAGAGAATCTTTATTAAATAAATATATAATGTTATTTTATATAGACTCTAAGTCTAATATTACAGATATATTAATTAAGCTTTTAGGTAAAGTTATATTTAATAATATACTTAATATAATAAATAATAATAACTATAAAGAAAATAATAATAATATATATAATAATAATGACTATATTAAAAAAATAATATATTAGTTTTTCTCTTACCTTTTTACCTATAAGGTTATTTTATAAGAGCTTTTTAACTAGTTATAAATATATTATATATATTATAGGAATATTTTTCTTATTTTTCCCACAGGGTTTTTAAGTTTTTTTTATACCTATAACGTATATATATATTAACTAAGTAAGCTATATACTACAAATTAACTGTATATACCTTAAAGGGGGATATTAACATATAACATTCTTTTATAATAATAATAATGATATAAGAATAATAATAACGCTTAACTTACTTTAATATTCTATAATAAATAAATAAATAATATTTAAAGTATAAAACCTTATATAAAAATACTCTATTTATTATACCCTATAACTATAATATTAATTATATAATATGTATACTTATATAAGTACCTTATGTAATTAGTAGTTTAGTAGGTTATATTTCAGGTTATCTTTCCCCTCACTTTTCCCTACTATAGGATATAACCTATAAACTATATTAATAAGAATTATTACAATATATCACTTCTCTTATTATTATCTATACAATTAAATGCTCTTTAATATTTAAGATTATTACTTTTTATCATAACATAAGCCTATTTATAACCCTATACTATATAGGCGCATATACTACGCCCCTGCATACGCTTATACCTGTGCTAACAGTAATAATTAGTAAACTTTAAAAAGCTTTATAACCTTTTTACTAAAATAAATACTTCTTACTTAATAATTACCTATACTTTCTCTATATTATAAATAATACTTTTGCTTACTTTTAGGATAAATCCTATATATTTCACTATCTTTACTAAAAACTTATACTTTATAAGGTTAAAATTAAAGCTAACCTCTCTAAAAACTTAGAGAACTTTATAAACCCTTTATTTATAGTTTACTTAAAAGCTACTACTATAGACTAATATATTATTAATATATACTATTATAAAGTTATTAAAGAACTTTTAGAGTATACTATTAATATACTACTAGAATATTATTAAAACTCTACTTAGTTTAAATAAATAGACTAATTACTTAAAAAGCTTATATTATATATAAAAAGTATTCTTCTCTTAATACCTTTCTACTATATAAATTTTATAAAAAGTAGTTATAATATCTAACTTTATATACTATTTTACTAAACTAACTCTCTAAAAAGTCTCTTAAATTAGAGGTAAAAAGTAGTAATCCTACTTAGTAATAGTATTTAACGTTTAGTAGTTATAATAAAACTATAATCCTCTATTTAGCTTTCTAATAAAAAGTACTAATATATTAGTAGAAAACTTACTAACTTAAATAAAGCTTTTATTAAATAAGTTAGTAGGTATCTTTTTAAGTATTAAAAGCTCTTTTCTTAATATACTATAAAGAAAGCCTTAAAGTAAAAGTACTTTTTAGCTAGAGGTATTATATTTAAAATAGATTTTATAGTTTATACTAAAGTAATTTAGAAGTAAAAGATATAATTTAGTAAACTTAAAGAGTTCTATAAACGTATTATAAATATACTATAATAGTTTCTCTAAATAGTTTTTTAATTTCTTTATTTTAAGTACTTTCTTAATATCTCTTAAACTTACTACTTATATTTCTATAGCTATTTTAGACACTTAACCTCTAATAACTCTCTAGTAGATCGCTATAAAAGAGATAATATTTAGTTAATAAACTTTTTAAATTTCCCTCACTTTTTAGAGCTTATTTTATCTTTATAGAGTAATAATAACCTCTACTTTTCTATAAAATACTTATTTCTCTATTATATTATATATAATACTATTCTATTCTATCTATAGCTTATCTAAGAATAAGTTAGTATCTAACCTTTTTACTATATAAATAAAAAGCTACTATATATAGCTTCTAATTTTAAAATATAGTATAGTTATACTTTTTATTTTAGTTTAACCTAAGTTATTAGTAAAGCTATATAGTTACTATACTTAACAGTTAATATATAATAAATAGAAATAGTAAGTATATTAATAGTTTACTATTATATAAATATTATAACTATAGTCTATTAGAATATTAGTAGAAGTATTTTTATTAACTCTGATTATTAATATTATAAAAAGCCTATTTATACTATATTTTAACTAAAGTTACTCTTATTTAATTTACTCTTTCTCTATTATCTCTAATATCTAATTTTATACTAAAGTTATTTATTTCTTAAGTTAGAAGTATCCTCTTTCTTTTTATCCTCTCTTAAGTTTTAGTATAATACTTCTTTAATAGCTTTTACTACTCTAAAACTATCTTTTAATCTCTTTAACTTCTAATAATCTCTTTATAAATAGCTAATTTAGTTATATTTAAAATAATAATATATTTCTTTACTAGAACTTTTATCTATTCTATTATATAAAGTATATACTAACTTTATTATCTTAGTATCTCTATTTATATCTATTTTAGTAGATAATAATCTTATTCTAAAAGTTATAAACTAATATATAATATTATAAATATAATATAATCCTTTTAGTTTCTATATAATATTCTATATAAAACTTATATACTTAGTATACTTATAAGAGCTTAAGTAGTTAACTAAGTAGTTAAAAAGTTTATAAAATAATACTTTTTATAAATAGTTAATTTAAACTCTATTTAGCTATACTACACTACTTATTTCTACTATAGTGCGTTTAAAATAGAGTAAAAATAAAGTAAAAGATTTATTATATTTTATCTTAAGCTTTAATAGCTTTCTAAAAGCTTTACTCTTAATATTTAAGTTACTATAAATATAGTCTAAGTATACTAGAAAAGCGTTTAGCTTAAATAAACTATTATTACTACTAGATTTATAAAACGCTATAACTACTAGCTATACTTTTAGTTTTAAGTAGAAGTTAATTAAATACTAAGCCTCTTAGTTATTTAAGTAGAAAGCTTAATTTATCTTAATCTTATTATATATCTATTATACTTAAATAATATACTTATTATAATTACTTCTAAACTTTAAGAAGTTAGAGAGAGGCTTTAAACGTTAAATACTACTTATTTCCTAAGTAATATCTAGCTCTAAAAATAGTAGTACTAGTAGTACTAATAGTAGAAGTACTATAAAGTATAATACTAGTAGCGCTAAAGTATTACTACCTATTATTATTTATATTAGTTTTATAACTAGCCTATTAATAGCTTATAGTAAAATTAATATATTATTAAGTTAGTTACTTAGCTTAGTAATTATAGTATAAATTAATTTAAATACTTATATACTTTCTAACGCTACTTCTAGTTTAGCTACTTTAGGCCTAATTAGCTTTATTTTCTACTTATTATCTATTATACTATATAACTAGTAAAGTAAGTATTTAATATATACTTAGATATATAAAAAGCTAGCTTTTAGTTTATTTAACTTAAAAGTGCCTTAATTATAGTAATCTAAGCTAAAGGAGAGAAGTTTCTAAAATACTCCTTATATAGAAGAAAAATAGGTATAAAGCGCTTATTAAGCAAACGCAGTTACTAAAGGTAGAATTTCTATAGATCTATAGCAACGCCTAGACGTAATAAGTAAGCATAGCTTATAATAGTTAAAGCTATTATTAATACTAATATATTTTCTATACTTTCTACTAGTTCTCTAGCTATTTCTATTCTTAGTACTTTTACTACTACTTCTACTTTAATATCCCTCTTAGTTAAGCTTAATAAAGCTTAGTTATACTATTTTACTTAAACCTACTTAAATATAAATAAAGTTCTCTATAAAGTATATTATACCTCTATTTTATTATTATTTTTAATATTCTAACTATTTTTTAGTTTACTAATATTACTACTACTACTTATATTAAGTACGAGAAATTGAAAGTTTATTTCTAGAGTTTTTATTTTACTTATTATCTATTTATTTTAAGTCTATTCTAGCTTTATTACGCTCTCCCCCCTCTTTTGAGCTTTATACTATAATAACGTCTTTTTATTTCTATTTATTTTTCTATTTATAAACTAGTTTACTATCTTTTCTCTACTCTACTACTATTCGCTTATTATTTTTATTTATAACGCTATATATTAGAAGTTACTATTATTTGTATCTATTAAGCTATAGTTTTCTTTAAACTTATTAACTATTTAGTTATTCTATAAAGATTATAGAGGTTTCTAAATAAATTAGCTATACTTTAACTATTTAACTAATAAATTATAGTATTTATTTCTACTTATATATTTCTACTATACTATTAGAATAGACTTAACGTTCTATTTATCCTCTCTATCTTTAAGAATAAATAGTAGTTATAGATTATTAATTTCTTAACCTAGAAGTAGATTATTTATAGCTTAATATAATAAACTAATATAAAAATAGTTATAAATCTTATTTAGAACGTTTAATTTAACTATAGTAAATAAGATCATTTTAGTTACTTTATACTTTAAGTATAACTAATTTAACTTTTTATAAGGTCTCTCTATTTAGAAGTTTACTAGTAATAACTAGACTTTATTACTTACTTTATAGCGCTCTATTAGCGCTCTCTTAGTATTTACTAACTATTCTATAGTTTACTAAGTAGTAATAATTATAACTTAAGCTAACTTAGAAGTTAACTTTAATCTACTAATAAACTTGTTAGTAGCTAACTTATATATATTTACTAGCTTTAGTATAAGCTAAATTACTAAAACTAAGTTAATATAGTAACTATAAGTGAAAAAGAAAAAGCTTACTTTTATAGGAGCTATATTATAGCTATTTATTACTAATTAAATAGTAAATAAATAAATCTCCTAATTATTTTAAGTAAAATTAACTATTATCTATAGAACTATTTAGATCTTTTAATTAAACTGTTTAGTTATTTTATCTATCTATAAGTAGAACGTAGTACTGAAATATTATTTATTAGTATAGGTATAAGCATATATAGAGGCGTAGTATATACGCCTATATAGTATAAGGTTATAGATAGGTGTATATTGTAATAAAAGGTGATAATCTTAAGCATTAATAAGCATTTAATTATATAGATAATAATAAGGGTAGTGATATATTGTGATAATTCCTATTAATATAGTTAGTAAGTTATACCCTATAGTAGAGAAAAGTGAGGTGAAAAATAACCTAAAATATAACCTACTAAACTGCTAATTATATAAGGTGCCTATATAAATATACATATTACATAATTAATATTATAGTTATAAGGTATAATAAATAGAGTATTTTTATATAAGGTTGTATACCTTAAATATTATTTATTTATTTATTATAGAATATTAAAGTAAGTTAAGCGTTATTATTATTCTTATATCATTATTATTATTATAAAAGAATGTTATATATTAATATCCCCTCTTAAGGTATATATAGTTAATTTATAGTATATAGCTTACTTACTTAATATACATATATATTATAAGTATAAAAAACTTACAACCCTATAGAAAGAATAAGAAACATATTCCTATAATATATATAATATGTTTATAACTAGTTAAAAAACTCTTATAAAATAACCTTATAACTAAAAAGGTAAGAGAAAAACTAATAAGTTATTTCTTTAATATAGGTATTATTATTTCATATATTATTATTATTTTCTTTATAGTTATTATTATTTATTATATTAAGTATATTATTAAATATAACTTTACCTAAAGGCTTAGTTAATATATCTATAATATTAAACTTAGTATCTATATAAAATAACATTTTATCTTTATTTAATAAAGATTCTCTAGTAAAATGATATTTTATATTAATATACTTAGATTTTGTATAGAATTTAGGATTTTTAGTTAGCTTTTTAGCTATTAGATTATCTATAAAAGTCTTAAGCTTATTTATAGTTTTAAAACCTAAATTAATTAAATTGAAATTATAACTATTATATAGATATAGAGCTTCTTTTACTACTTTAGTTAAAGCTATATATTTAGCTTTATAAGTAAATAGTACTACTATTTTCTATTTTATAGTACTATAAAATATTATGTTATATAATCCCTAGTAAAATATATAAATTAATATAGATCTTCTATTATTTAGATCTCTCGCTTAAATAGAGTCTAAATAACCTATTAAATCCTATATTATATTATTATTATAATTATAATATATTCCTCTTTTAGGAAAGTTATTTATATATCCCTATAAGTAATCTAAAGCTAAAAAATACTCTTTTAAAAGATTTATTATATATCTTAATAATATTATAACTACTAGAGTTATATTATACTTAGTCTTTAGAGCTAGATATATAAAGGCTTTAATCTACTACTAAAATTATAGTATTTCTTCTTTTATAGTAGTATATTTATTTATATATAGTTTTATATTATCTCTTATAAGAGTTAAAGATAGATTTATATTAGTTTTATTATATTTATTGAAAACTGTTTCTATATACTTAGTTTAATATATAAAGAAAGACCTATTAAATTAATCTATTTTAAACTTATAGCTTAAAAAGGTACTTAGCTCTTCTAATAGTTATATTTTTATATATTGTTATAGTTTATTATATATATAGTTACTAATAGTAGTATTATTAGATACTAAAAGTATATTATCTATATAATAATAAATTATAGCTTTATAGTTATTTATATTAAGTATAAAAACTACTTCATTATAAGGTAAAATAATAAATCCTAATTTTATTAATATAGCTTTTAAATAGTTATACTATAGTCTAAAGCTTTATTTTAACCTATATAAAGCTTTAAAAAGCTTATAGTAATATTTACTATTATTAGATTTATAGTTATAATTAAGATTAAACTCTAATCTATTTATAGGTTTATTATATAAAAGACCTATTCGTAATATTATATATATATCTATATCTATATTAATATATATAAACGCTATAGTAATATTATACTATAAAAGGGTCTATCCTTCTTTTATAGTAAATATAACTATAAACCTATAGCTTTCTAGTCTATAAGTAGTAGAAAAGGTTTCTAAATAATTAACACTAATATACTAATTATAACCTTAAGTAACCTATTTTACTTTATATTTATAGATATTATTTATTTTATTTTTTAATTTTATAGTATATACCTATCTACTACTTAATAAATAAATATTATCTAGTTTTTATATAATTTTCTAAGTTTTTATATTTTCTATTTAAGTTACTTCTAGTTATATAGCTTAAATCTAATTATCTTTATAAAGAGAATTTAAAGCTTACTATATATTAGAAAGCTTATTTAATATAATAACTAATAATATATAAGAAGCTTTATTAATAGTATTAGTTTTAGTAATACTATTATTATTAGTTAAAACGTTATTATTTATTTTATAAATATTAAGAGTAGGATAGTTTACTATAGTAAATAATAGTGTACTTTTAGTATTATAAACTATAATATTAACCTATTAGTAGTCCTTTTTAGCTTCTTCTAATAGAGAGAGGATCTCTATTAATAATTTAGATTTTTATTTATTTATTTCTCTATTATTAATACTAGTAGTGTTTATACTATAATTATATAAACTAATCATACTAGTATTAGTATTATTATTACTAATATTAATGTTGTTATTTTTATTATTATTATTATTATTATTATTATTATTATTATTATTATTATTATTATTATTATTATTATTATTATTATTATTATTATTAGTTTTATCACTTGGATTTATAAGAGCGTTATTTGTTATAGAAATATCACTACTTATAGTAGGATTATTCCTATAAGAGATAGATTAACTAGAAATATCTCTTTATAGACTGTTTTAAGTAGCATTATGTTTATTATTATTAGGCATAACACTACTATTAGTGTCCTTATAGTAAGTATTTATACTTAAAAGAAGCTCTTTATAATAAGAAATAAACGTATTTTCTAAGATTTTAATATCTTAAAACTATAAAGCTTTTTTTAATTATATATCTTAGATTTTATACTTATTAGATCTATAATTTATTATATAACCTTAATATACTTATACGTCTAGTTTCTTTATAGAAGGATCTTTATTTTTATAATACTAAATACTACTTTATATTTTTATATTATTTATATTAGGTTTTATATTATTCTTTATTTTATAAAGCGTTTTATACTTAATAGAGCTATAAAGAGTCCTATTATATATATAAAAAGTAGTATAAAAAGCTTCACTTTATAAGTAGTATAGTAAACCTAAATTATATAATATTATTCTTATTTTATTAACTATAATATATATAGTATACTTTATAAAACTATTAGGTTTATATATATAAGGAGGTCTTTTATTATATATTTCACTACTTTAAGTATATATAGCTTTAAAACGATAATTTCTAAATTCTATACCTCTATTTATAGATACTTCTTTTATTCTTTTATTATTATTATTATTATTTACTTTAGCTTAAAATTTAAAAAACGCTTTATTAATAGTATATTTCTCTTTATCTTTAAGTAATTTTCCCTATATAAAATAGGAATATTTATCTAGAAAAATAATAAAATAGATATATTTATTATATATAGTAAGCGTTATAAGCCTATATAAATCTAAAACTATATAATCTAGATAATCTAGATTTTTATTATAAATCTGAGGTTTACTAGCTTTTATTATAAATTTACCTTAAAAACAGGCTTTATAAAGCTATAATTTTTTATTTATATCATTATTATTTATATTTATATTTATAGTTATATTACCTTTTATTTTTAAAACAGTCTATAAATATATCTATCTAAGACGTTTATACTATAGTTAGAGGCTATTATTATTATTATTATTATTATTATTATTATTATTATTATTATTTATATTATTATTTATATTGTTATTATTTATAGTATTATATATATAGTTATTATTATTATTAATAGGAAATTAGAAGAAATATAAGTTATTTCTCTTTACCCCTATAGTAATAATATAATCTTTATTAATATTATACAAAATAAGTTGTTTCTATATAATAGAAGCAATACCTAAAGAATCTAACTTAGATTAACTAAATAGATTAATACCTAGATTAAGTATATAATAAATATCCTTTAATATTATATTATTATTATTTAGATATATTATTAAATCATCCTTTATTATAGAAGTAAAAGTCTTTACTTCTTCCTATTTTATCGTTTTATTAATATCTTTATGGTTTTTTAATAAGTTATAGTTACTAACTATATAAATAGTAGCTATAGTATTGATATAAATATTAACTGTATTTTAATTCTTATTATTATAACTTCTTACTTTTCCTTTTTCCTTAATAATAAACTAGTTAATTAAATAACCTAAAGAAGGATTATTAGTATTATTTATAGTATTATTATTAAGAGTAGTATAGCTTATATTCTTAAAGAGAATATCTTCTTCTTCTTTATTAAAAGATAAATCTATTAAATCTATAGGACTTTTTAGATTATTTAGAGATATATAGGGAGTAATATTCTTTATAGTAGTTATATTAACTACTTCTTTTTCTTTATATTTAGTATTAGTAGTACTAGTAGAAGGTGTTTTCTACTAACTAAGTACTTTTTTAAGATATAGAAAAGCGTAGTTTTTTTTAGTATAGTTTATTTTTTTAGAATTTTTGTAGTATAAACCTTTCTATTTTTTCTAAGGTCTTTTATTAATTTTATTTTTATTTTTCTTATTAGTATTTTCTTAGTTTTTATTTTATTTTTTATTCTTTTTATTATTACCTTTAGTAGTATTATTAACTATTTTATTACTACTTTCTCTCTTATATATATCTATAAAACTAGTATATAAAGAGTTTAAGTTATAAGTAGTAAAGTTAGTTCTAAAAAACTAAGTTATAGAGGTTATAAAAGCTTTATAAGTTTTATTTAAACTATTAAGTATATAAGCTATAACTACTTAATTAAGTAGTTTTAGCTTATTATAAAATAAATTATTTATAAGTATTTTTATCTTATTTATATATGTTTCTATAGAATTAAAGTTATTTAAAGAAATATTAAAGAACTCTTTATAGGTTAAAAACTTATTTATAAAACCTATAAGCTTATATAGAGCTTTTAAATATTCTTAAATAGTATAAGTATCTTTATTATTTTTTATAACCTTTAGAGGCTTATTATTATAGAATAATTATATATAACTTAAAGCTTTATAGTTTTTATTTTTATTATTAGAGGAAATAGGCTTAATAAGGTTTATAGTAATATCTTTACTATATAGTAAAGCTTTAATATATATAGCTTATATTATGTAGTTCTCTAAGTTAATAAATTTAAAGAACTAAACTTTAGGATTAGTTATTATTACTTTAATAAGGTATAATATATAATTATAAACTTTATAAAAGATAAATAATAATATAGTTATTAACTAAAAAGTTATTATATATATAGTATAATAGGTCTTATAGTAATATTATAAAAGTTATAAACTTAGAAGTTAAAGGTTTAACTTATAAAAAAAAGTAGTTTTTATTTCTTTTCTTTAATTAATATCTTCTTTACTTAGATTTATATTTAACTAAAAAGATATATATCTTATATAGTAGATTAGTTAAAAAAAATTTATTATATTATAAATATAAGTTTAAATTAAATTAGTAATAAACTAGAGGATAGTTTAAAAAAATAATTTAAGGAATATAAGTTAAATAAAATAGTAATAAGAGTTTATTTATTTAAAGAAGAACTAATAAAAATATAGCTAATTTAAATAAAGTTTAATATATAGATTTAAAAAAAGTAAATTTTATAGAACTAAATAACTAATCTAGTTAGTATTTCTAGTTCTATAAAAGTAATATAGATAGAAAAGTATTTAAAGGATTAATTTTTAGTATATATAACTTTTAAATAGGAATAAAGTTTTATAAGTAAATAAAAGAAAAATAAAGAAATAATAGAAATAGAGGTTATTTTTAAACTAAACTTATAACTTATTAATATAAGTATAAGTATATATAGAGGCGTAGTATATATACCTATATAGTATAAAGTTATAAATAGATATATATTATAATAAAAAGTAATAATTTCAAGTATTAATAAGTATTTAATTATATAGATAATAATAAAAGTAGTAATATATTATAATAATTCCTATTAATATAGTTAGTAGGTTATATCTCTTAGTAGGGAAAGGTAAGGGGAAAAATAACCTAAAATATAACCTACTAAACTGCTAAGTATATAAAGTACTTATATAAATATATATATTATATAATTAATATTATAGTTATAAAGTATAATAAATAGAGTATTTTTATATAAGGTTCTATACCTTAAATGTTATTTATTTATTTGTTATAGAATATTAAAATAAGTTAAGCGTTATTATTATTCTTATATTATTATTATTATTATAAAAGAATGTTATATATTAACAGCATAGCTTATATAATACTACACGTTACTTAGTAGGTAGTAAGATATTATAGTTAGCTATCTAACAGTAAGGTCTACTAATAGAAGCTAGAGATTAATATATAGTAACAGTACACTAAAGTTATATTTAGAGTTATTAGTCATAAGTTTTGTTATAGATTAGTCTTTAGAAGCTAAAATAATTAGTCTTAGATTTAATAAGTTATTTATAGTAAAAGTGAGCTAAAAATATTTTAGAGATATTTATAAGTTAATTACTAAAGAGCTATAGAAGTCTAACTATAAGCTAAGCTTAAAGTTATACTATATATAAGTTTAATTCTAGATATATTCTTTTATACTTTAAATTGTTTTAAATTACTTTAATTCTAAATAATTATTTAGCTTCTAAATTATATTAGATTATTTTGATCTAAAATAATTATTATCTTATTATTATATAACTTATATTATAGCTTTTCTATTTCTAAGTAGATCTCTATTATTCTTATAATCTTATAAGTATAAATATCTTATTCTAGCTATTTAATATCTAAATAGGTTAGTTATTTGTTATTTTTACTTATAAGTTATAATATTAGGTCTCTTCTCTAAAGGCTTTATCTTTAAGACCTAATATAAGTAAATTAGTAGTTTTAGATTAGAAATCTATTAATTATAATTTTTAATTTATTTATAATACTAATATTATATTAGGTTATATCTAAAAGCTTAATTCTTATGAAACTTATAACGCTTAGATCTAGTATAATTATTAATCGCTTAATACTTTTATTAGATATTATAGTTATAATACTATACTTTATTCTTTATACTTTTAGTATAATTAGATATATAAAATAAACTTTACTAATTTAAAATGTTATAATAAATATATTAGATATAGATTTTCAAACTATAATAGTAGTAATATAGTAAATACTTATAAGTAGCTAATATGTTTTTATATTTTATTTCTAATAGTAGCTAATTAATTATAGTAAATTATTGTTTTAATAAATAAAAAAAAGTGAAGTGAGAAGAAGAGGAGGCTAAAGAAATATTAGAAGTTTTATAGATTTAATTAGCTACTACTTTAGGTTATTTATTTTATCTTTATAAGTATAAGTAATCTTTAAAGAAGTATAGTTTAAATTTAATTTACTATAGAATATAGTTTATTAATAAATAAGAGGTAGAGAAGTGTACTATTAAAGTATAGAAGTCTTAAATAATAGAGGATTTATTGTTATAAAGTACTTCTAATAAAGTAGATTAGTTTTCTTTAAATATTAGTATTATAGATTTAAATATTTCTCTAAATATAAAGTTTTTTAAAGTTTTTTAGTTAGTTTTTAGTATTTCTAATTAAATAAGTAGCTTGTTTTATTTTAGTCTATCTACTTCTATTAATAGTTAGATAAATCTATAGAGATATCTAATTTATAAGTAGCTAGAGGTATTTATTAAAGTAGTTAATTTAGCTAGTATAAGTATTATTTCTTAGTTTTAGTATTATTACTAGTAGATTATAAGTTTTTCTATTATATTAGTAATATTTTTAGTAGGTTTTTATATATTATCTTTATATCTATATTTTTACTATTTAATAAAGTATTAATAACTTTTTAGTTCTTTGAGGTAGTTAATAATCTATTTAACTTTATATTCTAGTTTATTATTTTCTATAATAATAATATTATTTATTTATGATCTATATAATGTTAGTTTAAAAAGTGAGATATAGAATACTAAGTAATATTTTATAGTTTTTAGGACTTTAAGTTTCTGGTTAACTAGTGAAATTACTTATATAATTTTAAAAGGTTTAAGTTTGTTAAAGTTAAATTTGTTATTTAGTTCTTTTATTTTAATATTTTATTATATAAAATAAATACTATTTCCCTCTTTTAAGGTTAATCCTTTAATTATTTATTAATTGCTAAAGTATACTATTTATTATTATATAAACTTAAGTTCTTTATATATACTGTTTTAAATGTTTTTAATTTATTATACTAAAGTAATAGCTTTAACCATAGCTAAGCTTAGTTATATACCTTTATAAGTAGTTAGTTTAAATCTATAGTTAAAGTAGAAAGAAGATTTCTTAGTATTTTCTCTAATTATATTATTATAAGTAAATTAAGTAATTAATAGTAATATAATCTAATTATCTTAGTTATAATTAATATAAGTATAAAGATATATTTTAAGGATTTAGTTAACTCTTTCTATTTATTTATTAGTTTATAAGTGAAATATAGTAAATATTACTTACTTAATACTAAGTTATAATATAATCAATTTCTAGAATTTAGATATAAAGCTTTTATCTCTATTTAATATAATTTCCTTAAGTATTCTATAGTTAGTAATAATATATTTAAAGAATATATAGGTAAATTCTTTAGTATTACTTACTTTTCTATATAGAATAAAGTAAGTATACTTTATAAGTTAGTCTATAATAATAAGAACACTATTAAAATATACTTTTATAAGAAGTTCTTAAAACTTTAGTAGTTTAATAATAAAGTAAAAAAATATAGAGTACTAAATAGTTTATAGTATAAATAAAGGTTATAGTATACTATAAAGTTAATATTAAGTAGGTTTATTTTCTAAGTATATCTTATAATTCTTAATTACTTTTATAATATATTCTCTAGTGATCTTTTCTCTATATTATTATTATAGTTATTTTTAGGTCTTTATAATTTCTTAGTAACTATATATAAAGTGAGCATAGAATTCTATAATAGCTTTATTATCTAATTTACTAAGTAAGCTAGTACTAAATTATCTAGTTATTATTAAAAGTTTAATTACTAGTATTAAGTTTTTATTATTATAACGTTTAAGAATTACTTAGGTTTCTTCTAGTATTAAGATATTATAGTTTAATTATTAGCTAAAAGTATTAGCTTTACTATTTTATAATCTTTTTTCATAGATAATTTAGAAGTTAAATTCTAAGAGAAATTCTAACTATTATATTTATTATTTATTTAATACTTTTAAGATTATAAAGTATAAAACGTTCTTATAGTTAGAATAAATAAATATTTTATAAATTATCTCTAAAAGTTTTAGTCTTTATTTTTTAAAAGCTTTAATAATTACTATAAGTTCTTTATTATAGATTAAGTAGTTAAGTTCTAATCTATAGAGTTTATAAAAAAAGAAAATATAAAGATATAAATATCTTTTTAAGTTTTATTAGAATAATTATACTCTAAAAGTGAAATCTAAAATATCTATCTTAAGTTTGAATTACTTTTATAGGTTTAGGATTATTAAGATTAGTTTACTAAATATATAGTTTTTAATTTTCTAGGAAACTATACTATAAACTTCTTTCTATTTAAATAGTTAGTTTTTATAGCTAAGGTTTATAAAAAGTATATTAATTTTACTATAGTATTTAATAAACTTTTAGTAGAAATTAATTAGTTTAAGAAAATTTTATGTTAGAAGGTATGAGGGTACTTCCCCCTCTGTTCACTCTATACTAGAGGGCTTAAAGCCCTAATACTCTATACTAATACTCAATACTAAGTAATGCGCTACTAAGAAACTCTTTATAAGAAGAAAACTTAGGCTACGTTACGTAATATATAATTAAGTAGACGATACGCGTATATAATACTATATAATAATTAGCTAGAGGCTGTTAGTGCCCTACTATATATATAAGCCCCTTAGGGGAGGGACCCACTTTTTATAGCAGGTCCTTAACTAATTAGAAGAGAGGAAAAGAGGTTCTTGTAGTTAGGATCGAACTAACGCCTATGTATTTAGGTAATGCATAGGCCTACTAGGCGCACACTACTACGCCATATAGGTTTAAGAAAATTTTATATTTCTTTAAAGTTTATTAATATTAGTTATTTCTTAATAGCTTAAATCTTCTTTTTTAATATACTAATATATCTTAAGGTAATAATAAATCTAAAGTATTCTACTTTTTAAGTATAGAATATATTTTTCTCTAGTTTAACTAGAAGTTTAGTATTCTAAAAAGCTTATAGTATAAAGTATATATATTCTTTATATTATTCTATTATAGAAGAAAAAATAAAAATATTATTAAAGTAAATAACTATAAAGATATCTATAAACCTCTTAAGAATTTAGTTAATTATATTCTAAAAAGTAGCTAAAGTATTAATAAGATTAAAAAGTATAATAAAGTATTTAAAATATCCTCTATATATTCTAAAAGTAGTTTTCTATTCTTCTCTTTTTTTTATTCTAATAAGATTATAGGCTTTTTTAAAGTTTAATATAATAAAGTAGTTAGCTCTATAGAGGAGTTATTATAGCTTATTAATCACTAGTAGTAGATATTAGTTTTTAAATATTATTTTATTAAGTATTTAGTAGTTAATATATAGTTATAGTTTACTATTTTCTTTAAATATAAATAGAATTAAGCTTCTTATTAGTAAAGTTAATTCTCTAATATAGCTTTTTTTAAGGTTTTTATTAAAGTATTTATTAAAAGCTTCTATTTCTATTTAATTATATCTATAGATTTTATTAAACTTAAGCTTTTTTCTTTCTTTAATAGGGATTTTATAATTGAAATTTATATATTCTAGTAGTTTAATTTCTAGTTTAGCTATAAAGAGTTTCTTATAAACTCTATATTCTTCTAGAATAAATAGAAATAAATTATTCTTTTAGTTAAGATCTACTATTATTAATAGTTATAATATAGTTTTTTTTATTTTAAAGTAGTAGAAGTATTTTTTTATTACTCTTTAATATATTAATCTATTTAAAGTCTAATTTTTATAGTACTACTTAGAGACTAAATTATTATAGTCTTAATAGAGTTAGTTTTTACTCTAATCTATTTATAAGTTATTTATTTATAACTAAAGTAGTTTTAATACTATATTATATATTCTTATATTAGTAATATTAAATTAGATTCTTTTTTTCTAATTTAAATAGTTTATCTTAAGAGGTATAGTTTTATTATAGATAGTACTTCTTTTATATTTAAATTCTTCTCTTTCTATTATTTATAATTAGTATAGTTACTTTTTTTTTCTTATTATATTTCTAGCTTATTAATAGCTTAAAGGGTAATATAATTAGCTTTAGCTCTACTATTAATTAGTATAAATATTATTTACTAGTTAATAGTAATTTTAAGTTTAATATTACTTATATATTTTTAAGATATTTAGTAAATAGATTTTATATTTATTACTTATTATAATCTCTTTTTAATAGGTAAGTTTAGTTTTTTAATTACTATAGTTATTTAGAGTAGTAGACCTATTTCTCTTTTTATTATACTTTAGTTAAGCTATTCTTATAAATTCTAACTTATAAAAGCTTAGGTTTATTATTAGTAATTCTTTAAGTATATACTTTTTCTTAATAATATATTTAGCATTTATCTTATTAGTATTTATTTTATTTTATATTATAGTTATATTAATATTTTATAAAGAACTATAAGTTTAGTTAAAAAACTATAATATTATCTTTAAATAATATTATTATCTATCTAATTATAATAGATATTAAGTAAAATTTCTAAATAGGTTTATTATTATATTTTTTAAAATAGAATTAGTAGTTATATTTTTCTTTTATATATTCTTTATATTTATTATAGAAATATTAAAGCTAAAAAAGGGTTTAGTAGAGTTAGTAGTTACTTTTTAGTATAAAGTAGTTCTCTATATATAGTTATAGAGTATAATTTTATTTTCACTAAGTTACTAAAATACTATAGAAATACTATTATTACTTATCTTATAGTATATTAACTTCTTAGAATTCTAAAGGTTATTTATTCTTATTTTAATTATTAGATTTCTCTTTAAAGCTAAAGTTATCTATATTAGAAGTAAGTTTATAAATAATCTCTATTTAAGTATATTAGTAAGTAATATTATAAAGTTTATTTAAGTTATAAAGTAAGTTTTCTCTTTTTCTAAAAGTCTAATTATTAGTTATACTAAGGAGTTATTACTCTATTAGAGGATTATATTAGTATTTTAGTTTCTTATTAGTTATATTAATAGGTTTTAACTATTAGATTTATAATTTCTTATTAAGTTATTCTCTTAGTTTTCTTATAACTTTACTATTACTAGTATATAGTATTAATATAGTTCTAATTTTAAATTTTAAAGTAGTTATATTATAGCTAGATCTTCTAAAGTTACTATTTCTAAAGTAGTATTCTAATATTTCTTTATTTTTAAAGTAGATTTAATAGTTATTATTATAGTATCTAGTCTATAATAGAGATATATAAGAGGTCTTTAAGATTATATTAGCTTATTAAAGTTATTTAGCTACTAGCTTCTAAGAGGGCTTCTTAAACTACTTATAGTTTTTAGTAATATATTCTTATTAGTTATAATTATAGTACTTAAGGTTTTAAAACTTTTTATTAACTAGTTTAGTTATTATATTAAAGTCTATAGGTCTATTATACTATTTATATATAGTATTTTAGTAAATATTATTATTCTAGTTATTATAGAGTTAATAATTATTATATTAATTATTAAATTTTAGTTAGAGCTACTATTAATACTTACGCTTTATATTAAGTCTTTATTATTTTTTATTTCTTTCTCTATAATATTTAAATAGTTAGTTATTAATTTTAATAGTAAGATTAGTATATTATAAGAAGTTATTAAAGTAATTAAACTCAATAATTTTATTTTTAATATTATTTTTAAGTTTTTAATAGAATATAAAGAGTTTAGTTTCTTTAGTAAGATTAAGTTAAATACTAAATTATTAGAATATAGTAATAAAGTCTTTAGTAAATTTAGTCTATTTAAGCTATAATAGTTTATATTTAGTTTATTATTTTTTATTAAAGTTTTAGAAAAAAGAGTAGAAAATATCTTTAAAACTCTAAAAGTTACTATAGATATTATAAGTTTTTATAAAATATTTATTTAGTGTTTTATATTTAAGGAATTCTTTTTAAATAAGTTTAAACTATCTAAATATTTATCTTTAAAAGTAAGTAGTTATATAAACTACTTTTTTTATTTAATTAGTAAAGTTACTATAATAGAAGTTTTAGTAGTTTTTAATTTAAATTAGAAATCTCTTAAAGTATTTAGAAGTATTATTATAAATTATTAAAAAACTAAGTTTAAGTTTCTACTATCCTCTTATAGAAATTAAAGTAATATTAGTAATAGTTTAAAAAGTATTAATTTCTTTTTAAAGTTTTTAAATTTTCTTAAAGTTAGTATTTTTCTTAATATCTTTTTCTAATTTCTTATAGGCTTATTTAGCGTTCTAAAGTTATTTATTAAGGCTATTTATAGCTTATTTACTTTTATTAATAAAAATTTATATCTCTATATATTTATTTTTTTATTTCTAGATAATATATTATAGCTTTTTATATCTCTTTTTAGTAAAAGATCTCTCTCTATTAAAGTTATACTTAAGGTTTAATATATTATAGTTTTTAATATTAATAAGTTTCTATACTAAGCTTTAAAACTAGTTATATAAGGAAAATAAAGATCTTAAAGTAGAAGATTTAGCTAAAATATAAGAAAATATATTATTTTTTACTATTAATAAATATTAATAGTTAACTTATTAAATAGAAGTAATTAAAATATTATAGTTAGCTATTTAATAATAAAATCTACTAATAAAAGCTAGAGATTAATATATAGTAATAATATACTAAAGTTATATTTAAAGTTATTAGTTATAAGTTTTATTATAGATTAGTTTTTAGAAACTAAAGTAATTAGTCTTAAACTTAATAAGTTATTTATAGTAAAAATAAATTAAAAATATTTTAAAAATATTTATAAGTTAATTATTAAAAAACTATAAAAGTCTAACTATAAACTAAACTTAAAGTTATACTATATATAAGTTTAATTTTAAATATATTCCTTTATACTTTAAATCGTTTTAGATTATTCTAATTTTAAATAATCGTTTAGTTTTTAAATTATATTAGATTATTTTAATCTAAAATAATTATTATTTTATTATTATATAACTTATACTATAGTTCTTCTATTTCTAAGTAGATCCCTGTTATTCCTATGATCCTATAAATATAAATGTTCTGTTTTAGCTGCCTAACGTCTAAGTAGGTTGGTTATCTGTTATCCTTGCTTATAGGTTGTAACATGAGGCTGCAGCTCAGATTGAGGGTATTACAACATACCACATATCAAAATATAGATGATTAGTATGTGTTTCTGGCCTAAATGCATATGGCGACACTGGTCTTTCAACATAACGACATGGTGTCGTCGGAAGATGACTGTCGGTGCAAGTACGTTGCTTGGCAACTATTTCTTAGACTGGCCAAGCAACACCGGCTCTCCAAATTTGGCTTCGCTGAAGATGACTGGTCAGATCGCTCCATCACTAGTAGATCGACTTTATCGATGCCCCCGGGCTCGGGATCGTTCCGCCTTTGGAACGATCATTTTCAGCCAGGCAACGTCCTGGTTGATGACAGCGACCTTGTTGCAGGTGTCATTGACTGGGAGTTTACATATGCCGCGCCGACTCAATTTGTCTTGGATTCTCCCTGGTGGCTGTTGCTAGCCTGGCCGGAAAGATGGCACAACGGTATAGTAGAGAGGACACATGAATATGGAAGACGATTAGAAACATGCCTATCGGGGCTGCGAGAGGCGGAAAGTGAGATGGAACCAGGTTATTTTCTTCTGTCAACTTACATGCGGGATAGCTGGGAGACGGGCCGCTTCTGGCTGAATTACGCTGCCCAAAGCAGTTGGGGGTTCGACAGCATTTACTGGAGATATCTTGACGAGCCCTTCTTCGGTGTGAGGGATAAAGATGTCCCTACCGAGCAAGTTTGGAGGACAAGGATTCATCTTCTCACCGACAAAGAAAGGGAAACTATGGAGCCTTTGGTGCAGATCAAGATGGCAGAATCGAAGAAACGGACTTTGGTCAACTGGAAAGACGACGAAGCAAAGCAACGCATGTCGTCATTCTTGTTTGATTAAGTATTCAACAATGGCGATTATAGTACCCTTACAAAATTTCAAAAGGGCTGGGGCCAGCATTCGGCTTTCCATTGGACTTCCCTTTTCCATCAATATTCACGCTTGTAGTTCATGAAATGTCCTGCTGGACTGCAAGAAGTAGTCTTGCTATCCTGGCGGATACTTACAACTTTTGGGGCAGAAATCTACCTATCTCAGGTATTGATTCCCGTATCCCAAGATTGTAGGCTGTGCGTATTGGAAGCAGCGCCAGTGAATGTTGATTTTCTTATAATTTGATACCTACATGGCTCAACAGGGTGATTGGCCCTGCCGAGCATCTCCTCGGCAGAGCTATCCGCGTGTTGCAGTTCTGAAGCAGTCGCAGCCCCTGATCGCTGAAACGGCCAATGCGTGGTAATAGACACGGCGCTAATTGAACCACGCGAGCTTTCGTTCAAGTTTAAATCGAACCAACCAATGATCATTCAAACACTGCAGCCTCCGTCGGATCATAGCATGGCATCTTAAAGCCTATGAGACTGAGGATTGACGTCGCGTGGAAAACCCCGGACTATGCCGTTCCCACTCACGCCTGAGGGTCTCAAATCAGCGTGGTGAGACTTTTGACAGCGCAACAAATTTCAATGACAGTCCTGGGTATCCCAGCAAACCTTAAACATGCCGTCGGATCAGCCATTACCTGGGCGTCATGTGTTTGGGTGTGATCTTTTCCTGTGACTAGTGGTTACAGGGTAGCTTTCCATCTATTTTCAGTTTTCGAGGCCAGTTAAATAAGTCATAGCCTCTCTCGAACACTCTACGAATGTCATGTGCGCCCGTAGTCTTCAGCAACCCATCTCTTTCATCGTCAAGCAGAAGCTGGTCTTCAGTCGAACATAACCTTTCTTCTTGTACCTCATCATACTTCCTAACTCCAATCATTCTACGTCGGTAATCGCCGTTCACTGAGTTCTCTCTCGGTCAAGATGAGATTCACCTCAGCAACCGCCTTGTTGGCTCTGTTGATGAGCCCCGTTTTTGCTCGTAAGATTACTTTCCGACAGGAGCGGTATTGTTTCATGAGCTAACCAAGAGGCAGAAAGCTGTAACAATGGCCGTGGCTTTTGCAAGGGCGGGCGATGCGAGCCAAACAACGACCCAAGCGGCGCTGGACCTTTCGTAGGGACTTTCAAGGAATGTCTAACCGGCGGCGGACGATCTCAAGTTGACGACTTCATCCTTGGAGGGGGTAAACAAAACGCGAAGGTCAACGCTGGCGCCGCGTGTAATAACGGGAGAGGCACTTGTAGTGTCCGAGGTGCTTGCCAGCCCAATAACGACCCCAGTGGAGCAGGCCCTTTTGTTGGCACCTTTGATGAATGCTTCAGTTAAACAGTTGTGGGAAGCACATTTCAACCCCACTCAATAAGTAGAATATTCCCAGTCCATTAGTCATCTGGTTACCTTGCTAGGTATATTGGAAGCGTGAGAAATTCCGTGCCGGATTCTTGATACACATCTGAAATGCGTGTTATCAGACGGGAAATCGAGCGCTTGCGAATTGGCCGCTTTGAAACATTGAGGAAAGTCACTTCAACTACCGGTGAATCCGAAAGACGCATAGTCGGACTTAAGAGCTCCAATCTCCATAACGAACCCAGTCTCCTTGAAGCCATTACCAATCATCTATCAAGGTAATTCTCAACTCGCATCATGACAGTGGCAGCCACAGGTCAATCGGCGCTAACTCCGATCAATAATGCAATTTGATGTCAGCGATACGCATCAACAGCTAGCAAATTCCCACATTTGAGGGGCAGAGAGACACTGATCAGCGCAATGCGGGGTAGCTGTTCGCCATTTCGGTGCCGTCCACTACCCGCGCTGTGACCCCTCTTGATGGCGCGATCGGGCCCTAATGACGTTGAGAATGGGATGGACAAGATATATGTTCGACGTCTCCCCGCTCGGCAGGTCTGCCCCTGCGATAAGATTAAGTGCTGACTGGTATCAGTAACCGAACGCTACATTACGCAGATCCTGACCTTTGAGATACAAGAGATACATCAATCATGGCCAACAAGCAGCTTCCCGCGCGTTTGAAGGAGTCGCTCGAGAGCACCAAAGTCGAGTACCGCCAACTCGGAAAGTCCGGACTTCGTGTTTCAGTTCCCATCTTTGGCTGCATGAGCTTTGGCGACCCGCGTACGATTCCGTGGGCTCTGGGCGAGGACGATGTGCGTGCGATGCAAAACCAATTGCGTGGACAGGTTGTATTGACAGGAGCTTTCAGGCGCTCCCGCTGCTCAAGGCTGCCTACGATCGAGGCCTCAACACTTGGGATACAGCCAACGTGTACTCCAACGGTGCTTCCGAGGTCACCATTGGCAAGGCGCTCAAGAAGTACAACATCCCCCGGGAGAAGGTCGTTATTCTGACAAAGTGTTTCTTTGCGGTCGGCGAGGAACCCGGTACGTCATTCGAGATCGCGATTCGAGACAGATTTCTAACTGAATGATCAGAGGCCCGGCAATTCAACTTCCGCGATGAGTTCAATAAGGTGAAGGATTACCAGAACCAGTTCGGTCTCTCCCGAGGTGCCATCTTCAACCAAGTCGAAGCCTCGCTCAAGCGGCTTGATACTCCGTACATCGATCTGTTGCAAATTCACCGATTCGACCCCCGGACACCCGTCGAGGAAACAATGAAGGCTTTGCATGACTTGGTTCAGTCTGGAAAGGTTCGGTACATCGGCGCAAGCAGCATGTGGGGGACCCAATTCGCCCAGATGCAGTTCGTCGCGGAAAAGAACAACTGGACCAAATTTGTCTCAATGCAGAACCACTACAATCTGCTGTACCGCGAGGAAGAGCGGGAGATGAACCGATTCTGTGACGATACCGGCGTAGGACTTATTCCGTGGGCTCCGCTATGTGAGTGAAGCTCGGTCAGTAAACGAAGCATACGAGGCATGGCTAACCAAACTTGACACCAGGCCGTGGTCATCTCGCGAGACCTCCCGCGGACTTCGGCTCCACTTCGCGAAGCAAGGGCGAGAAGGAGGGCCAACCCGGATCCCACGGGACGGTCGAACCGGATCTCACAATCATCAAGAGAGTTATTGAGATCTCGGAGAAACGCCAGTGGCCCATGGCGCACGTGGCTCTGGCATGGATCAATAAGCGGGTTACCAGCCCCATCATTGGCTTCAGCAGCGTCGAGAGAATCGATCAGGCCATTACGGCGGACGGCAAGGTTCTCACTGAAGAGGAAGAGAAATATCTAGAGGAACTGTACCAGCCCAAGGCCATTGCTGGTCACATGTAATGAAGTATAAGCGAAGCAGGGTCTTGCTAGCAGCAAGAAGCAAATTTCTCCAATCGAATCTATTGAACGCGTCCTCACGAGCCGCACCGTTCGTGTAGCACAGGGAAGCAATCGGAGCCGACAAGAATCTTCCTGAATGTTGCGTAATTTGACTCGAACCCTGACCTGGTTGAAGCTTTAGAAATGCATCCAAGCTTCTGCGTCCTTCCCTCTGGGATCCTACCATGTTCACCAAGCCGATTACGAAATAGGAGGGTTGAGAGTTGGTCCTCGGATTGGATGAGGCGTTTTTCGTCTGATCTCCCAATCTGCCTCGCAACATTATCCGTCACAGAACAGGCTTCATTTCTGTATGTAATGGACAGCAACTTCACAGCCATCACGGCCTGACGTCGATGTTGGCCGATTCATGGACTGATTCCCCGATCCCATCCTTTCTCTTGGACCCCGCGTCCTTCCCTGAGCCACATTCCGTATTCGGCGAAAGCATTGACAAAATTGCTCTTTTCGTTACCCTTTCCCGCCCTCCATCTGAATGCGCGGGCGCATGACACCTGCCGGCCCATCATATTGCGCACTGGTTGCCGAGGGACGGAAGGATTTCGGTCGGGCCAACACCACGGCACGGTCGGGACGCATGGGATAGCTCTAGAACCCCTCCCCGTGGAACTTGTAGAAGGGCTTTCATGAGCGCCCACGACCTTGACGGGTGTCAAAAATTAGGAGCACTTCTCTTTTCGGTCATGCGATGCGAAGACTTCCCCAGCAGTTTCCGAAGTCACCGCCATCTCCCGTCGCACGCTACCTGGTTCATCCGACATTAAGCTACCTGGGCAAACTCAAGCGTAGGAGATTGAGATCTCTGGGTTTCTGTCATATGATATCATTGCGTTCTTTCCATGATTGCCGAAGACGACATGGCGGTGCATGGCTCTAACGTTGATATATGCAGGTGTCGTGGCCCGGACCCTTTTCAACCCCTAGGTCTGACCACAACTCCTGAAAGAGGTCGCGAGAAGAGACTTCTCCGGTGTTCGCCAAATTCTTTCTTCTTCACCATCGCTTCTTAATGATGTTTCCCAGGACGCTGGCCTTCGTCTCTCTAATCTCCTTGGCTTGGGCAGCGCCGCAAGCAGCGTCGCAGGCAAAAGGAGGGACTCCACAAGTCACGATCAAAACGCCACAGGCCAACATCAAAGGCACATCAAAAGCATTTCTCGGAGCAAAGGCCGGCGAGGTCGAATCATTCAATGGAATTCCGGTCGCAAAACCTCCCATTGGGGAGCTGCGATTCAAGCCCCCCGTCCGCATCACCGAAGCCTTGGGCAACGTCGACGCTACCACAGAACAACCCGAATCTTGCCCGCAGTTCGCCCTGAACACTAATTTCGGCTCACCTCTTATCCCGCCAGATGTTCTCGATAAGGTGCTGAACTTGCCCATTATCAAGAACGTCGCCGTTGGACAAGAGGACTGTCTCACGATCAATGTGCAACGGCCAGCTGGAACGACAGAGAAGGATAAGCTCCCGGTGATGTTCTGGATCTTCGGAGGAGGCTTCGAACTAGGGAGCACGTCGATGTACAACGGGGCTGGTCTCGTAGCAGAATCCATGTCTACAGGGAAGCCAATCGTCTTCGTGGCTGTCAACTACAGAGTGGGAGCGTTCGGCTTCATGCCTGGAAAGGACCTAATGATGGAGGGAAGCTCCAATGCTGGGCTGCTTGATCAAAGAATGGGTCTTGAGTGGGTTCAAGATAATATCGCCAGCTTCGGGTAAGCAGCCTTAGCCTTCCATAAGCTATTGAGAAATACTAACAATCAATTTCATAGCGGAGACCCAGACAAAGTAACCATCTGGGGAGAATCGGCCGGGGCTATTTCGGTTTTCAGTCAGCTTACTCTGAATAACGGCAATATCACTCGTAACGGAAAGGCGCTCTTCCGCGGTGCAATCATGAACTCCGGCTCAGCTGTACCTACAGACCCGATGGATTCGCCCAAGGCACAAAAGATCTATGACCAGGTTGTGTCTACGGCCGGCTGCGACACGGCAGCGGATCGCCTCAAATGTCTACGAGATCTCCCTTATGATGTAAGCCAACTCTTCGGCCTTTTAGTACGTGCATTATCTGATAGTGAACTCCACAGGATATGAGAAAAGCGGCAAACTCGGTTCCCGGCCTCTTGAGCTACAGCTCGATTGCCCTTTCATATCTCCCGAGACCCGACGGCAAAAGCATTGTTTCCAGCCCTGAGCTTTTTGCAACCTCAGGAAAACTCCCCAAAGTGCCGTTCATCATTGGAGATCAAGAAGATGAAGGCACTCTTTTCGCCCTCTTCACGCCGAACATCTCCACAACTTCGGAGGTGGAAGAATACTTCCAAACTCTGTTCTTCAATAATGCATCACCTCAACAAGTAAAAGATCTCGTCGCCACTTACAAGAATCGTCCTTCTGCAGGATCTCCCTTCCGTACTGCCGGCTTCAATAATATCTACCCACAATTCAAGCGCATGGCGGCTATCCTTGGAGACTCCGTCTTCACTCTCACGCGAAGAGCAGTGCTCAACATTTCCACAACTGTGCAACCCGATGTCCCGAACTGGAGCTACATCTCCAGTTATGACTATGGTACGCCAGTTCTGGGCACCTTCCACGGGTCGGACCTCCTTCAGACGTTCTACGGCATCAAGCCAAATTACGCCGCCTCAGCTACACGAGCATATTATTTCAACTTTGCCTATAATCAGGATCCGAACGACTCGAAAGGCGGCACTGGAGTGGCGAGTGTCAAGCTCATTGACTGGCCAAAGTGGAAGGATGGTGGAAAGTTGTTGCATGTGATGGCGAACAACGCTGACTTGATCGATGATGACTTCCGCCAAGACAGCTTCAATTTCCTGTTGAACAACGTACAAAGTCTGCGCTTCTAGAAGCATGTGATGGATGAAAAAGAGAATGTCGGGTGCGCGGTGAACATTGAGCTGGGCTGCTGGATCCGTTGCGGAGGTTTGATACCTACCAGCCTAAGGTGTCCATAATCTAATTGAACGCCATCTTCTACTAGACATTCTTTGTTTTACAAAGTTGCACCGTAATGAACGATGCACTGTCACCCAGATGAGTCCCATCATCTGATGATTCGTCCCGCAACTGAGCATGACGTCTATGATGGGACCATGTCTACTATCCATGCGTTTCCATCCTTCCGTGAAAGTTTCGACGAGTTCAAACACGTCCCATGTAATTCATCAAAAAGGCTAAACGGGACGGTCAAGCGCTACAGTTACCAGCTTCTTGGTTTCCATCAAATTCTAAGCAATGTCCTCCAATCAAGTTTCACCTACCTGGCGTCACTTTCACTCATGGTTGAAGAGGGGTAGGTTGAGAATTCTACTTTTATGTTGCTCCCTATTCCCTGTCACCTTGCTGAGAATTCTGCCTATCACATGTGCTATCTGCATACCGCTTCAGGAAATGTGCCCAAAAATAGTGACTATCGCAGACTACAAACAATCACTACGAGCTATAGCAAGACCTAAGGCTCTGCAAAGTACGGTCGCTCAGCCTGAGGTGTGATTCTCAGCATATGCCGCTTCGTCGTGCCCTCCTCCACCCGGAAGTCTCTGAGTGCAGAATGCTGGGTGTTTCTGTTGTCGTAAACCACGACCGTTCCAGGCTTCCAGTGCACCCTCAAATGCCAATCCTGCCCTCTCTCAATGTGATCGAACAAGAAGTTCAGCAACGAGGTGCTCTCTTCTTGCTTCACCCCAACTATTCTCTTGGTGTACAGTCTGTTGACATACAGAGAGAGCTGTTTCGTGACAGGATGTGTTCGCACAACGGGGTGGACTGTCTCGATTGGCTCTCTGATGTAGCGGTCACGATGATCATGTACGGACGCTTGCGAGAAACCGGAGTGAACGGCTTTCAAGCCGTGCAGCAGTGTGCGATAGGTGTCTGACAAGGCATAGTAGGCTGCCGTGGTCGATAGATACAGGGTGTCACCTCCAGATCGCGGGGTGCTCAGCGGAAGGAACGTTGTTGTGCCCATGCCGTTGCTTGAAACCATCAGTACCAGACTTGTGTCTCTACATGGTCGTGACTTACATCTCATAGCTCATGTCACTGTGCCACTTTACACTTGTAACATTGTCTTTAATCTCGTTGTCTACTGCACCTGCACTGTGTTCGACGCCCTTCAGCGGGGTGTCTGTAATTGGGGAATCGTGACTGACTCACGTAAAGTCCCGGTACACGGGGAGAAGCTCGGGGTAATCCTTGATTTGACCACCCATCTGGTGAACATGAAGAGGGCCAAAATGCTGTCCGTACTGTCTCTGCCTATCGGGTCCAGTGTCGGCGAAGTCTTGGTCCCGGAAGAGAACGACACCCCGCTCGGCGGCGAGGAGGGCGAGTTCATCTAGTTGGGCGGGATTCAATTGACTGAGCTGAATCCCATGAATCTCGGTCCCGACTGCCGGAGTAATCTCTTCATGTGTTACGCCGTTGGCCGAGAGAAGGTTCTTTTTCTTGGGGTCTGCCCTCAGCCCGACATCAACATGCTCGAACTCCTCGAGAGGCGTTTGAGTGCCAGGTGTAAAATGGGGGAGGTAGCTTTCATATTTGTACTGTCGATAGTGTCAGTAAACAATTCGAAGATAATATTGTTACTCCTTCTGCATACCTTCTCCCTCTCGTAGTCGATCGAAGTTTCTGCACGTAATTGCAGTTTCCGAAGTTGTTCAGTCGCAGTCTGCACTTGCGTTGCCATGGTCAGAATCGATACCATGGAAATTTACTGGAAGAAATCACTACTCAATATCGGCAAACCGTCTTAAAAGCGCGAGCGTGTGAAGTTCTCCGAGGAAACGTTGCAAGCACGCCATCTCGTGTCGCTCGTCGCGACATCATCCTCGCAGATTCGTCATGCCCTCTGCAACTCTCACATTGGCCAGAGACTCAGTCTCCCACACTGATCTTATCATTCTCCACAAGCCGGGCGCATGAAAAACTTCCGAGAACGATATTCTACACGATAGATCTAATGTTATCTCGTTTTCATGATTATTCCCGAGAGTCCTTACAAATAGAGCCTCGCTCGGTCGATTGCCGGCATCCCTCCGGGTTGTCGGTCGCAGGCCCCGCCTGCAGCATGACCCCCACGATAGCGTCGTGATTGTAAGGAATAATTGTGTACTCTTATCCCGCTGCCATTCAACTCACCATAGAAACCAAAAGTGGCGTGCTATCGAGATGCAGTCTTTCCCTTTTGTATGTCGGCCATCGGCCTTGCCCCGTGAACGCATATATGAAATGCCGACTTTGAACATCCAGTCAGCATGGCGCCTCCATCGTACCAGTATCAAACCTTCTCAGGCGAAGCAACGTCTAGCGGCGGCAAGCAAGACACAGTGGTATCGGCAGATGCACAGGAGGACGCTCAGAGCCGACAACCGTCCCGCGGGGTATTCTCAAATGTCGCGCGAAAGATCTGGGGCGATGACCCTCGGGAGAGGAAGTACATCCAAAAGCTCGACAGCTTCCTATTGTGAGCCGTTCTCAGTGTCAACCGGAAGAAATACGACTGACGTAACGAGTTCGTATGTTTTGCTGGGATACTTTATCAAGTACCTAGACCAGACGAACTACAGCAATGCATTCGTAAGCGGCATGCAAGAAGAATTGGGTCTGTATGGAAATGAGAGAAATCTCCTCAACACATATTTCAATATCGGCATCATCCTGGGTACCATACCTGCGCAGATGATCCAGTTGAAGTGGGTGCGCCCGTCGATATGGATTCCCGCCTGCGAGCTGGCGTGGTCGGCCTTGACAATGGTCATGGCTAGTGCTAAAAACGTTGAAACTGTACGTCATCTGCCGCTCCTCTGTGGTTTGTATCCTGACCGCCCTCTTAGCTGTACGCATTGCGTTTCTGCATTGGGCTTCTCGAATCGTGCAGCTTCCCAGGTTTTGCAAGTATCTTGGGGAGTTGGTACGGAAAGACCCAGCTCGCGAAGCGCATGGCCCTGTTTGAGCAGACGGCTGCGATCGCTGGAATGTTCAGCGGATACTTGCAGGCTGGGTTGTACACTGGCATGAATGGGACTGCAGGCCTGTCGGGTTGGCGCTGGCTATTCGTCATGGATGGTGAGAGTATCGCTTGAATGATTGGAACCTTTTACTAACAGACGGAAGGGGTCATCTCGATACCGATTGCCCTATACGGATTCTTCGCCCTTCCAGACTTGCCGCACAATACGCGAGCATTCTATCTCAAGAGAGAGGTGAGTCCTTCATTGCAAACAAGGAGCGTCCGGTCGGTTGACACTGATTGCAGGACCGCGAGTATGGACTGGAAAGAACCAAGAAGATGGGTCGCAAGCCACCTTCAAAACTCACACTCAAGGCTATCAAAGACATCTACACATCTTGGCAGCTTTGGGCTTTCATCCTGCCCTATATCATGGTTGCTGAAGCTGGGTCTGGTACTGGATACTTCAATCTCTATCTGAAGTCTGAGGGCTACTCGGTTGTCCAGACGAACGTTCTCCCAACAATTGGTAAGCAGTATAGAGAAGTAGCTCATCGCAGCTCCTGGAGTGTTGTCTTCTGCAGATCGTGATCAAGGGGCAATCTGACTGGGTACTACAGGAAACGCGATCCAGATCGTAGCGGCCTTTTCGGTAGGATGGCTCTCGGATGCGACAGGCAATCGCGTTCTAACTGTGGTCTTCGTGCAAGTAATCGTCTTGGTATCGAACATCATATTGTCGATATGGAACGTGCCCAAAGCAGCACTTCTTGCGGCCTTTTACCTGAGTTACACGGGCGGAGCAGCACAGCCGGTGGTGATCAGCTATGGGCATGAGATCACGCAGTGGAACGCTAACCTGCGACAACTTCTTGTTGCCACAGGAAACATCTTTACGTACACCTTCAGCGCCTGGATGCCTGGTAGGTTGTCCCTCTCGCATGCTTTCATGTCAAAGCAGATACTAATTTCGGAACCCAGTGGTGTTATTCCCAACATATGATGCGCCGAAGTACAAATACGGATTTAAGGTCCTCATTCTTTTCGGTGGTCTTGCCGTCATCGGAATGTACCTGCTAGACTATTTGTACAAAAGAGACCTGTAAGTTGATCGATTTAGGTTGTCGAGAACCCTGAATATTGACCGACGTTCGTCTAGAAAGCGAAATCCTGATCTATATGAGCTTGACGGTGAGACTGTCGGCGACAATGACTCGCAGAATGAGAATGTCACAGACGGATTGCGACCTTAAGCGAATGGATCCGCTGGTTCACTTGTGCTGGCTATGGAAACCTGCTGAACCGGCCAAACCCGAAACATCTCCGGTCGGGGAGCCGTACCGATAGCCTGCGATCATTTGGGCACAGTGTTGAACGACGGAGTCACTACGAAGTTTAAACAGGATACCAAATTGAATTTGCCAGCATCATGAGATGTTTGGTGGCACAACGCGACAAACTTTACGATTGCATGAGACGGTGAACATGGACGGCGTGAGAAAACAAGACAATTGTCGGAAGGCGGGTCCGACTAATCGGCAGCTTTCGGAGCAGCGATGCTCCATCAACACGTGGCAGAGCCGATTGACAAGATCCGCTCCAGCTGCCGCTACCGGTGTCGAACCGGGCGATTGGGAGGCGGGGCAGAGGCGGTCATGGACCAAGAGTGCCGGAACAGTTCCTGGTCAGGTTTATTTCAGCCCTTGGTCCCCGAATAATCATCAAGTACGCGCAATGTAAAGGGATATTTTAACTTGGGATGTTACAGCGGACCACTGAACTTTCCGCGGGCAACCGGGTAAGTAGAATAACACGCGGGGACAGCTGCTGGGAAAACCTCTGGGCACCGTCATCGTGTCCTCACGGCCCTGCACAATTCAGATACAGGCTCATTCGGCGTTATCAAACCCAGACACTACATCAATCATCTACACAGAATTTGCCAAATATTAGTAGTGAGATTGCTCACGGGGGTGGCCTATGCGGCAAAAGTTTCCTTCGCCGCGAGTGGGAGTGTAGTGTTTGTCTTCTGTCACATGCGTCATTCCTCCCCTGCATGTAAAGCACACGCTCTCTCCTCTGCCCCATTCTGTGGCCCCCTCAGGCGCAAACCCAATGTAACCTTGCCCAGAGACACGACGACGACCACAAGGCACCGAGATGTAAGCCAAAGTAATCCGACAATGGAGAGAGGAATCACGAGGCCGTGCTCTCTAACATGATCAAGTCGAGGAATATGAAGGCCGGCGTCGTCCGTTGCTTCACCCCATCCCCGGCCGTCCAGCTCCACCCCGGGACATTCTCTAGCTCTAATCCCTTAGTCGTGTGCTCTCCTCAGCTCCCGCGATGCCGTTGGCGCCAGGGGTGGTGGTCGAAGGACCGTCCAAAGGGTTCCCCATAAAAGTCACGCCACTGTTCCCCATCGGCCTTGAATGATCCCTCCTTTCTCGGGGGCTCTCCCTCCAACGCCCGCTTCCTATTTGCTGCGCCAGCAACGCCCAAAGGACCTACTGCACCTTCTTGACTCTCGCTCTGTTTACGGCAGCGCGCAGGAAAACAACGTGGGTTGCCGAGCCTCTGCTGCAGACAGGTGCCAGCTCGTTCTGGCCGGGTCACCTCACCCCGCGCGCTGCCCGAGGTAGAGTACAAGACGAAAATTGGCAGGAATTCGGGCACATCTGCACCCCACGTAAGACGTCGTATTCGAACAGTTGTATGGCTGGGCCCTCCGTTGCCTTTGTACAACAGCAGACAGAGACACCTGTACCCAAGTCCGAGCGGCCTCGAAAGCCTTCGGGGTCCCACTTTGCCGCCGGGCCGCTGTCGGTGAGGTAATCGGCTGGGGGACTTCCTAAATAGGTCTTTCAGGTATCATCCCCGGGTTCCCTCTTCGTGAATAATTTCTACGCCTTTCCTTGTCGTAATCCTCCTTCCCTCTCTCCAACCCGTTATTTTTCCTTTCTCCCTCTTCCCCTCCTACACAACTCACCTTTCCCTCTCTACTGTCTTTTCTTTCTACATTTCCTTCTGTGACAGACCGACTGCGTATAGACCAGGTTCCAGAACACCAAATACATTCCACGTCAAAGGTGAGTTTCCGGTACGGCGCATTCTCGCATTCGGCTTTCCGTTCGGGCCAAGATGCCCCGCGATCTTTTCCGGCGCTGACTCCTGTTTCTTCCTAGAATCCGACGATCTCGAAAAATTAAACAATAAACAATACACACAAAGACCACATAAGAAAACCGTCAAAATGGTCCTCATCACCCGCGCCATCTCCCTCACCAATTTCCTCGTCGCCTCCTCGGCGCTCGGCTTCCAGGTCTTCGTCCTGTACCCCTGGCACGAGCAGCTCTCCCACGACTTCGAGGAGCTCAAGAAGGAGCACCTGCGCGTGCTCGACTACGTCAAGGGTGTTGACGCCGGCTTGAGGAGAGGCCAGGGCGGCGCGCCCTCGGGACAGTCTCTCCTGGAGCGTCTGGGCTACAAGTCGTAAGCACAGAGCGCGACTGTAGCCCACATTCTAGAATCTCGTCCGCCTTTTTTTTCTCCCCTCCTCCCCCCTTTCGTGGGGTACTTTTTTGGGTCGGTCGGTCTGTCTTGTTACAACTTGGTCTTCGTTTGTGCGATTGCATGCGATGCTCCCGAAATGCGAATTTAGAAAGAGTTTATACCCCCAAATGCAGCCTGTCGCCGTGCTTGTACCATATTGTCCGTTGTTTGTCGTCGCAAGTTGTTTTTATGATTGTAGGATTGCAATTTCCAATCTCTCCACCCGTAGTTTAGGTTCCAATTTCGTGTTTCTCCGACCTTCAATTCCGCGACTGCCGGCACCGACTTCGCCAGCCACCTGGCCGTCTCCAATGGAGTTCCACGACAGCGCCGATCAAACATCGCATCATCGCACTGAAAACAGTCTTTTTGCCAGAGCTGGGTAATTGAGGGGGTTTATGAGGAGCCCGTTGAATGCGGTTGACCGTAGTCTTAACTCCCGGATCATAATCTTCTGCTACTTGGCCTCTAGTTGGCGGCTTCCCGAGAGGCGACCCTCGACTCCTATCAGAGTACCAGTGTCCAAAGTACTTTCCTGTTTGAAGAATATGGTATCTAAATCGCCCAAAGACATCCTGCGTTACCTGTGCCCCAGTCGGGGACATTCGGCACATGCTCGGCAGCACCGGCAAGTGGAAAGGCTACTCCACCTCCTCCAGGTGTTCGCCGGAGCTCGCTCCGACTCGGACCCGCCCGGGTGCTGGCGAAATCGGGTCGACGCGGGTTTTCCCCGAACAAGCTAGTAGACTGCCGGCACCGACTTCCCGTCCCCGGACCCAGGTCTTCGGATGGGGTTGGTTTTGTTTGGTGTGTAAAAGACGTCTATACCTGTTAAAGGGCAGCCTACGAAACAGTGCTTCCTACCATCCATTCATTTGAGGACGGTACCCGAAGACGAGTGTATACCATGCTGGGCAAAATTCTCATAAATGCTTCACATGCATGCACTCACTGCACGGGAAGTGAAGGGGTCGATGCAAACGTAGCAGACAATTCCGTATTCAGCAGATTGCTTCCATAGAATGCAAGTATCTCTGAAAATACATCCACATCCACATCGAAAGGGGTATCTCAAACTTCAAATCCCAAGTCCAACGCTGGCGAAACATCACACAAAGTATATGGTCGCTGCAACCCACTCACAAACTTCCGGCGCACTCCTCTCACGTATCCCAACTCGTAGCATCTCGAATGCAACCGACGGTTCATTTTACCAAACGACTGACTTAATTCGGAAAACGCTCGTTCCATACGCTCAGGCGTAGCTCTCAGGCTCCGCGGGCCAGGTGCAAATCCAGGCGACGCCGAAAATCAGCAGCCACATAATCAGCCAAGTCGCATACCCGCCCCCGCTGCCGAGTCCGAAGAAGCTGCCGACCAGAAGCGCGGCGTGGATGAATGCGGTGACGAGCAGGAAAATATCGAAATGCAAGCGCCCCTGTAAGACAAATCACAATCAGCATGCGCTTGGAAAATTCCCAAACATGGGCCAAGCCGGCACCACCCTGCCGGACCAAGCAAGGCCAACACCAACAAAAAATCGCCCAAACGCGGGCGGGAGATGGAGAGAGGGCCCAATAACTCACCAGCATGATCCCAAACACCTTCCGCCGCCCCTCCGCCTGCCCGATGACGGCCAGACACCACGCGATGAAGAAGAAGCCCAGCACGGCGAGGATGATGCCGATGATCCAGCTGACGACGCGGCCGGCGATGATGTCGCGCACGATGCTGAGGATGGACAGCGCGGTGCGGATGCCGAGGATGATGTACATGCAGATGCGGCGCAGCAGGGCCTGCTTGTCGGACGTCTTGAGCGAGTAGGCCTCCCAGGAGAAGGACCAGCAGCCGCGCATGTTGGGGCAGTTGCGGTCTTTGAAGGAGCCGCCTGCGGCCGGGGCGACGGCGCCGGGTTGGCCGGCGTGTTGTGTCATATTTGCGCGGTGATTTTCCAGGACGTCGGTAGGGCTTTTTGCTGAGAGGGGGGGAAGGGAATCGCGAGCTGGCGGTGGTGGGATGGGGTTGGGAAATGGCTTTATATACGAATGCGGCCAAGCGAGATGGGATTCTTGACGGAAGAGGGGTTTTTGGTGTTGGACGTGGTGGGTAGGGGCGGAGCTTTGCGAGTTTGGGGTGGAGGAAGGGGATCGCTGTCTCACGACAGGGGAGGCTTGCTAGCCTTCAGGTAGGCACGCAGGATATGGGATCTCGGGATATATTTGGCAAGTGCCGTTCTTGTTTGTTTCTGCCTGGATGGGCGGGTGCAAGGGGCGCGCAAATGTTTGCTACGACCTGTGTGCGAGGCTGGGTATGCATGTTGTCGTTGGTTGGTGAGACGATGAGCAACGCAGCAAGTATTACAGCTGTTGGTTCCGTGTTCAGGGTAGTGCTGGACCAGAGGAACCCTGCCTGCTGAACAAAGAGGCTGTCCCGTTGGCAATGAAGATGCGACTCTTGCCGCCTGTTCATACCCATGATCTTCAAAACCCAGGACTTTTCTGGCAGACAAAAATAGAAGAGTCGTACGGTTGGTTGGTTGGTTGGTTGAGTTGATTGACTGACAAGCAATCCCAATCGTCTGAGCCCCCGAACAAGCGCCCACACCACCATCAGCTGTGGATGACACCCTCAACCTGTTTAAGCTTAATCTAGCTGAAGCTCCATCGGGCGCCGTTGAACGTTAGCTCGCGCTATTCGCAGGCAACATCAGTGATCTTCGTTCTTGGTTAGCTGCACTTGAGTCGCAGGCAACGGGCTTCAAAAATTTGCTGTGAAGGCAGCAGCTGTTCTTAGTTAATGGTTGGCAAATGTCATTTCATTTTCAGGGGAGCCTCCGACCCGCTCCCGTCGAGCAATTTCAGCCCTGCATCACTGCGGAGGCGCCCACCAGGCAGCGGCTATCGGCCCCCTCTGTGCACCCTTGGCAGATGATCCTTCGCTTGGGGGCTAAGAAGGCAGACGTCGGATCCAGCCACATCCTCTGCTCCTTCGCAGCAACTTGCAGAACACAGTGTCACAGCTTGGCCGGGAATCTCTTCCAATGGATGGGATGTATGTTACGATGCTATAGATACAGACAAGGTACGGCACGTCTTGGCTTCAGCGTCTGGGGCCGGCCCCCGGGACCGGACCGAAGGCGGCTCCCCAGCCGTCGTCCGCCGGTTTCGGCCTCGGCTTCGGTGCCTGCGGCTTGAACGCCCGGACTGCGGGCTTGGCCTTAGCCATCTTGGCCGCATCAGCCTGTCGAGTCTTCTTCTCGGCCAAGGCGACGTTGCGCTGGCCCCAATCCGCCTTGATCGGGACGGATGGCCTTTTGGCCTTTCCGGACGTCGTTGTCACCGCGTTCATCTGCCCGCCGGCCGGTCCGTTGGCTGGCGTCGGTTTCGTCTTCTTTGGGACCGGCTTTCCGTTCTGTTGAGACTGCGGCACTTTCTTGGCCCCGACAATCCCCGACTTCTTGTCCGCATCCGTTTTTGACGTGTCGGTGGTGGGTTTAGACTGGCGAGTTTGGGCAGCAGCTGGTTTCCTGTGGTCTGCAGGAGCAGCCGATACTTCTTCCAGGCTAGAGACATACTTCCGAAACGTTTGATGGATCATCTTCAGCTTCTTCCGCAAAGCCAACGTTCGCTTATCGTTACTGAGCCCGGTAGATCTCTGTCGGCGGCGAGCCCGCTGCTTCTCTTTCCGGGCCTCAGGGGTGGCTGGGGGGGTTTTCTTTCCAGTCCAGAACTCCGAGATCAACTCATCTGGCGCGGTCGGCTCCTGGTCCACCGTTTCGTAAAACAGTATCCTGTTGTTCATCCCAGACTTAGCCCTCAGGTGGACGGTACAATTTCGTCCATCGTTTCGCATAACCCGTTTTCGCATGTCTTTCAGCAACGTCACCATTCTTCGTAGAGCCAGTTGATTGGCGTCCTCCCAATCTCGCAAATAACCCGCGGCTGGCACCACCTCTGCTTCATCGAATACACCGTAGATTTGGCGGGCGTTAATCATGTGTGTCACGCGGCCAACCCAGGCCTGTCGGAAGTCCTCTGACTGCTTTTGCCTCTGCTCTTCTTCTGGTTTATAACGCGATTGAGTCTTGATCTCGGCCATGCCGTCTCGCGGCGGTTCTGCGTATCCCGCACCCGCCGTTTCAATAACGATGTCGCCATTATCATAAGTCTTCTTGTAGGTCGTCTTGCCCAGATAACCCGCATCCTCGCCGCAATAAGCATCAACCTGAGTCTGAACCAGGCAGGTAACGTCGCCGATTTTGTACTTGATGTTACGCAAGTGGTCAGGGGAGTCTTGTAGGCTGGGCGGGAGTACCGTCACGGCCTTTTCGTAGTTCCTGCCAAAACCGGCAATGGGTACAGCTCCGCTGTCTGTACCCTCTGTGGGAGGCCGCATCACGTGCAGTGAGCGGCCTACCATGTACAGATTGAAGCGGGTGAGTCTCGATTCGACATCGGTACAAAAGAAAATAAGGTGTTCCAGGACGCTCCTGGTCGCTATTATGTCCACGTCGTCCAACGATATGCGCTTCCCCTGGTAGCGGGCCATGTAACGGGCAGCCAGAAGCATCTGCGTCAAGAGGCTGTTATTCTTTACCACTTTTGGTTGCGGAGTCTGCAGGCCGTCAGGAGGCACTGTAGGCGGCGTAGGCGGCGGACTGAACAGAGGCGCACGACCTATGCTTGGTCAGCTATTGACATGATGGTCGGAGGTCAACATCACTACCTGGTACACGTAATAACAACGGCTCTCCGGGTCTTCGGCGGGTATTCCAGTCGCTGACGACCTCATAGTCGGTTTTTGTGACGAACCCGTCGAAAGGCTGAATATTTCTGACCTCGAGGCGAGCGAATGGGTTCGACGACCCACGTGGGTTCTCGGCTTCGATGTCTGCACCAACGATGTCTTTCCAGGTCCTAATGCTATTCCTTCGACGAATGTCTTCGGGGGCCGTCTTCAAATGCCCTGCTCTGATCCGACTGCTGACTGGTGGCCTCGCCCCTGTGGCTGCAATAAGTTTCCTGCGTGCCCTGAGTTCATTGCGAAGTTCATTGCGATCCCTGCGCTCCTTGCGGTCCTGACGTGCCCTCCGTGCCGCTTGACTGGAGGCTTTCCTCGCCGCTTTCCTCGCCGCTTTCCTCGCCGCTTCCCTAGCAGCCTTCCGGACGTCTTGATTGGAGATCTCCCGCCGTGCTTCCGCGGCTTCCTTCCATACATCCGGCGCGGCTATTGCCAGTGCCTCTTCTCTGGCCATCATTTTAGCACGGAAAACCTCGGCTCCCCATTGTCTGATCTCGAAGCGCCTCGTGGCCCAGGCAGGAGCGTTCCGTCGGACGGCCACCCAAGTCACCTTGGCCTTGGTTCTACGAGCCCTCTGCCTTCGCTTGGCTTCTTGCTCTCGGGCTTCTTGGTGTGCCATAATCTGCCGAAGTTGATCCTTCGTGAGCTCCTTCTTCTCGGGCGCCTCGGGTGCCACCTTCTGCTCGACCTTGGGCAACGGCGTTGCGGCCCGCCGCGGCTCCGGCTTCGGCTCCGCCCATTCCTCAGGGCGGTGAGTAAATGCTGGATGGAAAATCCTGTTTCGATCCGACGTAAAGGCGAAGCCTCTGGCCGGACGACGCCATCGGAAGACGTTGTGGCCTACATTGACCCGTCGCATCTGGTGTTGTGGGGGGGGGAAGAGGCCGTCGACTGAGGGGAGAGCCGCAATGGCGGCGCGCGTGAGTGGATGAGTAGGTGATAGTGAGAGTGAGAGTGAGAGATCGTGGGTGAACATCGGCAAACCGAAACTTTTCCGGCCCTCGGCGTCCAAATGTTCCGGGATACAGGGGTCTCCTTCCCCGGCCAATCACAGGTGTCACTTACAAGGGTCCACTGTGGTACCTCTTACTAAGCACGTCGATGCCCCTGAGAATGCATCACAGCAGGAACAAAAACATGGTCAACGATGTATCTCAACGTTCTTTTGCAAGGTAAATACTCGAGTTGTTCCGACTGATCTAAAAGAAAAACGCCAGTATCATTTCCAACCTGAAAATATAAGCGACCCATGTGGTATATCTGAGCAAAACTCCAGCAAAAACCAACCCACATCCGCCTCCCTCATGAAGAGGGCCTCTTCTCAAGCTCCGTGACGCCCGCCTCCTTCTCAGAAATCCCATCGCTTTCATGCCCTCGTAGCGTGCTGACCTGGGTCTTGCTGAACTTCCTCGCCGACACGCGCTGCTCAAACAGAATATCCAGCTCGGCGTACGTCCTGCCGCGCGGCTCCGGCAGGCGGAAGTACGACCACACGAAGCACAGGAAGCAGCTGGCAGCCCAGAAGAAGCCGCTCTTGGCGCCCCAGTTCCACGCCGAGGGGTTCAGCATGTTGGGCGTGAGGATGTTGGTGATGATGCCCGTGACGTTGTAGAGGTTGCGCGCGAGGACGACCGTCTTGGTCTTGAGACGCGTGGAGCTCAGCTCTGCGACGAGGGAGTAGCAGACGGGGCCGACGGTGCAGTCGTAGAAGAAGGTGTACACGAGCAGTAGGCTGCCAATGGCCCACTGCGCGCCGATGTTGGAGCGCCCTGCGAGCGAAGCGAAGCCGATGGTCGCGAGGATGACGGTCATGGCGAGCTGGCCGCCGAGGTAGAGCGTGCGGCGGCCGAAGTGCTTCATCAGGACCCACGAGAGGATGGTGCCGACGGCGCCGATGGCGTACTGGCCCAGGGACATGCTGAAGGAGTTCTCGACGGCCATGCCGGCTTGCTGGAAGAAGTAGGTGGAGAAGCCCATGAAGGTGGCGCCGCAGAGCGTCTGGACGGTCCAGGTGCCGCAGACGATTTCGGTACGGCGGAGGTCGACGCCCTTGAAGCAGTCGGCATAGGTAGTACCGGCCTGGACCGCCTTTTCCATCTCGTTGGTGTGCACCATCATGGAGATGGTCTCGTCGGGGTTGAAGTTTTGCTGCGAGTTGCGGGAGGTGAGGCGGAGGAGGGCTGCTTTGGCATCCTCAAGGCGCTCCTTACGGACGAGCCACCATGGCGACTCGGGAGCGAAGAAGATGCCCGTGATGAGGGGAATGGGCCACATCCACTGCAGCGCAAAAGGGATGCGGTAGCCCCATTCGTCTGTTCGTTCGACCATGGCACGAAGAACGCCACTGGCGATCAGCTGGCCCATGACCCAGCAGAGGTTCACGTAGGTGGTCTGGGAACAGAGATATTAGCTTGAGATAACCTTTGTCGCAAACTGAAAAGTAGACATACCAAGTAAGCTCGCAGATGAGTGGGGCAAACTTCAGAAGCATAAGTGACGGTGATGGTCTGGAAGATACCCCACGGCACACCGATAAGAATCTCTCCCACCAGAAGCTGAGGCAGCGACTGCGCGAAGAAGATGATGAAAACGAACGCCGTGACGCCGAGCAGCCCACCGATCATGGTCTTGCGGTAGCCGAACCGCTCCGCAATGATACCGTTGATGAACAGGCCCGAGATCTCGCCGACCAGCGCGCCGTTGCTGAGGCCGGACTGCCAGGCCGAGGTGAGCTGGTACGTGCCGTCGGGCTGGAGCTCGCCGAACTTCTTCTGGAAGACGGGGTAGGCGTAGAGGTTGTTGAGCAGGGTCTTGTCGAAGCCCTCCATGACGACGCAGGTGCTGAAGAAGATGGACCACGCAACGGCCTTGGGGTACAGCTTGATGGACTGCAGAAGACCCATGTTGTGCTCGGCCTCGGTCGCCGCGGCGGCTTCGGAGGCGACTCCGGCCATGTTGGCGCCGCCGCCCATCGAGGCCGGGGGCTTGACCTCGGCATCGACGGCCTTGGGCGCGGAGGAGGTGAAGCCGACCATTGTGTCAAGTTTGGTGAAAAGATGTTCGCGCTGGACGAAGTAGAAGTGAAGGAAGTTCCGGGCTCGATCTACTGGAGAGTCGAGCTGGTTGGTATGAATGCGATGGCAAGCTAGGTGTATTCGAGCTTGCTCTGCTTCGATCGCGATGAAGCTGTTGGAGCTGGATGTATCAAGCCGTTGTTTGAGCTGGGACACCCGGTCGTCTTATATTCTCCTGAAATGTAAACCAACCTGCTGCCCGCTGCCAAGGGAGGATGGTGATGCTCCCTTCAGGAGGCGACCGGGTTGCTGTTGGAGGTTTTGCGGCCTCTCACTGGCTCGCTCAAATTCATTCGAAGGTGGCGTGGAAGCTGAAGAGGATGTTGACCTCATGGGCCACTTGTGTCTTGAGTTGTTCAATGCAAAAGAAGAAGAAACCCGTCCGGCAGCCCTGCCTGGCACGCTAACCCACGCAAGAGTCCCCGGGCACTAGGACGACGCAACTCCACTTTCTCCACGACCCATTGGCTCGCGCGGGGAAGAAGACGGATGGGCTGGTCTGGGGTTCCGTATGCTGCAGTATGGGTTGAGCAGGACGGGAAAGATTCGCCGCTTCAGAAGGATGGAGAAAGGGATGTCGTCTGCCGATCCACTGGTGTTAGAAGGAAAGGAAAAAATCCCAAGAAAATGGTTGCTCGTACAATGGGGCGCGCCAGCAAACCCATTGGAGAAAGGCGAGACATGCATCACAGTTCTGGACTCCACGCCCGTGTCGCCGGCGACACCGCGGACATCCCTGCGCCATGTGGCGTGCCTGGCGCTGCTTTTGGCCTGGGAGCTTTTCCTCGCCGGGTAAGGCCTCTGAGGCCAGAAGACGCGAACCATGTCAACCGTGTCTCTCCCCAATCACGGCTGAGAGAATGTTCGGTGCTTCCACCCACCGGCTATTGGCGCGAGAGTTTCTGCGAGATTTCGGTTCCCGGATTGGCCAATTGGGGGTTTTCGCCTGACGTCGCTGAAACTAGGGCCCCCTGCATGCTCTGCTGGTTGGCTGGGTTTAGATGGGACGATGCTTGTGGGTTCTCTGGGGTCGAACTGTTGCAGCAGCTGTTGGTTGGTGCCGCCGGTTTTTTCCTGGCAGCTCCCCTCCCCTCTCCTGTAACCTGTTTATTCGTCCAAGGCGTTGAGATCTGACAGATCGACCGGCCTACTTTGTTTTTGGGGGCCGGCTTCTTTTCTTAGTTCGTATGTTGATGCAGGTGCCTGTCATCACGATTTACCCAAGACATCTGTGCCCCCCGTGAGGTATCGAGTATCTCCGCAGCTACATCGAGGAATATGCAGAAACAGATTTGGCCCGAACAATTCAAGCGATTGGTCGGTACGGATAAGCAAGCGCGACGTTGAGAGTTCAATAGCGGTTGGCGCTGGCGAGCTTGAGTGCCGTCCTCCGACGCAAGCCCCAGACTGTTGAAGTTCCATGTCGTTGAAAGTTTAAAGAAGCCTCCGGCAAGTCACGAGGGGTAGATCACTGTTTAGACACGACTCGGTCGCACCGATAAGATGTTATTGCGATGGGCATCATCGTGGGATTGCCTTGGGCATCACTGCTTTTCTTTCCCCACGGGGCCTCCCCCTGAATCTAGGTCTGATCGGGGAGACTTGCTCGAGAATGAAGCAAGGCAGAAGTTTGTGATACCAGATAGAACTCCCCTTTCCCACCGGTTATGCGCACCCGTCGCGTCGTCATTCATGTTTGCTGCAGCATCTCTCTTCCCCGCACTCGGCCTTGGTCCTCCGCGCCCAGGCTAGCCAACCCCGCGCCAGTGCCAAGTTTCGGTTCCGTTCATCGTCTCCTTGCTAGCCCTGGCCCTGTCTTTGGTGTTTGCCGCCGCCAAGTGGGCAGTCGTTCGTGTTTGTGCCTGTAGTAGCGCTTAAGCTGTTGCTGGCTCCAAGTCATATGACACGATGTTTGTCGGTGATAGAGTAAGTGACAGGCATGCCTCAAGGGCACGAAGTCGACTGTAGGGCCTTCTCGAAGTGTTACACCTAACTGGCTGCAGAATCTCTCTGAAAACTTCCGAGACCCACGTTCCGTCCGCCGTGGGTTCTGCGCCTCCGCTTCGGAGGAGACCACCTGGTGGAGGCGGTCTCGGGAACCGGCTTTAGACCGGCTGATCGACGAGCATGGAAGGCAAACCACACCCTCGGATCTGGTCTGCGTCAAATTGAAACGCTTAGTCATTGATGGCGTTGAGTCTGCTCGCCAATTGTTATCGCAAAATGGTTCTTCCGCCGGGGGAGACGATGACGGCCCTGGGCTCAACAACCATTCAACCAAGCCGGCGACCGGTTGTTAATCAGAAGTCGGATTTTGTGAGCTCAAATGTGATTCGTGGAGCAGTGATCTCCAAGACACCCCAAATGCATCGGTGATCTTGATCAGATCGTTGCTTCGTACAACGTAAGCACTCAAAATGGAAAACGAATCGCCCATCAACTTGCCAACCGCATAATGCAAGACATGTCAATCTATGGATAACCAATTTTTTCGCGTGCTGCTCAGTATCCTACATGTTCATCCAACGCTTGTCAGGCTCAAATCCTTAGATTTCTTGGACGAACAGGGGGAGGGTCCTTAGCACATTTGGTTGAGTCAGGTTCGCACATGAGATGAATATGTTTACTCGCTCTGCGAATACTTTGCAGAAAACGCCATAATATTGCCTCCAGCTTTCCTATCATGTTTGTCGCGTGGAAATGGAAAAGACTCAAATGGGTACTCTCGAATATTGTTCCCTTCGTATTCGGATTCACTCAGCCGGTCAAGGGCGCACTCCTAATTCCGAGGCTGTTCCCACTTCAGGTCGAGAAAACCGGGTCCAGAGTCAATGACCGAAAGCTCGACGAGCACAATTGAGCAATCTCTCAGGCTGTTTTCTGAGAGAACCATTGGAAGGATTGTGTGAGGTTGCCTCGCGTTTACGACGCCGGACCTTAGAGCAGTCGCAACGATGGATTTCATCATTTCCAATATCCACTTTCCTTCCGTTTTTGAGAAATAAGCCAATCACATTGTGCTAGATGAGGGTCACAATGCTGCGCTGCTATGATTTGAGAGCGCATTCGTATTCGGATACAGCGCTCATGGCTGGCTTCCTTATCGTTATCACGTATTCGTTTCGCCTATTGGCTGTTAATCATCGATGCTATTGTCTATTGAAAGGAGAGTGAGGTGCTATCGAAGCAGTTATAAAAGAAAACAAATATCTCTCCAAGATGCTTGAGCATGATCTGATATACTAACCCTCAGAATCGCGTTGATCACTCTGCCGACTCCTTAGATTTTCTACATTTCTTTTCTCCAACGCCAACTCCATTCTGCTTCCATATGGTGGAACGATCAGAACTGGGCCAAGTGCTTCTTGCTAGAGATGCTACTTTTGAGCAGATCCTTCACAAGGGAACGTCGAAAGGCAACATTGGCATGTCAGCAATGTTGAAAAAGGACCACGAAGCTCAGAAGGCTGCGACGGAAGACTACTTCAGGCATTGGGACAACAAGCTCAACGCTCAGAAAGAGACGAAACAGGATAGAGAGGTAAGTTGAACAAGTCAACCGCCGTGCGGGATCTTCCCTCTGACCCGCTTCTCGCCAGGCCCGAGCCGCAGAGTATGATTCACTCACGAGGCAGTAAGTCGATGCCGTAACTCTTCTCGATATGCGGACAAATGCTGAACATCAAACCATCAGATATTATAACCTGGCGAGTGATTTCTACGAGTATGCCTTTGGCCAAAGCTTTCACTTCTGCAGACCTGCCATTGCCGAAAGCTTCAAACAGGGCATCGCCAGGCATGAGCACTATCTCGCCCACATGATCAACATCAAGAAGGGGATGAAGGTCCTTGACGTTGGCTGCGGTGTGGGTGGCCCTGCCCGCGAAATTGCCAAGTTCACGGGCGCATACATCACTGGACTCAACATCAATGAGTACCAGGTGGAGAGGGCCGCCAGGTATACAAAGACAGAGCGTATGGATAAGAACGTGCAATTCGTCCAGGCCGACTTCATGGTAAATTCAACCTTGTTCAAGAAGATTTTCCACACGACTTCTCTAATGCCAATGATCTAGAACATCCCCTTCGAGGACAACACTTTCGACGCCGTCTATGCCATCGAAGCCACGGTTCACGCCCCATCTCTCCAAGCCGTCTACTCAGAAATCCACCGCGTTCTCAAACCCGGAGGCGTTTTTGGCGTCTACGAATGGGTAATGACCGAAGCCTACGAGAACGATAACCTCTCCCACCGCAAGACGCGCATCGATATCGAGCAGGGCAACGGAATCGCCAACATGGTGAAGGCGTCCGAGGCCCTGCGCGCCTTCGAGGCCGCTGGCTTCGAGATTCTTGAGAAGGAGGACATGGCGGATAGGCCGGATCCAAGCCCGTGGTACTGGCCCCTCGACGCCGGAAGCTGGCGGCACGCACAGACAATGGGAGATCTGCTGTACACCTTCCGCATGACGGGACTAGGAAGGATGGCGACGCACGGGTTTTTGAGTGTCATGGAGACGTTGAGATTTGCGCCGCCTGGGATGACGAAGACGTCAAACAGTTTGATCCGCGCGGCTGATGCGTTGGTTTTTGGTGGGAGAGAGAAGATCTTTTCGCCGATGTATATGCTGGTTGGGCGGAAGTCGGACAAGACGGAGTGACAACATTCACCCACGTATCTCCTATCCTAGAAACATAATTGGGGAAGAGCAAGGATAGATAAGCGGTACCCATAATAGGCACATAACTCAGACAAAACTTACCCTGCCGCCTTTTAGGTGTCAGCCAGAGTCCTGGGGCGTCCACCACTATCACTATAACTTCAGCAACGGGCCAAAAGGCTTCAAATGCACCGCGGGAGCAAAAGACTGGACGAACAGGGAATCGAACCCTGGACCACTCACATGCTAAGCGAGTATTATACCACTAAACCATTCGCCCAAGGGTTGATTTCGCCCGGACTTGAACCGGAGACCTTCAGTGGAACACTGGGGACCGTCGAGATGACGACCCCGAATGTTAGACTGACGTGATAACCAACTACACCACGAAACCATCTGGAATTGTTGAGAAGTTCTCTCGCCGGCGGGTTCATGATGCGAGCCCTTGGTGCAGTCTGTGGATCTCGTGAATTAGAAGCCCCGGTTGGACGCCTTCATTAGGGCTAACGGAACCACGCCCCGTTTGGAGGTCCACAATCCCTGCATTAGCAAGGGTTCAAGGGTTCAGGTCCACTGAAGCAACATTCAAATCTTCAGAATGTGGAATGGTGGATTTGAGGCCGATGAGAGAGACGTTAGGATCCCCGGTTGTTTCGGTGCCGAATGATCACGTTTTAGCATAAAGGTAACACATGCAGATGAACAGTGTATGTCTATAAGCTGGATTTTCTACGAAACCCCCCTTGAAACGTTTTTCCAAGTACTAATGCCACTTTCACTGGATTTGCTGAGGCTGGCAAGCCCTTTGATTGGGCACTGGATTCATAGATGCCTTCGTTGATGAATAATTCTGCCTTCTTCAACCAAGGCATGCTGGCTCCGTCAAATCAACTCCATCACTCACTGAAGATTGAAAAGCGTATTCCAATCATCTGTGGCCGGGGCTGTTCTTGGGTTTAAATGCTGAAAACACGCCAAAGAACCTCAACCTCAAACTCAAGACCGCAACAATAACTAGTGTGACCAAAAGAAAGTTGACCGTAAAACTGCCTTACTCAGTCTATTCTCTACTGATTCGACGTCCTTCTACTATATTGCTATGGCCCACGTTATTGAGAATTTCTTCGCGATGGTCTCAGTTAGAGGGTCGTTGAGAGACGTGTAATACGAAACTCCAGTAGCACTGGGCCATCATAATAGTAAGCTACAGTTCGTTAGACATTCAATACCTCACCATAACACTCTGATTTGACGAGGGATAGAAGTTCATAGTGCTAAAATATACCGAATCGTCTGATGGATCAATCATTATTGCCTTCGACATTCAAGCAACCTATTCTATTGCTTCGAATGTGATACAGGAATCATCAAATCCTAAGGAAATGCGTGCTAATGGGCGAGATACACAAGTGACGGGAATAATGTCGATGGTGATCAACAGATGTGAACGGCAATTTACAGGCTGACGAATCATTTCGACCCTGACGATTTGAGAAAGATGTGCTTCACAAGTGTCGCTTATAAAATAGCATAAGATCGGAAGATTCCCTGAAACAGCTTTTCATATGACGCCCCTTTGAAGATCCCTCCTTCAAATACATAATACACCAGTATGATATGTTACATCAACTCCACGAATGGGTTTCCGGCCTTCTGCGTGACTATATCATCCGATTCCCTGTTGAAGGCAGGGTCAGTCCAGTGTTCAAACCCACCAAGCTCAAGACCTTTGTCTTACCCTTTCATTTCTTTTCGTCGGCCTTTGGTGCCGCTGATTTGTCCACGATCGTGACATTCAAGTGCAGTTGATCCTTCAACGATATACTTGATACCGTGATGTGGTAGTTCAGAGTACCGGGATATGTGTAGCCAACAGCGGGATCATTGGATGGGAACATCCAAGGCGAATTTGTGGTGCCGTCGTTGTACTTCGTCTTGTAGTGTGACTGGATGGGTTTGAAGAACCCTCTTTCAGGCGACTCGATGCCGACGCAAAATGACTGTAGTGCCTCCATATCCTGCCAACAAAGTGCGACATCATCTTGCCCACTCTTGTCGAAATAGCACCCCTTGGTCCACGACATGAGTTGTTTGCCATCTCTCATCTCGAGCGTATTGCTGGTGATATCTTCTCTCATCTTTACATCTGGTGCGGTCGGGTATGTGTGTTCGAGTAGTGTAAAGTTTACCGACGCGAGATTCGCGAAGGTGATTGAGTGATCCGGTTTGATCATCTTGACGCCTGGCGGATAGTAATGCATGAGGTGACAGAGGGAGGGTTTTTCGACTACGAAAGGGTTTTATGGAGGCGTCGTCTCAGCACGTCTTTGCTCGGTTCCCTTGGCGAAAAGAGGAATTCAAAAATTTGTCTGGGGAAATTCCTCGTGAACAAGGCAGAGACATGCAGCCGACTTTGTTGGCTTTCGAGGCGCCTTCACGGAGCTGGTTCTCCGCCCGAAATTGGAATTGCTTAGTGTAGAAGACCGCTTCCGGTGGAGCCAGACCCCTAGCGGCGGTCGGTGACGTTCGTGTGGCTTGTCCTTGCGTTGTTCTCGGTGGCTCGATTCATGCTGGATGCGAGAACCCGAATGCCCGATGCGGCCATAATGTCTTGGTTGTCCGGATGCAGTCCGGCAATTCTTCATGCTGACCCAGTGGACGGGGCAGGCACGATCTAGGCAGTGGTTGCTTAACTGTGGCTCATTGGAATGTTGATGTCACTGATGTTGTAGATATCTCTGTAACAAGAGTTACACGTCAAGAAAAAGATCTATGGAGCAAGAATTGCGGCGAGTAGTTCCATCAAGCATATTCAATTGCCTTTAATCATTCGCGTATGGTCTGTCGCTCATGATCCCTGTCAGTCAGTTGTCTAGTACCATGAGGTCGGGTTCACGACCAGCAAAATGCTTTCTTTCAGGGACTGAGACATCATTATGGGCTTTTCCGCCTCTGGCAATTGGCAATTTCTTAGAAGAACAACACCGCCACGACAAGTCTCGAACACGGACGGACGGTGACTTGGTCTTGGTCACAGGTGCACATTTAAGCTCAGTGATGTAACACTAGACGTTATTTCCGTAGGATCCCGTAGGATCGGATCACCTTCTGTCTAGTGTGCTCGGGATCGTCTTCATTGAGCTCTAGTCACGAGGAAAAGGTATGCATAAGGCTTGGAAAACTACAGACATCCGCTGAAGAGGCACGCAAAAACGCGTTTACAAGCACAAATAAGTTCAAGGGGAATTATGATGCTTCATTATGATAAGCAGTAATTATTTGTCTACGCTGAAATTGGTATCCGTATTCCACCCAATACACTTACCATGGGAATATCAGGTCTCCAGACATGTCCCAAGCTCCGATAGTAAGTCCTCGGCGGTAATGTCAATACCACCAGCCATCTTGTCTTCGATACCGAAGGCCAGGAAAAGAGTGTCGTCCATGTATCCATGATACCTTTGTCCCTTCGTCTTCCAGCTCATCGACGTTACATAAAACATGTCAGACACCCCAGTGTCCTTCTTCTCCCGACCGTGTATCCATATGGGTTTCTTCGAGACAGCAAAGACTTCGAAGGGCGCTTTTTGCCGGAAGACCATGACGTACGGCTCATACTCGCTGTGGAAGTGATAGAAAGTCTTGTGCTGGAAGATCGTGAAGATGAATGTGTTGTCGCTGGTGGGTTTGCAATTTACGTCCATCCGTTTGCAGAACGTAATGCTCAGGGAGTTGGTCGCCTGATGAATGGACTCCAAGTCCGGCGGCAGCTTCGGCATGTATCTCTCCAAACATGCCTCATCTCCGGGGGCTAGAAGCGCCAGGTCCGGCCCCACAGAGCCGTCGAGGTTGAGCTTCGAGAACACTCTCTTTGGCGCCACGTCGTGGTGCACGTACACGGCACCATCCTCATCCCAGAATGGGAACCAATTCTTTTCCATGGTCCCCCAAGGCGGTGGGCGCTGTAGCTCAGTGCCAGTGCTGAAGCCCTGATCCAAAGACATCTGGAACCCCCAGTTGCCCAGCGTCCGGAAATCTTGCATGAATTGTCCGAAACAGCAGTAGAGCGAGTTGGAGCCAAAGGTAATGAATGGTGCCTTCGGACCGTGGAAGACACGGGCATCGTGAGGCCCAATGTTCATGGCTATGTAGGCCAGTTTGGGGGGACATTTATCATCGCCACTCTTCGTGGCGGCGATTGGAAGCGTCGTTGGTGCCTCCACGCAGGAGAGGCCTTCCATGGTGAAGACAGCATTGCAGACCAGCTCGAAATGTTCTGCTGTCTTGTCATCGTGCGTCTTACGCCTCTGCGCGACAATGATGTATGTGTTGTCGAGAGTAGGATGGGGCAAGATGTTGGGATTCATGGCATCTTCGTCGCCGAAGTGTATGGGGAAGAACCTCTTGTCGAAGGTAGATATTGAGAAGACCTCATGATATGTCGACTCCGTGGCAATCGGGATAGAATCCGAAGGCGGCGTCGGTGGTAGGACCGTTGGAGGGATCGCGATGGGGGGCTCTGTGTCCTCCGGAGCGGGTGAATGCGCGGCAGCCGATGGGGCCGGCCGGGAGTGAGGTTTGAGCTCATCGGCTTGCCTCCAATTCGGCGCAAAGATGTGATCGAACCAGGTGTTAAACCCTGATGAAGAGTCCCTAAAGTCGAGACATCGAATGCCAATGTAGACAAGGAAGAGAAAAGGCCCAACGATGAGGACGACGCGCTTGAAGTCGCGAGCTAGCATCGCGAGGGGCTGTACGCTCACGCCGAGGGTCGGATGCTCATTTGGCTATGGCTTGCAACACTCGGGGTGCTCGGGCTGCAGCGCGTCAATTGCAATCGAGTAGCTTCTCGTTGCTGATTCTAGTTCTTCGACTCAGGCTTTACTGCGTGGTACGTACGGAGAAGAAGGTTCCCGGGTTTACGGCACAAGTGATGCTGTGTCTCTCCACAATGTTTGTTGGGTCCCAGTTTCTTCCCCGCGGTTCATGATTGCATCACAGAATAAGAGCTCCAAGGAATGTGGGGGACGGGAATACAAGGACTTTGTGATTAAGCTAGTGGGAAAAAGACGGGGAAGTTCTCGGGGAGAGGTGTGCCGCGTGAAGTAGATCGGCGGACAAGCAAAAAATGAATACGACCTTGGACGTTGGGGTTTCCCCTCACTTGAGAGCTTGTATCCCCGGTTGGTCCACCCCCAACCACCCACTTTTCTAGCACGGGAGGGTCAGGTAACATGGCGACCTGGACGAGCGGAAACTCTGTATGCTGATGGAGGTGTTCCTGAGATAAGCGTCCCGAATTGAAGCAGTGATTCTCTCTAGTCCAGCAAGCAGCTCGCTGCTTCAAGCATGTGAGCATGTGAGAGCCTCGGTGAACAGCAAGACGCCCCTGGTCAAGTCGCAATCAGCCCCCCTCACGAACATCCCACACCATTACCCAAAATAGGAATCCATCCGTCCTTGCAGCGTCATTGGGTGTGATACGGCTGCACGTCGATGGAAGGCTGCACATGCGGGAAATTAAGGTGTGCAGCTCAAGCAGAAGAGCTGTCTGCCTGTCAAAGAACTTTGGGTTGGCGTAATGTTCAGCCCATCATCAGAAAAAGATTATCGAGGCGGGACTTTTATTGCGAAGCGGTCTCGGAGGCGTCAGCACTTGTTCAGCCCATCGGCCCGCGTGGCGAGCACGCTGTGCCTGCACATTGGACGTCTTAGAGTTCGACTAGAAGGCGGGATTCACTCGATGATTTGGAGTGCGACCAATCCAATCATTCAATGACGTTATGCTCTAACAAGCTAGGAGCGGCTGTGCCCTTGCGACTTTTAGTTTCGAGACGATGAAGTCCAATAATAGCGGGCAAGTGAATTAATTGGTGTACACTGATCAGTAGCTATTTCCTAACTGCCGGTGTCCGTTGTTGTCTCGGCCTCTCCGATCAACTAGCTAGTAAAACATGTGCCATAACGCCGGAATCTGCACCGTTCGATCAAGCCTTGGTTGATGGTGTTGGTGCTGGAAGAGTCTTCTTGTACAGCCACTGCGCAAATTTGACGCTTGGCTCATCGATCAGCCTCGTCACCATCTCTGCTAACCACAAGGTGAGCGGGAGAAGGATCAGATGTGGTAGCACGAAGGCCGGCTCCAACCCGAGCGGCCCAGCCATGGGGAGCGGGAATTTGTCGACCAGATGCGCGAGGTGTTGCCTCTCGGAGTCCTTGTGCCAACCCACAGCAGTGTAGATTCGGTCGCCCAGTGTCCCAAGGACAGGTCCGTGAACGAGGTAAAGCGCGAAAGAGATGCGGCCGAGATACTGGCAAAACCGTGTCTCGAAGAAGCGCCGCAGCCACCAGATGCGAGGGACGCAGGCGACTAGCAAAGTGGCAGCCCAGAATAGGTAGAACCACTTGTAGTCAAAGACAGCCTGTGGCTTCAACAGGGACAGGTAGTACCATCCGCGATTTTCGCGCATCCTGTTGACATCGCCGGTGTACGACGGTACTCCTCCGAGGTACATCGAAATGACGAACAGGTGATAGTATATGAACGTCTTTGCTCCCTTCAGCTTGTCGAAGATCGCGGGTAGCTCATCCTTCTTTGCCAGCAAGTCGAGGTCGCAAAGCATCATGCCCGCGACAAACATCGCTCCGTACCAGCCGTCGGCGATGTAAATGAAGTAGAAAGCCAGGCCAGCTTCGCACCATAGTCTTGCGTTTCTAGTGCAGCGTGAAAACGCGAGAAGTGCGGTGTAAATGATGACGGACCCCTTCATCTCGACTGGAATGGACCACAAGTGAGGGTTCCAACTGAAGAAAGGGCCACCGCCAGCCGTGAACACGAAAGTGAAGTTCTTTGCCTCGCAGTACCATGCCCAGACGTCCTCTCTCCAGGTTGACATGCGGTCAATGTTGTCGACCCAGATGTCGAACATATGGAGAAAGCTCATGAAGATGAACGTCGTTGCCAACAGAGGAAGATAAAGCCGAAGCCATCTTCTGAAGAGGGCTGAGCCAACGTTTTCAGCAAGCTTTGCGTGGTCTCCAGCTTGTATGAGACTGAGAGGCTTTGCGGACAGGACGTAGCCCGAAATGACGAAGAAAACGGACACCGCGAAGTGGCCGCCGGTGAAGAAGTGCCTGATTCCGGGGAAGGCGATGAAGTGGAACTTGTTCTCATAACCAAAAGCATTTTCGAAGATGCGATTCTGAACGTGTGGCTCATGAGCCCACAGTTGGTTGTGATGGATGTAAACCAGGAAGGCAGCGAAGCCTCGAAGACCGTCAAGATATGCGGTCGGCCGCAATGTTTCTGACTGTTTGGTATCTTTGATGGGCCAGAAAAACGTGCCAAGACTTGAGAGGTTGAGCCGCGATGGTCGCCTCGTCCGAATAAGTGTGGCCGGCTTCCAATCTGACTCTTCCGAGAGCCATTTGGACTTGTCGCACCACGATGGTTTGACCTCGTCCCAGTCCGTGCTGTCAAGAATGCCCTCGTTTCTGGGAGACATCTTCACGAAAGGCTGATGTGTAGATGCTGACAGCAAAGTGATGCGAGGACGATGGTTTCAGCCTCAAGTTGTCAACGATGCGTGCTTACGGTCGTGTGCTGCCGCCCGAGGGGGTGATGGTGCAGGAAGAGTGCTTCAACCCTTGCCTGTCCGGCGGAAGACTTGATTTGGGAAAAGAAGGCACAGCTCTTTTCAGTATCCACGAGTCTTGCACGGGCACATCGGCAGTTGTGGAAGCAGAACTGCACTTACACGGCGATCGTCCGGCTTGGCGTAGATCCTTGTGGTCAATTGGCCTGATAAAATCCACACGAATCAGTTCGTTGTCGACGGGTTGTTCGTCCAGAGTTTCACGAGCCAAAACAAAACTCAAAGACCAGCTGAACGATCAAGAAGATTCCGAGGTCAATAACGTGAAGGATGTGGGGTGGCGGGTTGAGTCTAAGACGGTTGGGCAAGCAGGCGTCTGGGGGGCCCTGGTCCAATATGCGGGGGATAGACCGGGGTAAAAGTGCGGAGAGCCAAACTTTGACCAACAACGAATTTGATTATTTTAGCTGGCGTAAAATAAAATCACCAGATTTCCCTCCCTCTGACGTAGATACCATTCGTCGGTTGCGACTAGACCGGGCGTCCCTGGCAGGGCCATCGTGGGCAACGTAGCATTACTCGGCTCAGCTGGGTAGTGTGATCCGGACATGTGAATGACCTCGCCCGACTCAAGGACTCGGCCGGTTTGAATTCTCTGAGTTGTGAGAAATTTGCTGCCCTCCCTCCTGATTGGGAAGCTTCACCGCGCCTTGCTCCCCTGACTATCGTGGCCGTTGGTGCCGGCATGCGGCGGTGGTCAAGGATCGACCCAATAGACGCTCGAACAAGCTCAACGTCCCGGCGCTATTATGGCGCCAAATGCGGGTGGCCACAAACGAGTGGTCCTCATTTCCTCCCCGCAATCTAGATGGCTTCGATCCACCGTTCTTTTTACTCTCCGCTGCTAGTGGTGGTGGCTGTTCGGGGTTCTTTTGCCAAGGCGAATGAGAGCGAGCACCGTTGAGCACACCTCTCTAGTGTTTCTCGTATTGTGAAGAAAGACAAGAAGAAGCAACGGCGAACTTAATTAGACAACTGCAGCGGCGGCGGTGGCGTCACACAGGATGCCGAATTGTCACTCGTTGGATAGTAAGGATGAACACGATGCGACTTCAGCTAGGCGACCTCGGCCCTTCCTCCCACTTCTTGGCCCTTGTATCCCGGCCTGTGATAATGATGCGCCATTGAGAGGCGAGTGGGGGATTGGGGGTGGTCGGAAGCGAGTAGGGCAATCCCCGCCTCGGCCACTAGGAATACCTAGGGTCGTGTGCCTGCATGTTGGGAGCTCCTCAAATTTCGACATGCATCCCGCTGTTCCTTGTTCTTCTCTTACGCTCGTCGCACCTTCGCCAAAAGCTTGGTCTTGAAGCTTCTTTGGTTGGACACCTCCACCAGACTTCGAGCTTTGGACGACTGCAGTCAACATGTCGTCGCCCATCATGAGTCCATTGAGTCCATTGAGCCCAACAGGCTCCAATGCAAACATCTTCCGGAATAGGGTTCCAACTCAGTTGCGGCGATGCATTCCCTTGTACATCGCTTGCGTTTGCCTTATCCTCCTGATTCTCAACGTCGACATGATCGGTTCAGTGCCCAAGCCGGTCCACCTGTCGAAGCGCAGCGGCACGAGGTCAACACGAGGCTTCCCCAAGAAGATTTGGCAAAGTTGGAAAGTTGCGCCGTTCTCCTTCGAGGGCGAGCAGATTCTTACAGCCAGAACATGGACGGACAAGAACCCCGGCTTCCGTTATGAAGTCCTCACCGACACTAACGACATGGAGTATGTTGAGGAGCACTACGGCCCTGAGGGCCTCGATCGCCCAGACATTGTCGACATGTACCGTCATGTCAACGCAACTATCATCAAGGCGGACTTACTGCGGTACATGATCATGTACGCGGAGGGCGGCGTCTACGCCGACATTGACGTCGAGGATCTCCGTCCTGTTAGCAGATGGATTCCGGAGAGATACAAGGAGGAGAATCTTGACCTAGTCATCGGTGTTGAGATTGATCAACCTCATTTCAAAGACCACCCAATTCTCGGCAAGAAGTCGATGTCGTTCTGCCAATGGACTTTTATGTCTCGCCCTCGTCATCCAGTCATGCTGAAGCTGGTTGAGAACATCATGGCATGGCTCACCGACGTCGCCAAGACCCAAGGAGTCTCTATCTCCGAGATCCAACTCGACTTTGACGAGGTCATCAGTGGTACCGGCCCTTCTGCTTTCACCAAAGCAGTTCTGGAAGTCATGTCTTCGAGATCTCGCCAAGGACCCATTACATGGGACACCTTTCACGACATCGACGAGTCTAAGGTGGTCAGCGGCATCTTGGTCCGCGACGTTGAGTCCTTTGCTGCCGGCCAGGGCCACTCCGACTCTGGCAACCACAACTCCAGAGGTGCGCTTGTCAAGCATCATTACCACGCATCGAACTGGCCCAGCCGCCACCCACGCTTCAGGCATCCAATCTTCGGCGAGGTCGAACGCTGCAACTGGAACATCGAGTGCGTCATGAAGTGGGATCAAGACATTGCCGCCTTCAACGCTCTCTCTCCTGATGAACAAAAGCAGAAGGTCGAGGAGCACGAGAACCTACAGAAGTTCCAGCAGAAGCAGAGCGAGCAAAAGCCAATCGAGCAGCCGCTACAGTTCCCTCCGCAACAAGCTCTTCAGCCCCCCGCGAACCAAGAGGAACTAAAGTTGAAGTGAAGTAGCGGTCACGGTTTTCTCGAATCAAAAGTTTCGATTGATACGTCCGACATAGACAACGTCACACAACATTTGCCACGCCGAGATGCCTAATTCAGCATCACAACTTGGTTGCGGCAGACACGAAGCGCGATGATTGCAAAGCAGTTTTTATTTACGCGATTGACGGCGCTCGCCACCCGGCGGATGCCTTGCGCGACATTGGCATAGTCCGATTGTAGTTGCTTTGCAGCCCTGGGGGCTCTTCGGAGTGAGCAAATGGTCTCCTTCTGCTTGATGGGAAACATGAATACTGGCATGGATAGCCAGATATACAGCTGAGGATGATACACATGGAAGCACGCGCGAAGATACCCTTCGAACACCTGTACATACCTTTGGCAGAGAATCTTGGCACTTGTCGCGATGCCGTGAAGCATCGCCGGAGTAATTATGTTATCATAAGATCAAATAACAATGAATGCTGCAATTAATTCTCATAAGTGTCTTGCCAGAATCACTTGGTTATGAAGTGATGGACGCCTATGTGGCTCAGAACTGAAACGGAGTGTCAATTGACCGGCCCATGAAGCGTCAGAAAGGTGGATTGTGTACAGGGTTTAAATGATAAGTTGATAAAATATGTACATGTAAGCTATATACGAAGCTTATGCGCAGCGTTCAGGTAGTCATGACTATTTCATGGCAAATCCCCTATGTACAGTCTCCCTCTTGCGATCTCTGACACTGCCTCGGGTAAGTATGGAGTTATCATCTCCCTTTAGAAAGTCAACTTCTGGCCGGCCTGTCCCGGCACAGTGGCAACAACGTTGGCAGAGCCGAGAAGGCTGTAAGAGTATCCGGGCGAGTTGGCGTTCATAGTACCGACGGGGGCAGTGTTGGCAGCACCGCCAAGGTCATTGTCGATGGCAACAGCGTAACCGACAATGTCGGAGTCTTGGGTGGTGATGGGAACCGAGACGTTCTTGAAGACGTTACTCTGAATGAGGACCTGCGCGCCTTGGCGGGTATTGATGGCAGAGTTTCCGCTGCTTGCTGTCAGTACTGTTTCCTTATTTACGCCGGGGAGGAGCGGAGGCGTACTTGAGATAGTAGGAGTTGTAGATGTGGCCAGTGCCGAAACGCAGAGACGGGCCACGGGAGCCGAAGTTGGCCCAGTAGTTGTGGGCGTAGGTGATGCGGAGATGACCCTTGTCCTCGTCTCCGTTGTTCTCGCTGTGGCCAACGAGAGAAGTCTTCCAGTGGTCGTGGAAGTAGGTGCTGGAGAACGTTAGTCTACTGCATCTCTTTTGGATGAATGCCAACTTACTAGGAGATGGTCATATAGTCAGCGGCGTGGGAAGCATCCACGAGGCCGTCATAGTAGTCCTTGTCGGAGACCAGAGCACTGGAGAACTCGCAGTGGTCAACCCAGACGTTTGTGCTTTCCTATGTGTTCACCAAGTATTAGTTCACGCGTTGTCATTGATATAGGATTCAATGTCTCACCTCAATCTTGAGACCGTCGCCAGTCGAGGCAAGGACGTTGGTTGACTTGATGTTGCGCACAATGATGTTGCTCTGACGACGAGCGTGCAGCCCGATGCCATCAAAACCTGAACTTGTCAACAACTATGTTTACCGATAGGTCTTGACATGACTTACCAGCTCCCGGGAGGCCAATGACAGACTTATTGCTACCAATGCGGACGTTGGCAGTCCCCTTGATGACGCCCTTGACAACGACGATCTTGGCAGCCGTGTCTTTCTCGTTCACAGCGGCGGTGAACTCGGCGAGAGATGATACAGTGGTGACTGTTCCTCCAGCACCACCGGAAGTCCTTCGTAGCTGTTAGCAGTGCCAAGTTGATTTGCATTCCCGTTAATACTCACCCTCCATTAAGGGTGGCATAGCCTAGAGTCGCCTTGTCGGAGATTGATGCTCGCTTGACAAGGTGGGGCTTGTCGGCGACATTGTCGACAGTGGGAGTCGGCGTCGCGACTGCGACGCCGGCGAATAGCGTCGCCAAGGCAGAAGTGAACTTCATGGTTGCTTTAGTGTCAAGGATGGATTGAAGACGAGGTCGAGGTTGCCAAGGAGTCTAGAACCAATTTGAAGAGCTTAATATTCTGAAGACGTGAAATATGTTTCATGCTACCAGCCGTCCCTTTATATACACGATCTTCGCAGTTCACGATCGGGCCCTTTTCCGTCTACATAACAGGGGCCTTCTGATCACGGCATTGCATTACAGACTCTGGCGATTGCGACACGGCTTCGTTGACTGGCTGGAAGTATTCCCGCTCTCTGGGAAATGGTGAGGCTCGTGATTTAGAGGGTAGCATTGCAAGACGGAAGCGATGAACCTAATCATTCCGCGAATGGTAGCACGCGTGCTCATCAAATCTCGAAAACCCCCTCAAAATGTTTCCTCCACTTGCCTGATAGCTTCGGTCGAAGGAACCCCTGCTCCGTGGATGATAAGCTGCTAGAACGGGAGGGTTGGCTCAGTCTAACGCCATCTTGCCGAGCGGGTTGACCAACTACCTAAAAAGAAGCTTGTCAACAAGCTTTTGTTTTGTTACCACCTTGTTTATTCAGTGGGGAGATGACTGTGTCATGTTAAGAGATCTCAATGGAGAGATGGGGTGGTCCGGGGTTGACGTTGGAGAAATTTCCTCAAATCAGCATTTCGCCGCGACTGGGGGGTGCAGGTACCGGCACTATCCGGGGTACAGGGTGTTTATACCAATGAGAAACTCATAGCTCAACAAGCAGCTTTCATTGGGTAGAATTGGGATTTCACTGTCGAGCTGACGACGGGAAACGACCTATTCTCTTGGGCTACGGTCTCTGTGGACGGGATACCGACGGACAAGTTTTTCCCGCCGTGGGGAAAAGTGACAAGATGATCAAGACAAGAACCTCGTTGCACCTCCTAGGATTCATGTGGCAAACAGCATTGGGAGTACATCGAAGCACCTGTCATCAATGCCAGCCTCAACGACTGTCAATGCCACTTCGTCGTGGGCTCGGATAGCTCGGTCTGTGGAACTTAGCTGGCAATGACTGTGAGACAAGCGGGCGATCTTAATATCGTTATTCTGGAGTGTAGCCGATTGGGCGATGGATTTCATGGACAGGCATTTCCAATTATTCGTTCCTAAAAGAAAGCAAGATCAGGGCCTGAGCGGACGCAGTCAGGCCTGTGACAGATGGGTTTGTTGTAGATCCACAATTGTTGATTCTTCCCACCGATTCGGCACCTTTCTTCCCAAAAGTCATTGGCGTTATTCCTTTTTTCTTCTTCTCCCCCACTAAATGACCTCGCGACGTTGAGAATAAGCTCATGTCGACTTGGGTATCTCGGCTCTCACTGCCGATGGGCCTGAGGTACAACCTTGGCACTTTCTTGGCAAGACTTACTGCTTGTAGACTGTGCAGCTAAAGACCTGAACGGTCTCGGATAGACTGGAAGCTCCAGCAAAGAAGAAAGAATGACAGGCACAGTAGACCTCACCAGGAGGGATAATGAATAAGTGGCATAAAGTGAGTGTACCTGACTACCTATTAGACTTACGTCTACGTCCCTGGTTCGTGGATTCGTCTTTTCCGATGGTCCTCTTGATCCCACAAGAGCTCTATGAAGCAACCTTAAAGGCATGCATACCCGATGAAATCTCCCACTTTGGATAAAGGTTGTGCTTTCTTCGAGCCTACTTCAAGTCGGGGGCATTGTACCGGAAGGTAGTCCGACTCCACAGCTCGTTACCACACATCTGCAACTCGATTCCCTCCAGGTACTCCTTCAAAGAATCAGAACATCCTTTTTCCAGCCTCTTGGCAACAAGATACGCATGGTTTCGTTCCCATTCACGACACATGGTCCACAAAACTCGTTTCGACCCATCGTAGTCCAAGCCGGTTTCGTTGGCTAAAACCTGCACGATGTTGGACACGATGGATCCTTCGGCGTTGATGTCTTTGGATGCACGGTACTCCTTGTCCCAACTCAGAATGTCGTTGATGACTGAGATGTGATGCGTGTAGTTTAGCTCGATTTCAGACACAGAGGCTAGTTCTTCCTTCGTGACGGTGATGCCCTGTGAGAAACGTTGCAGAGCCAGAAGAAGCCTTGAGGGATCATTAGCTGTGCAATTACCATCGCAAGGTACCACATAATAAGACTCACTGCGAAGCAACGTCAAGCTCTCGGTACTCCAGGTACTCTGCGATGCTCTTCTTCGCTAGCCGAGCTTCGGCATTCTGGGAGCGCCAAAAGTCAAAGGTGGGCGCTTCAACATCATCTGAGAGGGTCTTGTCAATGGCCCTCATCTGTTGCCAAATTTCGAGAACTATCTTCTCGATAGCAGAGTCCTCTGCAGGCAAGATTTCACCTTTGACGATGGAAATGAGTCGCTCGTTATATGATGAGCCGTCTTGCAGCGACATATGCTCGAGCAGGTCTAGAGGGTATTATCAGAATGGTGGTTCAATATTTGGAATAGTTCCCTCTCGAGCGTTACACAGGCTTACCGTCAACCAGAAATAGCATCACCGTAAATCGAGACGCGACAACCACACGGTCATTCAGAGAGGTAGGATACTGGCAGCAGTGCCATGTCGGCAAGCCTTCTGCCACAAACTTGAGCCGGGAACGTTCGTCTGGAAAGGGCCAATTTAAAAGGAAGTAGTTGTTGACAAGCATCGTCACGCTGAGTTCATGAGGGTGGGGACGTCCGACCATATGCGACCGAGGCGGCCGGTTAGTCTGGTCATTTGCACATGCCTCAAGAATGAGCATTTTGTGAACAGATGTCTTTTACAAGATCTTTTGAGAAGGAGAGGAGAGAAGAATGTTTTGTTCAGACCTAACCTGGGCAAGAGGGATCTTTAAATTCGGGAGCGCAGGCTTCATATCTTGGATTAGTTGTGTTCGTCAAGGGTCGCATGCGGGAACATGAATTCTGCAAGGCTCGTCGAGCTTTTTCAACAGTCTCGGTGTCCATAAGCAGCCGAATAGCGCGTTATCTTCAAGCTCGGACGCCATTATTCGCCCGGTTACCCGGAATTCTATGGCAACGTTGCTGGTAAATGCTATCAGTTCGCGTCCTTCATGTCGACACCCGTTGATGGAGTCGATTTTACTAGGTTCGAAAGCCAATGGCTAGCCTCAATCAGTTCCACAACGGGCCTCTTTACATAGGCGGCGTCGCCATTGATGCTCAGTCCCAATTCTTGAAGGCTCTGAGAACAGAGAGGAAACCAGTGCGCATGATGTTTGCTTCTCAACTGTTGGGTGTGCCGGGGTTTGGCGGCTTGCGCAAACAAGTTGGCTGCTATCGGCAATGTTGGCTGTTGAATTGGTAGCGATGGACCAAGACTTTTGGCGAGGTGCGACTGATTTGATCGTCGATCGCATCAACATTGCCTCTTTAATGTGCGACACCCCGGCGAGCGGATAAAAGACCAGCTCGCATGGCATGGATGCGTAGTGTTGGAAGTCTAGCAAACACGACCCACTTCAGCTTTCATGAGTTTGCGGTGAAGGCAACAGCCCTGCAATGAACTGGGATCATCATGCGTTTACTACCATCCATCACCGAGAAGTCTTCTCCGATCAACGAAACAAGTTTCCCATGGCACTGGCTCATCTGCTGGTATCTACCTATCGCCCCAATCGTCGCTGTCAAGTCCATCTACCGGCTCGCGTCAACACACAACCGGAATCTTGGGTGCGTATATGTCCCATCCCAGTTTCTCCTCCATTTGAGCCGATGCGACGGAGCCTGGCCATAGCCTGCGTCCAGAATCGCTTGCTCGCTGAAGATACCATAGACTTTGACCGATGTTGCCAAGCCTCAGTTCAATATCGGCCAAATCCTCCATGGCCTGAACAGCACGCTCATCGTCCATGGCTGAACCCGCCGGAGACTGCAAAGAGTCCACTATTGACTTGCAGACTTCTCTGGCCTCGTCGTATTGGTATGAGCTGATTAGAACGTGCGAAAGGCTTCGGGCGCACGATCGCGACAGATATGAATCCATCCGCGATGTACATGCATGATTGTAGAGTGCCCTAGCCCGTCGCTCTGCCTCAGTCAGGTTACCAAGTCGTCTAGCTGTGCTGACCAGCATTCTTTGAAGACGGCATGCTGTCTGGTGTTCGTATCCCAAGCCTGAACCGAATATGTTCCACGCCTCGAGCAGGGCGATCTCGCATAGTTGGATATCATGGCTGTTTTGTAATAGTAAGCCGCATACCTTTGTAACTGGGTGGGTAGGATGTAATTTCGTGGCTGTTAGAGCCCTCAGGTATCTCAATGAGGCTTGGCGAAGTTCTGGGCATGCTGTCGTGTTGGCAGGAGACAGCACAGCGAACAGTTCCCAGACAAAGTCGAATGAGTCGTATGAGATCCCGTGGAGCACCATCTCGTCTGCGCTCTCCCATAACTTAATGCCGCAAACGCTTGTGGATTGCGACTTGATGATGTAGATGGCATGCTTGATGTCTTCCCAATAGCGTCTAGGATGTCCGGGTATGTTGGCTGTCCAATGCTCAAATACGTCAAGCGCCGAACTGCTCTTCAGCTGCTCACTGCAACACTGCCGAACGCTCTGAATGATTGCGTTCGAAGCTTGACTCTGAAGATTGATGGCTGTTGGAATTTGAAGCTGCAGGCTGGAGCTCGGCGGGGTTTTATCCGAAAAAGCAGTCGTGGCTTGAGCGGTTTCTCGGGGTTGCTCCGTTGAACCAAATGACGCCATGTTTTCTCGAAATATGGCTTCGCACTCATTCATTTCAGTTTTGTGACATCTCATAACTTTCGACCAATCCCCCGCACTGATCTCGCCAACGCTTGCCGAGCTCTTTTGAATCGATTTGATGACTTTCATTTTGTCGACCTTTTTCATATTCTTTACGACGCCCCACTTCCACAAACGAGTTTCGTACATCCGTTTCCTGCAAGGGTCCTTATTATCAGCTAGGGCCGTTGCATAGATGGAATCCTTTTTGGGTGCAAGATGGCACATACGTGGCTTTGAAGTTATGCCTAGCTTTCATCTCTGCAATCAAAACGTTCATCTGGCTATTCTTATAGATATTAATTATGGTCTGTTTGTGACGTTCCCAGTCGTTCGAAGTTGGCCAGGAATTGCGCTCAATAACGCCATCCGGTCTGGTTTTACCAACAGGTTGCATGGTGATCAAGGCAGGAAGCGGTTTCGCGACGCCACTAGCTGGATGTTGCGTATCGAATGACGGTAGCTTTCAACTAGTCAATAAGTAACATACCTCTATGGAGAGGTGTGTAGTGGCTGAAAGGCGAGGATAGATGCGCTGGGAAGCAGTTATCTTTACAAGGCAGGGTGATGGATTGGGTCAGCCACCTTGGTGCCACACGTCTCTGTGAATAAGTCTGCCTGGAGGTTTGATGCCAAGATACGTCATCACTTGGAAACTAGTATAGCAACCACTCAGCCTCTGATTTGAACCCCCTAGCTGCTTCGCTGTGAATGCCCTGCCACCGAGCATTCATGTCTGCGGCGTCGCAAACGCCACAGCGACTCAACTGTCGACATTGAGGGTAAAAGGTGGCGCAGGAGCAGATCCTTCTACTCTTATAGCTTTCCAAGACAGCTTTTGATCTACGGATGTCAGCGCTGCTACCCAATTAAGCTAAATCAATCAAATCAATTAATCAGCTAATTAAAACGAGGCTTTTTTTAGAGTTAATTAGCTAAACTTACGATACTCTTAGTTTAACTATTTTAATTAAACTAATATTACTTAGAAGAATAAAAATCTAACTTCTAAACTAATTAGAATTTTTAAAAGATTTAATAAAAAAATAAAAAAGTTAACTAGATATTTTTTTCTAGTAGTTTAAGGTTATAACTTTTTAAGTTTTTATACTATAGTTAATAACTTAAGTTAGTTTTAAACTAATATCTCTATAATTCTCTATATAGTAGACTTACTACTAACTTATTAAGTTTTATTATAATATATTTTTAAAAAAAAATAGTAAATAATTAATAATATTAATTTAGTAATACTTTTATACTAATAAGTAGTAGAGTAAAGCTAAGTATTTTTTAGTAGTATTAGTTTTACTATTAAAAAATACTAAAAGTACTAGAAATATATTTTTTATTATACTACTTAATTAATATATTTTTAACCTTTTTATTAAAGGTTAAAAAAAGCCTATTTTTAACTTTTTTACTAGTTTTTAAAAATAACCTTTTTTAATATTATTACTAGTACTATTATTACTACTACTACTACTACTACGCTTTAAAGCTTTACTTCTATATACTTCTAAATGCCTTTTTTAATTTCTCTTCTACTATTATAATATTTTTACTAGTATATAATTAATATATTAATTATTTTATTAGCTATAAAGTAGCTTCTTAAAGGATTACTACTTAAATTTAAGTTTTTTTAACTACTAGTAATATATTAACTACTAACCTTAATAAATATACTACTTTTAAAGCTCTACTTTATACTATCTAGAAAGAGTAATACTATATTAATATAGAAGCTATTTTAAAGAAAAATAGTTAAAGCTATACTTCTTAGATTAAAAATAAAAGTATCTTTATTTATAAGATCTTTTTAAGTAATATTAGAAATATACTTATTACTTACTTACCTTCTACTATACTTTTTTATATATTAATAATATATTTAAGCGATATTTATTAAGTTTACTAATATTATAATAAAGTTAGTACTTTTAGAGAGTTATAAAAAGCTACTACTATATTTAATACTAAGAAGTACTTTAAATCTACCTACTATATCTATAAAGAACACCTCTACGCTAAGTATCTATCTAGTAATAATTCTAGAGATAATAGGTATCTCTCTAAGTACTAATACTCTACTTTTATTACTATACTTTATAATAGAATCTCTTAGATTAAAAAGCTAACTATTAGTTTCTTTATTAATATTAGTAACTCTTTCTTAATATTTAGTAACTAATATATATAATACTTATTTAGTCTCTTTAATTATAATATCTATAACTAAGTATATTAGTTAAGAGACTTTTAAAAGGTTTAACTATATTACTTCTATATTTTTAAAAAAGAATGGATTAGAAGTGAAATATAGAAAATACTTATAAAGGTTTATATATCATTTAATCTATAGACCTCCCCTAATTAATATATTATTATTACTATATTTAGCTACTTTATTAACTAATTAGAGAAATAAACCTAATATCTATTAGCTTTCTACTACTAGCTTAATACCTACTTTAGTAAGAATATTATTATAACTATTTATATTACTTTTATAAACTAAAGCTTTATTAATTAAGTTAACATTACTATATCTAATAACACTATAAATAATAATACTTACTTTAAAGCTTTCTTTCTTTCTCTATTATCTTTATATATAGAAACTAATACTTAGTAATACTAAATTTAATACTATAGCTATATCTTTAACTTTATTAGTTATACTATTATTTATAGCGTTAATAATAAAGCGTTTAAAGAGAAGTCTAACTATTTACTTAATACTAGTAGAGTTTAAAATAACTTAGCTTACTAGAAGTAGAGAGGTTCTATTAATAAACTTTAGAATATTATTAAACATATCAGATTATCGCTATAATAATTTAAAAACTTTTTAGCTATTAGTAATAAAGCTACTAATAATAATACTAATAATAATACTAACTTTATTCTATAAGAAGAGTTATCTTAAAAGCTAAATCTAATATTAAGTAATACTACTTAATAGAACTTAATATATAATATAATTAAGTAAGTTTTACTTAAATATAACTAGATTAATAGTTATATCTTTTATACTTTAGGTCTTTTTAATAATATAAATTATATTCTAAGTAAGGATATCTTTACTAATAAAAACTAATAAGTTCTTATAGAGTTATATAAAATACTTAAGTTACTCTATAAGTAAACTAAGAGATATAAAGGCTAAAATAAGAGTAATAGATATAGCTAACTCTAGAAGGTTTTAGTAAGTATAAAGTATTTTTTAGATTATCTTAAAGATTAGTATAAGCTTTTTAATACCTCTATTAATACTAAAATTAACTATATAGCTACTTAACTTACTAAAAGTTAGTTATAGTAACTATTTTAACCTATAAAAGTATTTTAATACTTTTAGTAAAGCTTAATAGTAGTCTTATAGTTTCTATTAATTAATAGTATCTTTATTTACTTATAGCTTAAGTATTTATAGTTATAACGCTTTTAAAATATTAACTTTAACTTTTATAGATATTTATACTTATTAATTATTAATAGTTAATAAGTATTTAATAAATATTATACTAAGTTTATAGAGTTTTCTTTCTATATTACTATAGTAATTCTATATTCTAAGTAAGATTTATAATAGCTTTAGAAGTATTAGAACACTTTAGAAACTTATATATAGATATATAATACTTAAGAAGAACTTTATAAGTATTAATAATAATAGTATACTAATATATCTAACTAGGCTAATCTATAGCTTTATCTATAGCTTCTATAAGCTATATTTATATTAATTACTATTACTTTAAAAGCTAAAAACTTTAAATATTATTAATAGTTAGTTAGTAGGGCTTATAATACTACTATTAATAATTTTAATAAGCTAGAGTAATATTTCTATTTTTTTATTATTTAGCTTATTAATAACTTTATTTAATAATAGATTTTATATTAATAGACTTTCTTAATACTTAGTAAACTTATTTTTAATATTTTTACTATTTTAGTAATAGTAACTAATTATAAAAAGGTATTTAGTTTTACTAAACTTCTATTAATATTATAGAAGCTATTAATAATACTCTTAACGTTTAAGTAGACTTAATACTTCTAGAACTAAGTTTAAAGTAGTATTATTACTATAAGTAGCTACTATTTTAAATAGAGGGACTAAGAAGAGTTAGATAGCTTTAGATTATTATATAATATACGTTTTAACCTTCTAAGAATATTATAAGAAGTATTACTAACTTCTTATTTAAGTAATTATATTTAAGACTAATTAAAATAGTTAATTTAAATAAGACTATTATGATTATTAAGTTAATTAGTTAAATTTGACCTTCAGATTTAGCTTGATTGATTGGTTAGCAGCGCTGACGGATGTGAATCTCTCGTGGGTCTAGAACCACGTCCATTCCAATGCCGCGAAGCTCTCGGTCCCGAGTCGAGGCGAAGGATCCCGAGCGTTGGGGGCGATGCCAACGAATCATATGCCTTTGCTTTACGGTGCGATCCTCCCTGCATAGATTGGCCCCCACGCATCCCTGGGCGTAGTAGGGATGCCAATCGTTTTTGACTCTAAGACATTGTATGCATTGTGCTTTTGCTCATGGTGGGTGGGGTTACGATACCATTGGCGAGGACAGGCGGAAATTTGGTGCTGACCTGGAGGTTTCCAGGCAGAAATGATGTGCTGCAATCACCCGCCCTACTACCCTCCGTCATATCGCATTCCCTTGCAAATCAGAAACAACTTGAGGAGCGAATATCGCTTCAAGACACCTCATGCTGGAAATAGTTACATAGATGAAGTATAGTGATGGGCTGGATATCTCTGGGCGTGCAAATGTCTATTTCCATTTCGAACACCATAGCCTCCTTTTCCCACGAGAGTAATTTGATGATTTTGCCCTGGAGGCAAGAAGCTACTTCGAAGATATAAGAAGTCTGCATCACATACATGTTGTGCAAGACGCATTCAGCTCACCTGCCAACTGACTTATCTCACCATACAATTAGACATCGGAACCTTTCGGCTGATCTAACGTGTTTGTTCAATTTTACTCGCATCACCATCTTCACCCCAGGACACTCACAATTGCCAAGTCTCAATGGCGAGCGATGAGACGCTCGTTCAAGAGCCAGATCGGAATGAGCACAACGCTCAGTCTCAGCCCGCCGAGAACGGGGAGAAGACCACGAATCCTCAACCATCCCGTGTCGCCAGCGAGAGCAATCCTAGCTTTACCACCATCGTCAATGACGAGACTTTGAATCCGCAAAGGACTGTCCAGAATGACCCGGCCGGAAGAGGTACACCTCTCGTCACCCGATCACGCGCTAGAATGTCAGTTCAGGTGACGGATCGATACGCAGAGAATGCCGCAGCAGCCCCTGACTGGATGAGGAAGACGCTTGTGCGCCATGACATGACGACGCGCTCCGTCGTACAATGGGCCATGGCACCACTGGATAAATCCCAAAGAACTATTGTGGCTCCAATCTTAGCCGCGCTAAGGAGCTTGTTGACTGCAATCCCTCTGCTGTTTTTCAACTTCGTCCCTAACTCGCTATGCTGGGCAGAGTGGGACCCAAAAGACATTTACGACCCCTACCTCGAGTTCAACGGAAGGTATAATGTCAATGATCCCGACGGTGGGAGAAGGCATTTCGTGCCTTCAGGGGACGATGGCTTGTCACATCTCGATGTGCTAGCACGTCGGACGTATCCATCGAAGCTCCTGCTCAAAGAAGAAGACGGGACATGGACCCCAACGGACATGAACACGGTTAACAAACGACCAAAGTACTTGTTCGTCAGCCATGTTGGGTCGAAGACAAAACAAGACGAGCTTCAGTACCTCGATACCGCCCAACGACTCGCAGAGAAAGAAGGACTTACCGCAATCTACCTGGACGATTGGTGTTTTACCCGGCACATCAAGCAAAAGGTGAAGAGTGGTGCCCTCTCTGAGAATGAGGGAATCGTAATTACCGACCACCAAATTTGGACTCTATGCGACGTCGTCCGTGGCTCAGCTCAAGTGGCTGTCATCTACCCTGGTGATTCTTCCTCCTCGAAGTCTAAGACAGAGTGGGGCAAGCGGATGTGGACGTTCGTGGAGGGACTCTTGGCTCCCGGCAACTCGATTCTTTTCTCTCCACGAGACTATGACAGGGAGAAGTTTCCAGACGGACCACCGGTGGAATCTCTATACAAGGTAGAGATGACAGCGAGTTACTGGAGCGAAGACGATACTCGAGCACCTCATGAGGGCGGCAGCTCGGCACGGTTGTTGGCCGAATACTTTTCTGGCCAAGTCGTGCTCAGCACCCTTGAGGTTCTCCCACTCATCTTTGACGCCCTCAACTCCCGCAACACCGGGAACCAGAACTCGCTTTCGGACATGGGATACGCGGCAATGGGTCTTCTCCGTTTTCGCGTCGGGAGGAAGCCGGGCAGCACGGACAGTCCCACCCTGTTCCAGACTCTATCCCACCTCTCTCTCAAGAACGACAGCGACAAGATCATTGACCGCATGATAAGCCTGCTTCCACTACCGAGGCTTCCAGGATCCGTTCCATCAGATGCGTCCAACCACATCATTTGGGCCAGTCTTTGCGGACAGGATGCCTTTGGCGCCCGCGTCCACCAAATCACGCCCCTGTGCAACGTCGTGGGCGTGGCGGACGAGGACCATACGGTCTTCATTGACAACTGCCGCGCCATCAAGATACAATGGGACTCTCTCCCCGCCTTGCGCGTCGAAAACCACCCATCGGCCGTGACCGGACTCGTTACTCTTCTGCGGAAAGCTGCCATGAGCTCCATGTTGATCGTCATTGGCATGAGCATTACCATGGCCGCTGTTGCCGGCGTAAACTCTGGCAGTTCTAGAAGCTCTCGCAGCTCCAGCAGCACAGGCTCTCTATCAGACGACTTTCGTCCTTCAGACTTTGCAATCCGCATGTTGAGCAAAATAGTGGCAGTCGCTGCTTGCATTGGATGCGCTTGCACGTTATTGATACCCGCAGCCGCACGAAGCATGTTCAGCACTTTCAAAGTCCAGAAATGCAGCCCTGGTCTGGTTGGGATCGAGGGTGTCATGCCCATCAAGGAATTGGAAGAGAAGATCCTTGGATACAAGTCGTCTACCGATATATTCAAGTACGACCCGCTCGCGTCGCATATTCTCGCAGATGAGAACGGCGTGGACAGCGAGACCAGAACCTTGGAAAAGGGCAGACCCGCGTGGATCGAGCAAGCAGAAGATGTGGATGGAGTCAAAGCACGGCTCAAAAGAGGGCAGAGACTCTTCACACTTGTTGATCTGAGTCATCTGTCCGTCATGGTGGTGGCTGCAGAGCGGCCGCCTTCCGTTGCGCTTCTATCTGGTCGAGGGGGCGGGATGCTTAGGGCGGTTCTCTGCAGTTCCAGCCCTGCCAAAGACTGTCTCTACAAGGAGACGGTGGTCCAGATGCCGTCCGCAGTGTGGGATTCTGCGAAGCCTACAAAATGGCTCAAAGTCTGCCTGCAGACCCGGAACGAAGCCATGCGGGCTCGGTACCTGGCGTCCGAAGCCACAATTGCTGCGAATTCGGCCCAAGAAGCGGCCAATCGCTCCAGCGCATGTGCCTGCAGGGCAGCAGCGGATGCCAAGCGGGCTTCTCATAATGCCAATGGCTCCTCAGAGACGAAGTCAGTGAGTAGTTCACAAGAAGCGGCTGACCTGGCAAAGGGCGCTGCAGAAGATGCAGCATCGGCTGCCAAAAAGGCCCGTAAAGCTGCCGACGACGCTGGCCCTGAGAAAGAGGTGGGACTGGCCAAGCAAGGGCTTGATGCCGCGAGACAGGCGCTCGGCGACGCCAACGACGCATGGCTACGGGCTAGTTATCAGGCGGATAAAGCTAGATTTGCCGCTGACAGTGTGATATACAAATGAAGGATGGGCAGGAGTAGCTCCTGATCTCGATTTGATAGGATTGGACAGGCAAGCTGAGCACACGTATAGGGACCGCAGTTGGCCAATGGACATGGACACAATGCGTACATCAACGGTCATTCAACATGATCTACATAGCAATATACCTTTTCAATCTCATTCTCTCTAAATCTACGCCTTCAAGCTATCGCAAGGAATATCCGACGGCACGCCCGTTGGGTTGACAAAGTAATCGTGGTACCAGTACACCTGCTGCTCAGGCTTCGTCGACAAGTTCGGCGCCGCGTCAACAGACTGGACCGTCTTGAGCACAGTGTATTGCGTCTTGTAGCTGTACCAAAATCGTCAGCCAACCTCTTCTCCCCCGCAAATCGTCCTCTTGGGCGGACTTACTAGATCTGCGAGCAGTTCCCCGCCTTGAAGTTGTTCTCAATGCGCCCGTACGCCTCGTACACCGTCGCCGTGGCGTTGTTGTCCGCGATGAAGGTGGTGTTGGGGAAGTGCGTCAGCGACATGCTGCCGTCGGTGGGCAGGAAGCGCTGCTTGCACTTGGTGATGGCGTCGGCGCCGACGCAGTGGATGCTCAGCGTGGTCTGCATGCCGTCCGCCGTGAAGAAGTCCGTGTAGGCTGTGGTGGCGGTGGGGTCCTCTGCCGGGGTAACGAGACTATGTTGTTTTGTTTGAGGGCGTTCTACATGTTTGAGGGATTGAGATGTGCTCACGCGTTGAGGAAGTCCTTGAACTCGGGCTGGACGCCGGGCTGTGGGTCGTAGTCGGTGAAGTCGATCGCCGCGACGAAGCGCGCGGCGAGGAGGGCGGGAAGAGCAATGTTCAGATACATCTTTAGAGATTCTGCGATCGGAAACGAGCGTGGCTGAGATTGCGATATTCAACGATTGTGTTGTAGCTGAACGACTGCGGAGGGTAGTTGAGCTGAAGCCGGTGGGATCTTTATATCCAAAAACCTCAAAGGCAGCAACTGATTAGCCCGCAATCGCCGCGCTTGTAAAGTTTCAGACTAACTAACCACCGAGCCTCACATACCCAGCATCTATAAAAGGACTCGCACAACTCATCCTCACCGACTAATGAGAGCGAACATCCCCCACAAACACACTCACCGGCCGACCGCCCCTTTTCTCGGCTGAAAGCGACACCACAACCCCATAACCTAAAAAAGTCAAATAAACAACAGCTCAGACCATGTTCTGACCTTCCTCTCCGTTCGCCAGGCCGCAAGAACGCGCCCCAGATATATCCTCGCAAAAACCGCTGTCACGCGCGGCTGGGGTGGCCCTTGTCGGACATGGGACGAGAGTTTACAGGGTCCATCTTCCCGAGGTCAACCGCCGAGCTCGCCGCGACCCCTATTTCCTCCTTGCTGCCCCGGGCTGTCCGGATGAACGGGGTGCCGATGGACGGTTCTGAGCAAGATTGATCCATCGGGACGGGTGTGCCCTGCGAAAGGGGCGTGCTCGGCCTCGTAAGGCGGACGATGGGATTTCATAAATCGGTATTGAACCCCAGCTCAAGATGTCGTCATCTTCACGAGAACCATCATCCTTTCACGACCCACGACCTGATCTCCAGTCTCTACCGCAATGAAGCCCTCAACCCTCCTCCCCTTCCTTCCCCTCGTCGCCGCCGTCGACATGGCGCCCTACAAGCCCGCCGCCAACGTCGACGCCGCCTTCGCCCCCTTCGTCGAGGCGTACTACCTCGCCTCCGAGGACAAGGCCGCGACCACGACCTTCACGGACTTCTGGCCCGCCACGGGGCAGCTGATCATCGCGGGGCGCACCTTTTCCGGGTACGCGGCCATGCTGGGCGTCAAGCAGAGCCTGCTGCCGCCGGCGGGGGACAAGTCGTGGTGGCACCTGATCCGCGGGGCGAGCGTGGCGGGCGAGACGGCGGAGAGCAAGACGTTCGTGGCGGAGATTGTGATTCAGACGACGTATGTTGGGGGCAACTGTTCGCAGGCGTAGTAAGTTTGAGTTTTCGCTGTGATGAGGGAGAGGGGGGGGGCTGACGAGAAAATAGTGGCAGCGCGAGCTTTACGATTTTGAAGGATGCGCAGGGCGCGCCGAGGTTGGAGCCGCATTCTGAGAGTCTGAGTGTGTATAACCTCGCCGTATCGACTACGGACTCGCCTACCGATATCCCGTGCAGCTCTTCATGAGGTGTGGCGTATGATCACGATTCATGAAAGGAAGCTTTATAGAAATAGATTCATAAGTATTGTATTTCGCTCATGATGGAAGTCGTATCGCACATGACACACATATCGTGTCCTATCTATGAAAGCCGTATCCTGAAAATGCAAGCAGATGTATGTTGTCGCTCTCTAATGCCGTAATGACAGTTTTTCGTCCAGGTGCCGTAACCCAAAAAAGAAATCCACACTGGAGTCGTATCCGAACTGCACTTTGTAAAAAACGCCGCTGCCAAAAACAAGAATAGTTGGTTTTTGGTTTAGAAACCGCCCGCCGCCCATATGTATAAAAGTGCCGGTCGTTCAATCGTCGCACCAAGGGAAAAAAGTATACACACGTAAGAAAATAGGTATCGTAACTAAAGAGATGTAACATGAAGGGGGAATCGTGCCAAAAGCAAAAACGGGTGCATGCAGGAGTAGTGGTTGAGAAGAAGGAAGAGCGAGGCGGGATTAGCGGCCCTTCTCGACGTCGCGGTTGCTGGGGATGTCTTCGGGCTGCGTGGAGATGATAATCTCTGGTGCTGCGATCGCCTTGGACTCGTCGCCGGAGACGACGCCGTTGTCCTCGGTGGACGAAGACTGAGGATCAACAGTCTTCTTGCGACGGAAGACGGATCCCATGCGGGAGAAGAATCTGGCCAGGGCGCGGTAGACAATGACCACGGGGCGTCCGACGGTCTTGGCAATCTTCTCGAACCAGGGATCCGGGAACAGGCGGATGAGGACGGCCATGGGGAGCGAGAGGAACGCGATGACGACGGACACGCCCCAGTGCTCGGCGCTGATGCCGCCGGGGGTAATGCGGAAGGCCTTGCCGCCGACGTAGATAATCGCGACCTGGGCGCCGACCATGATGCAGTTGATGACGATGAAGAAGTAGTTGCGGTGCACGCCCTCGAAGATGTTGAAGCGGTTATCGAGGCGTCTGTTGTTGAACTCGTTGAAGATCTGCATCCACACGAAGGTGTTGAAGATCATGGAGTCGAGCTCGAGCTGCTGGTCCTCGTTGGCGGCGTCGTAGCCGAAGATGGCGTTGCCAGCGAAGTGCAGGATCAGGGTGGCGGTGAGCTGGAAGATGGCCTGGCCGATGATCATCTTCCACATGTTGATGGTGATGAGGGGCGCCTTCTTGCCCTGCGGGAGGCGGTCGAGGATCTTTTCGGTGGGAGGGTCCGTGGCGAGGGCGAGGGCGGCGAAGGTGTCCATGATGAGGTTGACCCAGAGAAGTTGGACTGCGGTGAGGACGGATTCCATGTTGGGGGAGGAGACGGCTGTGATGAAGGCGAGGAGGACGGCGGTTATGTTGACCGTGATTTGGAACTAAAGAGACATGTTAGTAAGTCAGGTTAATGAGGGGAGAAAGTTGCATACCTGAAGGAACTTCTGGACGGCGTCGTTCACCGCGCGACCCCACTTGAGGGCCGTGACGATGGAAGTGAAGTTATCGTCCATGAGCACAATAGCCGAGGCCTCCTTAGCAACCTCCGTACCAGAGATACCCATCGAGAAGCCCACGTCCGCAGCCTTCAGCGCCGGCGCATCGTTAGTACCGTCGCCAGTCACAGCGACCGTTTCGCCCAGAGCCTTGAGGCGGGTGACCAGGATGCGCTTGTCTTCGGGCGAGGAGCGAGCCAGGACCTGCAGACGGGGCAGAGCCTCATCCATAGCCTCGGGAGACAGTGTCCGGAACACAGGGCCTTCCATGATGAGACCACCCTCGGTGAAGATGCCACACTCGGTAGCAATAGCCCTGGCAGTAACGGCATTGTCACCAGTAACCATGCGGACAACGACACCGGCGTGCTTCGCCTTAGTCACGGCCTCGGGAACACCAGGGCGGACAGGATCCTGAATACCAACAACGCCGACGAATACAAGGTCGTGAAGGACGTCGCCGAGGTCAACGTGGCCCTCAGAGGTGGCGTTGACACCGTGAGGGGGCCATTGGGGGAAGTCCTGGTAGATCAGAGCGATGGTGCGGAGAGACTGCTTGGCGTAAGACTCGATCGTCGCCTCAAGAGACTGTCCGTCAGACTGCTCCAAAGCCGAGGTAGAGAGATCGGAAACGTCGAGCTTCTGGCTGCAGTATCCCAAGAGAATCTCAGAAGCACCCTTGACAACCAGTCTGTAGCCCTCGTTGCCGGGCAGCTTGATGACGGCGCCCATGCACTTCTTGCTAGAGTCGAATGGCATCATCTGCGCAACCTCCTCGTTGGCGCGGGTCTCAGCCAGAGCCTGCATACCAAGGTGGTCTTTTGCAAACTGAAGCAGGGCGGTCTCGGTCTTTGAGCCGATGAAGGTGGCCTGGCCGTCCTCCTCGCCCTCAAAGGCGGTGGAGTTGATCGCGACAGACTGGACGATGAGCTTCTTGGTGGCGGTAGGGAGAGACTGGGCGAATGCGACTGCGGAGCTAGCCTTCTCTCCATCAGAGGACTTGGAGAAGCTGGCAGAACCAAAGGTGCCGGCAACGACCGTCATCTTGTTTGTCGTCAAGGTACCGGTCTTGTCGGAGCAGATCGTGGTCGCATTGCCCATGGTCTCGCAAGCCCGCAGAACACGAACAAGGTTGTTCTCCTTCAGAAGCCGGGTGGTCGCGAATGCCAAGGCAAGGGTGACAGCCAGGGGAAGACCCTCCGGAACAGCCACGACAATGATCGTGATAGCAACAATCAGGATATCCATGAATGACGATGCCTTCTCGGCCCCGGGACGGCTGTCGTTGGGCAGACCGGCCAGGAAGCGAATCAGAAGGACGACAAAGAGGAACAGAGCAGCGGTGCTTCCGAGCTTAGCGATAGCAAGGGCAAGGCCCTCGAGCTTCTTCTGCAAAGGCGTAGACTCGGTTTCGGTGCGAACCGACATCATGATCTTTCCGAAGCTCGAGTTGGTGCCGACAGAGGTGCAGACAAAGGTGCCGACACCCTCGAGAACCTTGGCGCCGGAGATGATGAAGGGGTCCAGGTCCTTGGGCGCGTTACCGGACTGCATCGCGTTGAACACCGCATCACCGCCAGTCTTCTTGAGCGCGTCAGACTCGCCGGTGGCCGAGGACTCGTCGCACTTCAGTTCGTGTCCGCTGATGAAGATTCCGTCCACTGGGACGAGATCGCCGGGTTCGAGATGGATGACATCGCCGACGAGGACCTCTGCAACGTTGATCATGTAGGACTTGCCGGATCGAATAACCTTGATCTCGCGATCCTCCTTTTTAGCATTAAGCTTGACAAAGGCGCGCTCCTTTTGCCAATCATTAAGAGACCCAACTAGGGTCACGATCACAATCGCAACGATGATCGCCACGCCCTCAATCCAGTCGACCGGTTGGCCTTCGTCGGGGTCGTGTTCCGCGCCAAACGTTTCGTAAAGACCGAGCGCCAATGAAATCGCGGCGGCGACGGTCAGCAAAATAATTACTTTATCATTATAAGCGTTCCACATCAGCTTCCACAGAGGCGTAGCCTTCTTCGGGGGAAGGACGTTTCTGCCGTAGACGCGGATACGGTCGGTGAAACCATTGCCGTCAGCTTGGTGCGTGGTGGTGGGCTGAGCACTGGCAGTGGCGAAGGATGGCTCCTTGTGGCCGGTTGCCTCCTGGAAGCTGACCCTACTACGGGCGGCAGCCTCATCCTGCGATAGACCGGCCTTGACGTCTGTCTGGAGGCCCTTTTCGATGCCACGAAGTCCGCCGAGGGCCAAAAATGCAGGTAAAGATTTTGGGTTCAAAAGTTTGTTGAGGTGCCCAGGGCTAAATGCAAACGGGTTGTTGTCGACAACAAAGTCGCCTTCAGTGCCGGGGTCGGGGCGGAGGGCGGTATCCGGGTCCTCCGGGACGACGGTTGTTGTGCTTGAGTGCATACTTGTCGCGGAGCTGACTGCCGGCGTGAGAAACGGATTTGAGTGTGTCGAGATGGGAGACGGTGTTATCGCGTCGTCGTGATCATTGTCCCCGCGGGGATGGCGGGTGTCGACGCGCAACTGGGGAGGTGCGAGAGAAGCCATTAGCACCGGTGCAGAATATTCTGAAGCTGATGCGAGATGTTCTCATGAGTGATCGGGTATGAATGAAAGCTCTCCAAGTTGAGGTTCAGGTGGTTGTGAGAAGGTGTAGTTGAAGATTCAGATTAGGCAAGAGAACAGAGTAGCGGCTGCCTCAGAGGCCTCTTGGTGACACAAAGATTGGTATTTAGATGCGTTGTGCAACAAGGCTGTGTAGGAGGCGACGGTGTTGCGTGCACTCAAGGTAACGAGAAGTGGCAGAGTCTGAGGCGTACCAGGTGAGCACCGCGAATTTGCAACGACAGAGTGCCCGTGGGCCTTGGCGAGCCAAGCTGCGCCCTCGCCCCGTTCAAGAGAGTTTGGAAATCTCAAGAAAGATGACACCGACGTGTCGAACACCACACAGTAAGCCTACTCCGAGTCGGACGGCGTAGATGAGAAGGCTGTGCTAGGCAGCGGAGGGGTTGGGCGGCGGCAAAAAAACCACTTCCAAGCTAACAAGGTCTGGAGTTGCAGACGACAGTATTTGGCCCTCAAGTCTGTGCGGCCACCATGGTTTTGTTCGATCACAGAGTTGGTGATGATTGACGAAGGGGTAAGAGATTTCAGAAGTGTCTGAGATATGCTGGCGACGGCGCCTAGAATATCAAGACCAACAATCGAGGGTGGCAGTGCTCTCAGCGACTGCCTTTCTTGGCAAGATCAAGAGGAGATGAAGTCAACCGAGACTCCACAGGGAAGCAATGGATTGGTCAAAGTGAGGGACTGACAGGTTGCAGGAGAGAAAAAGTCGCGCTTCACGATTATCACAGCAGCATCTGGCGGTCTTGGCGGAGCAGCTGTGGGTTGGAAAAAGTCTTCCCACGGGATCGAGAGGGGAAGGAGGGAAAGCCATTTGAGGAGATGCGGAGAGATAGAATGACGTGCCGGTCAATTATTCTCACATCCTGGGCTTGGCCGAAATCATTGGCAAGAGATTGGCTGGGCATGGCGAGAAGGGAGGTAACCGCCAGCGGTCTGGGCATTGAGGCTGTGCAAAGGAAAAGTGCAAAAGGTCCCGATGAGGGAATTTAATATGGAGCAGCGAGAAGCGAGCTCTGTTCAGTGGAAAAGAAGAGGTCGAGTCGGGGCCATCCTAGGACCGCCATGAGCAATGGCGAGTCGGAAACAAACAAGGGGTAAATTTTGGATGGGGAATGGAGATTTGACAGCACATTGGCAACTCTGCCCGAGTGCCAATGTCAAACATCTGGCCCCCTTGGCGGGTTTGTTGTTGCAAGTGCCGGGTCCTTATCACGTTCTGTTCTCCGGTGGAGATAGGTGAGCATGCGCGGGAGATAGTCAGGCCAGACACTTGTAGACGAGACCGAGGACCGCAGCCGGAGATGGCGTCCGACACTGGGGGTGGCGGCCCCATTCTTTCGCATTCCCCAAGACTTTGGCGGCGTTCCATTCGGCGGGTATGAACGAAGCCGTTGGATAACGTCTGTTCTCCATCCCGATCGGTGGCCCGGCGTTGGTTCAGATATGATGGGCCAACGCCAGTCGTCTGGCGCGGCGCTTGCCAAGGTGACCAAGCAGTCGAGATGGCTCTTGGATGGAGTAGGCTCGTTCCTTTGGTATTTCGCGCGTTTCCCGTGGCTTCCGTGCTGACAAGAGCGAGCAGGCTGCGGAAGGAGACCACATCGGCTTCGATGAGGCAAGCGGCCGACCGGTGCCACATCCGACAGCAAGGTACGGAGATGCACGGAGACGTATCGGTCGGCGACGGCGACGACGACGACAAAGTTGTGGGTAGCATGGAGACGGAAAGTGGTGGCACAAGAAGAGACAGGAGGGGTGGCAGATGCAAAAGCTCCTCGGAATGACGCCCGTCCACTGTTTAGACCTTGGGGGCCGTCATGTATCCGTATCCGAGAATTTGTTCGAGAACGTGGAGGTTGGTGTTTGTTTCCACCACAGTGGTTCGTGCCATGGATGGATGGATGGATGGATGGATAAATGGCCTGTGTGTTTCCGAGGTGCTCGTTTGTGTCGAAACAGATTCGCGAATTGGCGATGGTGGAGCAGAGGAAAAGAAGGTGAAAATGAGCAAGTCAACGCGCCAAGGAAAAATTCGAAAGGGAGCAGTCGCGATCCAACAAATGTCACAGTCGAATCAAGCTCGGGCAGGTGCGCTAGTGAGTGCCAAGAGTGGCTGTACACTGCACCTGCACAGCTCCCTATTGGCTCGCTTAACGCAGCCAAGGGAGGCCGCCTCCACAGATGACCTGTTTAGGTAAGCAGTACCTGCAAGGGTGGCACGTCCGTCCTTCCGTTGCGGGAACCCGCCCGTCGGGTCAGCCAATGACACTTTCACAGTCTGACGAGAGAGCTTCCTTCCTTTTATCAAGTCCGAGGATGCAACGTTCATCTCCTCTTGCTGCTCCTTCCCTGTTGGCAGCTGGCCGAGGGTGAAACGAAACGGTACAGCTTGCCTGCCGGAAAACTGAAACAGGCAATTGGCCTCGAAGCTGTGGAAGGTTTGAACCAACATCAACTTCCGTGAAGGTGAAGACTTCTGTCATGGGTCATGGTCAATGTGCCATTGATCTCTTCTGGTTGGCAAGGCTGCTATCAGTGTTCTCAAGGTTTCTTGAGGTGCTTGACGGTCAAGAACCCGTTACTGGAGAAGACTTTTAGTCTCTGACTATTGAACGGACCGAGAAATTCCAATGCAGCCATCGCCCACTTGGCATGCATCACGTTGATCCATTTCAAAATCATTTTCAGTCTTGTGCTGAGACATTTCGGACCGTTTCAATGTGCCCTGCCAAGTGCCTTGCCATATTCGCAGCAATTATAATATGTTGCCTTGAACTTTGTTTTGCTGTGCGGCCTATGTATGATGTACCTACAACCGCATTATCGGCATTTCCGTGATCCTCTTCACTGAACCCAAAATGAGTCCCGGTGTCGTCACTGGCTCTTCAAAACGGTTCTTCCGAAGGATAGAGGCTCATTCCGAAGTCAATTTACACCGATCGGTGGAAATACAGAGCATGTAGCTACTCCGCCTCAATGCGAGAACCGTTGCGACCACACGTGGAAACTAGTTTACGGGTGGCTTGCGGTTCTCGGTCAGGTTCTCGACAGGTCGTATTCTCTTCAACTCGGATAGACCGCAGCAATCTCGTATTGAACCACCCGGGGTTTTGGAAGACTTCGTCGCGCTTACCCCGGACGATATGCATAATGACTGTTCCGGGAGCGCAAGGGGTTTCAGGTTTTAGTCCTGGTTCAAGATTTCTTGTTCAAATCTGAGAATCCCAAAAGAAAACTATGGTTTTACACCCTGATCGCCAACTGTTGTCGTTTTCGTTGCGAAAACGAGACAATTTGTTTCACATGCCTCCCCACGCAACTAAGGTAATGACCGACTCACCGAAGCTTGACAACACTGCCTCAGCAAAGAAATCGTCAACGTAACCATACCGCAGCGTCGGGTATCTTCAGCGGCATTTCGCCCCTCATAGAGACTTATGGCATAGTTTAGGTTTGCATACGATGCTCCGCGTTCCAATCCGCCTCGCTCTTGCGCAATGATATGGTGGCTCAACGACGAACGTCCTCACCAGCCACACTCCGTCGTCGTCAAAATGAGGCTGGAGTTCTCAGTTCAAGCTTTAGTCCGCTCTACTAGGCTTCAATGTCTCAGCATGTGAACAAAGTCCCAAAGCCTTTCCACCATCCATCATGTCTTGGCACATGAGTCTTGTGTTGGCAGCACAGCAACATCTCGCCCAAGGAGGCTTATCATCGCCCCAAACAAGCGCCAAGCTAATCGAGTTGTTGAGCGGCGGCCTCTCTGGCAATTGCGAATACTCGGGCTGTGGTGCTGCAAAGTCCATCCTCTCACCACTCACGGCGGTACACGTGAGATGTACCGGGAATGCCAAGACCCACTGATTGCAGCACTGCCCGCCTCCAAAATGTGCACTGCCTCTTAATTCACTGCATAATGACGTTAAGTGTCTGAAATGAAGTACTTGCGTCTTTTTCGCGCGGTGCTTATGTTGCGTGCTTGGCGCCTTTGTGCGAAATATCAGTTGCCCGAGAGAGAGCCTTGCATCTTGGATGCGCTAAGATTGAGGCGCAGTTGGGTGAGCATTCGCCGAGCCGCGACCTGATTGAACTTGGGGGTGTGCCGTGGCATCCAGCTCACAGCGAGACAGCGACAAACATTGCACAATCCACCACAGAAGAGGTAACAGCATAAGCATGTTTCAACTGACGTATCGCAACTAGTCTTGAGAACGAGTTTCGCACTCGCTCGGCATTAACCCTGGCTTCTGGTGAGAAAGAGAGAAGACAATATATGTGAGCTGAAAGACACGCGTGTGTGGAAATTCCACCGCTTCGCTAGATAGCATATCAACTTTGAAATCAACCTGAAATCTTAGACTTATAATACAAGCTACTTTTGAAGAAAGATACATGACATAGATGCGGTGGTATGGAAGCATGTTGCCGTCATTCTTGCAGCATTTCACTACGTGGCGATGCAGTAAGTTAGTCCACGGTCTTTCCAGCCTACATTTCTCAAGAACCCTCATTAGATTTTGATTATTAAACTCGTGGGAAACAGAAAGATAAGCAGCACTGCTTCCCGCTTCCTTGGTACGAGCTAGACAACAGCGGAAAGACAAGAATGAATCTAGTTCTGTATCTGACAATTTTTTGTTTGGAAGGAACTAGAAGTGATGAAGATATCGAATTCAATGTCAAAATGCCACATCCCTCGGCTACAGAACCACACAACTTTATCATCAACAGAGAATGAATTCCCTCTCTTTGTAAGCAGACAATTGAGAAGATTTCAGTTCTCCATCCATGAAACCATCCTCGTAAATGTCGCCGATGAACTCATATTTTCCCTGGTGATTTGTAGGCCGGAGAATGATTGGCGTCGAGCACCCATAGGTAATAACGACTAGATCGTCGACACCCATATAACCCGTGCCCATCCCCATGTGTCTTTTTCCGTCCTCGCCTTCGATCATGCAAAAGCATCGACCCATCATACGGTCTCCGAAATAGTCCTGAAGGAACTGACGTCCCCCGGGGATCCTATGTCCATCCCCGTTATGAGACTGCAGTTCAGCATCTAAAGGTAATCTCCCCAAGCGTTCTCCCAAGAATCCGGCGAAAAGATCAAAAGTCACCTGCTGCCACTGGTTGAATTGCTCCAATGCAATGCTCGCAGATCCGTTCTCGGTCGAAAGGTCTATGGACCATCTCAAGCCGTAACGGCGACTCAATGTCTCACAGATGTCTCCCGGGATATCGCCCAAACATAATGTCCTGCAGAATTCTGCCTTGCTTTCTCGTCCATAATCGCTCTCGTCAAGTATCAGATGTCGCCACTCTAAGAAGGCCATCAAGTAGTCAGACAATCTGCCGAGCGTGCCGACAGCCATGCCTCTTGCCCGTACGGTGCCGATTTGAATACCGTGTATGCGCAGCTCATCTCTAGTCAGAAGTGGCCGCTTGACGGAGGATCCGGGGACCATTCTGATTGAACATGCCCGGAATGGCTGGCGATGGGTAAGATGCGTCGCAGCAAGCGACAACGTGTCCGGGGAGTGTGACCAGTCTGGCACCCAACTAGGTAAGCCAAAAGAATTCTGGTGAAATGGATAACGAATGGATTCGCATATTATGTCCAGACTTCCAGTAGAATCAACGATGCTGACAACAATTTGCGTGAATACCTCTTGTGGTGTGAGATGGAAGTCTGGTTGGAAGTTGGACCTGATATACTCTGGTAGGAGGCTCAAGACGCCAATAACCTTATCTTGAGGCCTAGCGGCTAACTTATTTCTGCAGGTACGCAGTATCTCCAAAGGCCTTTCAATAAGGTCTGTCGATGGGTCGAGCAAAGTATTCGGGCCCTGTGTCGTCAGAATTTGCGCATAGGAGTAATGACTTTGTGAAGTTTCGGTGACGGTCCCGCCCGGAAAGTAGCCATCGATGCGATGAGAAAATCTGTTGAAGAGTCTGCACGCATCAACAATATTCCCCAACGGGATACCATCGGAACCACAATACACCTCGGTCTTGCTGGCGTGGAAAACCTCTTGCATGATCCATAGGCGTTTCCAGTAATCTCTCTCGAATAAACGAACGAAGGATAAAATCTCACTTTCCGACGCAATCCAATCAGGGGACGATAAGTGAGCGGTGCCTGACATATTCCTCAAGTAGTGGAAAGCTAGTTGACTGTTGTCTGAATGAGGACCTAAACAGGCTGCAACAGTCTCAGCTTGGCTGTAGATCGAGTCCATGATTCGGACCTGGCAACTGAGCTCCTCTATGTCGTCTTGATTAATCGAAAGAGCATCAACCCAAACCAAGACCGACCGGTCGGATCTTCTCAAGGCAGTCAATGCGTGCCATAAGCTGGTCGTGATATGGCTGGTCTCTCCATTTACACGTATGGTTGACATGCTTCTGCGGTCCCCCCAAGCGTAGGATATTGCAGTGTATTTGGGGAAGTCTTCCAGTTTGTAGGGTGAAAGAACCGCGTCAATGGACGTTCCGGGGTTCTCTGAGCGCAAGAGACACAGTAATCTGATCTCCCCCACCTGAAGGCGCTCATATCCTGGTTTAGATGAATTGACGCTATCTCCGGAACCGCTTGAAATTGGAGTGACTGATATATTCGTCGATGTCTTTGGCCCGGAACGAACATGATTAGAAAATGATGTGGGCCGTAAAGCTTTCGATTTGCTTTGGGTTTGCAGCCTCTGCCGAAGCGGAGAAGGTCGTCGGTACGTTTTGGAACTGACTGGGAGCCCAGCTGACAGGAATCCAGAGGAAGGGCTTCCACAAACAGGATCTTGACTTTTTTCGCTTTCTACCATAGCTCATGTATTCGTTCTTTCTGGGGGGATAGAATTTCTTTCTTTCAAGTTGCGAGATGAGCACAAGATGTGTAGTGCTTATGCTAGTTATCTTGCGGCCTGATGTATAGGCTAAGCTGCAGGGCACGAGTGAAAATGAACTCAGGCAGCTGCTTGTTTGGGTCAAATATTTCGGAATTAATACATATTTCATCCACAGTGGCACACCTGGCCGAGAACCATTGGTTGCTCCGTTAGTTCTGCAACCCGGCGGCTATGAGCTGCATAGGCGTGTCGCCAAGTGAGTCGGCGGCTGGCGGTATGTGGGTCGACTTTGGTTCAGCACGCTTCAATTACTATCCCATCGACGAGTGCTGAATGATGCCAGTACATGTCCATGCGGAGTACGCCCAATAGGCTAATGATCGACACTTCTTTAAACGAATCAAAAAGGTTACAAGACACTGAATTTAGAGAATATTTGGGGATGATATGGATCAGTATGTACTGGCGTCATTCAGCACTCGATGGGATAAGAATATAAATAATCATTTAAAATCAGGAAATTCTGCCCTGAAGTCTTCATACGGCCTTATGATGAATGTCCACTCGGCGGCTTCTGAGAGAATTTTTTTTTTTAAAAAAAAGAAAAAGAAGGGAAGAAAGGAAAAACCCTTGTCAGGTGATTGTTATTCTGGTAATTTTTGACTCGGCGAAGAGAGATCTAAGAACATCTGTGTCTTCCCGGCCCCATACGTCAAAACACCCAATCCGCTCATACTTGCCTTTCTCCTCCAGCGACTCAACCAACACAAGATACGAAGACCACCGTGCAAAATCAATATCTCTACGGAATACATCGGAGAGCTCGTGAGGAACTGACCTCACGATGTTCAAGTCTCGAACCCCAACTTCCAACGTGTCCGCCTCTGCCTCTTGCTTGCGTCTGGATATTTTCCTGGGCTTGCTCACGCCAATTACAATACCTTTCTCTCCATCATTCAGCTTGAGGTCCTTTGTTCCAAGAAGAAAAACCACGATGTTGGTCAAGTTATAGCCGCGCCTTCTAGTCAGTCCGGCAACGTCGTCAGGCTCAAGCTCGATAGACCAGCGATAACCATGCTTCTCTAGCGACAAAAAGCAGATATCCTGGACCGTTCCATCTTCGTAAATACCCTGCGCAGAGTCGAAGTCTAGTCCGCGCACCATGTGGCCACGCAAGGTGATAGATCCGGAGCACAGTTGGCCAGTCGGTTCGTCTTGGATTACAGGCACCGTTCGAGCTTCGATGACGTCGGCGTAAGATACGAATGGTGTGCTCGGAAGACAGGTGAGATAGGACATTGGTCCTCTCAAATGTGCCCAACTCCACGTCGGAGCGACATACCCTCCGGACTCGTGCCAGTCTCCTTGCTTGTTGCGCTCTTTCAGCACGGCCATCCAGGCTACCATGTCTTCCGTGTTTGTATCTCCTATCCTTTCAACGTTTCTTCGGTTGGTGGCTTTCATGAAAGCATCTAGATCTGATTTTGATGGAGGCTTCCACGCCAGCTGGGCCACCAGGTCTCCCTTCCAAAGTCCGGCGAGGTACTCATCCGGAACAGTGTCAGAACCTGGGGCCATCAAACGTTGGAATCTATCCACGAGACCTCGAAGAGCCGGCATTTTATCCGACTCGTGAGCCAACGATCGGTTTGCGTATGCCCGGACAATTAGACGCCAAGTATTGTAAATGCTTTGCATGTCGTGTTTACGGCCCAAGCACAGTTCTCGGTTGGATGGGCCAGACTCCCGACGGCAATCACACTCCGTGAGGGTAACGCACTCCCATGCCATCTCGTCACTCGTGAAATGAAGCACGCGTCGGCTCATCAGTCTTTCCTGCATCGTCCACCCTCTTGAATCAATGGGCTGGCTCAAATCCAACGCGCGACCCGACACCGTTGGGTGAGGTTGTGGCTTGATGAGCACCATCGGAGTGACATATCCGTCGGGGTCAATGTAGGTACGATATTCATGCTTCGATAGGGCTTGGTCGGTTTGGAAGAGACCCTGGGTTGCTGAGTTGCTCCCGCCGGCACTAAGAGTGAGGCTGGCACCGGAGTACACCTCACACATGAGCGCCGCTTCATGGGCCCAGTCTTCCGCAGAGTCCTGTACGATGCATAGGCGGTCTACCCAAAGATATTGCAGATCGAGCTTTTTAGCCGCATGGATGGCATCTCTAATGGTTTTCAGCAGGCTTTGGATTTCGATGCCTTCAAGATGGGACAGCGCTGCTACCCAATCAAGCCAAATCAATCAAATCAATTAATCAGCTAATCAAAACGAGGCTTTTTTTAGAGTTAATTAGCTAAACTCATAATGCCCTCGGTTTAACTATCTTAATTAAACTAATATTACTTAGAAGAATAAAAATCTAGCCTCTAAACTAATTAGAATTTTTAAAAGATTTAATAGAAAAATAAAAAAGTTAACTAGATATTCTTTTCTAGTAACCTAAGGTTATAACCTTTTAAGCTTTTATACTATAGTTAATAACTTAAGCTAGTTTTAAACTAATATTTTTATAATTCCCTATATAGTAGACTTATTACTAACTTATTAAGTCTTATTATAATATATCTCTAAAAAAAGGGTAAGTAGTTAATAATATTAGTTTAGTAATATTTTTATATTAATAAGTAGTAAAGTAGAGCTAAATATCTCTTAGTAGTATTAATTTTACTACTAAAAAGTACTAAAAGTACTAGAAATATACTTTTTACTATATTACTTAATTAATATGTTTTTAGCCCCCTTATTAAAGATTAAAAAAAGCTTATTTTTAACTTTTTTACTAATCCTTAAAAATAACTCTTTTTAATATTACTACTAGTGTTACTATTACTACTACTACTACTATTATACCTTAAAACCCTACCTCTATATATCTCTAAATATTTTTTTTAACTCCTCTCTTATTATTATAATACCTCTACTAGTATATAACTAATATATTAATTACTTTATTAACTATAAAGCAACTCTTTAAAAGATTACTACTTAGATTTAAGTTTTTTTAACTACTAGTAATATATTAACTACTAATCTTAATAAGTATACTACTTTTAAAACTCTACTTCACGCTATCTAAAAAGAGTAGCGCTATATTAATATAGAAACTATTTTAAAGAAAAGTAGTAGAAGGGGGCAGAGTTTTTAGAATTTTTAGTAATTCTAACCTAAAAACAAGAGGTTAGATAGGTGTTTTTATAGGCGTTAAGCGTTATTATAGGAGGAAAAGGCTTATATAAGTAGATAGAAGCCTAGTTAGCCTATAATAAAAAAAACTAAGTAGATAAGTAAAAAATACACTTATTTTTATATAATTTCCTATTTTCCTTTAATAACTTTAGTAACTACTCTCTTAAAAGAGCTTTTAAAGTTCTTTAGCCTAACTTATAGAAAAAACCTATTAATCTTTACTTTTTAAAAATTAAATAAAAATAGATATTTTTAAGCTCTTCTAGCTTTAGCTAGTTTTATTTTCATCCCCTCTCTTAATTTCTATTATACTTCTTTAATTATTTAAAGTAATAATAAAATAAAATACTATAGAGATAATATTACTAAACTTCTTTTTAATAGCTTATTTTCTCTTAAGAGATTATATAACTTAAGATATAAAAAGAGTAGAAAATATAAATAAAATATAAGTTAGTTAAACTTATATTTATATATTTACTTTTATATCTCTTATAGTTATCTAGAAAATTAATATATAAATATTTAAAGTATTTTTAGAAGTTTTCTATTTAAAGTAAAGTACTTAATATAATTAATAAGTTTTCTCCCTTACTTTATTATAAAATTAGTAACTAATATAGAGAAGTATAAGCTAAACTACTATAAAAAGTTCTTTTTATAGTTATTCTATACTACTTTATTAAACTAAAATAGAAAAAGCTTAAAAAAAGAAGTAATTTAAATATCACTATATTAAAAAAAAATTTAGCTAATATATTTTTAACCTCTATTTTCTTAAAGTAAAAAGTAATAACTTAAATATTTAGAATTAAAAATTAACTAAACTTATAGAAGTCTAAAAAACTTTAAAAAGAAAAGTATTTAGTTAAGTAGAAAAAAGTAAATAGAGTTCTATATAAGTTTAGTTAATCCTCTTTATTAACTTACTATTTACTTATTTAAAATTATTATATACTACTTTATTATAAACTACTATAATAATAACTTAAAAGTAATTAAAATAAAGTAAACTTATTTTGCTCTTATATTAAAAACTAAAGTTATAAAAGTAATAATATTTATTTTACCTCTCTTATAAACCTTAAAAAAAATAAAATTAATTAATCTATTCTAAAAAAACTTTCTCTTTACTTAAACTTATTAAAAGGTTTCTAATAATATATTAACTAGTAAAAAGAAATACTAAAAAGCTTAAAAACTTAAGATCTAAGTTATATCTATATATAGAAATACTAAAATCTAACTTTTTTAAATTATAAGATACTATAAGTATAAAAGTATAAAAAGCTAAAAAAGAAAAATATTATAACTATACTAACTTTTTAAAAAATAAAAAGGGAAATATTTTCTAAGTCTAACTAAAAGTATTTCTCTTTTCTAAAAATAATTCTATACTAATTCTATAGAAAGAAAAGTATATATATCTCTTTAGATTTCTCTCTTTCTATATTCTTAAGTAATAAATAAGTAACTAAAATAAAATACTTCTTTTAAAGTCTATAGTTAATACTATAATTTTATTATAGACTTTATTAAATTTTAAACTTAACTTATAAAAAAGGAAAGTTATAGAATAAAGCTATAGAGAATACTACTAAATATAGCTAAACTTTCTCTATAAAGAGAAGAAAAAAAAACTTAAGATATAAAATAACTTTATTATTAAAATAGTAGAAAAGAGAAAGGATAATAAATATATATATATTTTCTAAATAAAAGAAAAAGATAAAAATAGAAATAATAATAAAAATATCCCCTTCTTTCTTTATCTTTCTCTTTACTTTCTATCTTTTTTTTAAACCTATATTATAAGAATTCTTTTATTACTCCTTCTATTAATAAATTATTAGCTCTACTTAAGTTTTATATAATCTTTTTACTTTAACTTTCTTTAGTAAAGCTTTTTTCTACTTTTTTTTCTATTAATTTACTTATATCTTTTTTAAAATAGTATTACTAAACTTTAAAGTTCTAAAAACTTTAACTTTAGTTTAAAATAAATAACTTAAACTAAAAATAATAAATAATAAAGCTAACTTAATTATTAGTAATACTTTAGTAAGTCTTTTTATAAATCTTTCTTTTTACTAACTTTAATAAAAGAAACCCCTCTTAATTTTAGATTTAGATTAAAGTTCTAAAGTAATTATAGAAACTAAAATCTTTAAAGTAATAGTTTCTAAAAATAGTACTTTTAGTATAAATATAACACTTAAAGAGAATTTTTTTAAAAAAAAAGTATATAAAGCTATTTAAACTCTACTAAATCTTATTAAAAGGTCTCTAAAGTATATAGCTTAAGACTTTAAAGATTTAAAATACTATAACTTAGAATAGTTAAAGTACTATTTTTTACTAGAAATAATATTTTAAACTTTCTTAAAAGCTATAAAGCTATAGTAAAAATAGTAGAAATAACTAATACTTTAAAAGTATTAAGTATTATTTTCTATATAAATATATCTTTCTAAGCTAATAATTAAATAAAACTTAATAAAAAAACTTAATTATAGGTAAAAATATACCTTATCTAGCGCTATAAAGCTATAAATAAAGATTACTAAAAACTACTAAATAACTAAATTAATTAAATTATTTCTATAACTTTAATAATAAATAATTTAAACTATAAAGTAGCTATATAGTTTTTATAAAAGATTAATAATATCTAAACTAAAGCTATAAAATATAACTTTAATATTATAATTAGCTTCTAAATTATCTATATAGCTATATTAAGATTTAATTAGTTAGCTTTAAATAGAATAGCTTTACTTATAGAGACTAGTATTTATAAGTTATTTAGAAAAGAGAACTTTAATAAATTTAAAGTTAACTTAATAAATTAGCTTAACTTTAAAGCTACTTAGAAGTAAACTTTCTAGATTACTACTTTTACTTATTCTCTATTTCCTATACCCCTAAAAGTACTAAAAAGAAAAGCTTCCCCCCCTCTATAAACTAAGAGAAGTAAAGCTAAGCCTAACTAAAGTATTAAGAACCTCTAAAACTAGTTTTTAAACTAGTAACTTTCTAACTTAGTAAAAATAATAGATAACTAGAAAATCTCTACTAAAAAGATCACTTATTCTTCTCTAGTTATAGAAAACTACTATTTAGCTTTAATCTATTTAGTTAAAGTTAATAAAGAAAATCCTAAGCCTTTCCTTTATAGCTTATATAGTTAATATTAGTATATAAGCTATATAAATTATAACTTTAAAGAAAGCTATTATCCTTAAAAGATAGCTAATAAAAAAAATAATTTAATTTAATACTTCTAAAGATACTATTCCTATAAACTTTAAAATAATAAATTTTTTATCTCCTAAATAATTATTACTTTATTATAATAAAATAGTAAGCTTAACTAAAAAACTATTATTACTTACTTTAAGAATTAAAATAGCTATAAAGCTATAAAAACCTAAGCTACTGAGATTCTTAAGTAGAATATTAGCTAACCTTAATCTATACTTATTAAAATTCTATAAAACTATAATAACTTTAATTTAATTAAATTTTCCTATAAGTTTATAGAAAAAAGAAGTATTATATTAAATAATAAAGTATTTAGTTAAACTTCTATTTTCTAGATATTAGCTATTAGTGAATAGAAATATAAAGATTCAGTTTAGCCTTCTTACCTATATAACCTAGTATAACCTAATAGTTTAACTAAAAATGATTTATTTAATTTCATAGTATTTAAGCTTATAATTACTCAGTTAAAAATATATAGAACTAACCTATTTCTATAAAAAAAGCTAAAGCTACTAAATCCTAAAAAGATTAAGAAAAAAGCCTTAAAGTCTCTTTCTAAAAAGGTTTATTTTACTATATAAAATATTAAAAACACTCTAACTATCTTAAAGAAACTTTTTTTCTTATAACTTTATTCTAAAAGTTATTTAAATTTACTAAAAAAGTTAATTATAGAGAAGAATTTACTTTTTAATTAAGAAAAATAAAAAGAAAACTTAGACGTTAAAATAAGAGAAGAAGGCCTTTTTAAACTAACTTCTATACTTACTAATACTTTAAAACTAGAAAGAGCGTTTAAAAAAAAAAAAGTAATACTTAATAAAATTATTAAGATTTCTCCTCTAAAACCTATCTTAAAACTATCTCTTCTAAAAGATAACTTCTAGCTAGTTATATTCTTTAATAGTAAAAATTAGAAATCTATTAAAAATAAAAAACTTATTAATAAACTTATCTTATATAAGCTCTATAGCTTAGTTAGTTTACTAGTTAAAAAAATCTATAAAATTTAGCTAAAATATAGAAAAGAGTTTATTAGAAAGATATGCATTTTTATAGATAATCTAAAAGAAGTTATCTATATACCTATTCCTATAGATTTTATAAACTTCACTAAAACTTTAAAGAAAAAAGCTTAATAAACTAACTAGGTTTCTAAATATAATAAAGCTATTTAAACCTAAAACTATCTAAAAGTTTTTTTAATTAAAACTATTATTTTAATAACTATAAACTAAATAGCTTTAATAATTATTATACTATAACTTATTCTAAAGATCTCTATTAGTAATAAGTACTTTAATAACTACTTATTTATATAAAGTGTAATTAATACTAGTACAAAATCTAGTCTTATAAGTTACTAATATATCTTAAACTATAATATTTTAATTTCTACTACTACCTTAATAATAAAAATAATAGCTAAAAGTAACTTAAAACTACGCTTTATTAAAGTATACTATATACTTATTTAGATTAATAACTATAAGATTATAATAACTATAATAATAGTAAACCTTAAAACTATTAACTATAACTTACTCTTTAGACTTCTTTTTATTATCTCTACTAAACTTACTTTTAAATATTTAAAACGCTTTATTACTACTATAATAAAAGTAAAAAACTATAGAAGTAATAAATTCTAAAAGATTAATATTCTAGTAGGTTTTATATAATTAGATTCTTTATATTAAATTTAGTATTATTTCCCTAAATAGAAAAACTATATAAAAGATATCTATAATACCTCTAAAGCTACTAAAAGCTAACTTAAGACTAACTAAAACCTTAGTAATATATATAATAAAGTTTAAACTTACTATATTAATATTATAATAAACTATAAAAAAGAGCACCTTTTTACCTAAAAAAAAAAGAAGCTAACCTTTTTAAATAAAAAAAAGCTAATTCTAAAACTAATTAGTATTCTACTCTAATTTTACTTTTAGTTATACTTAACGTCTTAAGAACTATTACTAAAATAGTAGTTACTTTAATTATAGAAACTATTTAAACCTACTTTTTTAGGAATATTAAAAGCTAGTAAAACCTTTCTAAAATCCTAAAAGATTAAATATTCTTTAAGTTAATTAAAAAAAACCCTAAGCTTAACTAAAACTTTATTAGTATCTATATAATATATAAATATAAAAATAAAAAGGTTTATTTAGTTAATAATCTACTTTTAGATAGTTCTATTTCTAATAGTTAAAAAAACTAAAAAAAGATCTTAACTTAAGAAGTAGAAAACTATTATTAGCTTTCTAACTCTCTTTTTACTAGCTATATATATCTATAATTTATATAGTTTAACTAAGAGACTTACTTTACTTTAAAAAGGTTTTTAAAGCTTAAAATTACTTAGCTACACTTTTTACTAAGAGAGATTAAAATACTTAAATATATCTTTATAAATTAAGAAGAGGCGTTAGTATAAGATTTTATAAAATATAGACATATTAACCTTTATATAGCTTTACTATAAAAGATTAAAACTATTCTATATATTATATAATAAAAGAAAGAGATTTCTATCCCTAAAGCTTTATAAAAGAAGGTTATTAATATACTTAGATTAAAAGTTATATAAGAGGTTTTAGAGGAATCCTATAGATTATATAGAAACTCTTAGTTCTTTATTACTAAAAAGAATAGTAATATAAGGCTAATTAACTTATATATAAAACTTAATAAAATTAGTATTAAAGATACCTTTATTCCTCTAAAAACTAATAAATTCTTAAAAAACTTTACTAACTATAAGATTATAAGCCTTTTAGATCTATTTTCTAGATATAACTAAATTTTACTTAATAAGTTAAGTTAAGACCTAACTATATTTATTATACTTTTAGAACTATTTAGAATATATACTCTACTTTAAGAAATAATAAATTTAGTTACTTAGTTTATAAAAGTTATAATAAGAATCCTCTATAACCTCATTTTAAGCGTTTACTAACCTTTCTTTAATAATATCTCTATTAGAAAGCTAAAAATAATATATAATAGTAACTAAGTAGTTAAGTTTTTAGAAGTATATTTATATATCTTTAAACACTTTATAAACCTAAATATAATACTTTAAAACCTTAAGCTTATTAGTATTATAATTTCTCTTAAGAAATCTTAGATTTACTAGTTTACTATTAACCTCTTTAATTATATAGTAAGTAGTAAGAGATATAAGTCTAACTAGAATAAAGTTATTAAAATCCTTAAGTAGAAAAAATATAATAATATTATAGTAGTTAAAAGTCTTCTTAGTATTATTAAGTTCTATTAAGTATAAATTAAAGATTATAGAACTATTTCTACTTTACTAGTAAGACTTCTTTAAAAAGGAATACTCTTTAAGTAGAAGCTAAAACAGCAGCTAGCTATAAAAACCCTTAAGCTTTACTTAGTTAGCCTTCTATTACTTTAACCTATTAATTATAAAAAAGAAGCTAGTAAAATCTATCTATCTACTAATATAAGCACTAAGAGGTAGAGCGCTATACTTAGATAATACTATTAAAGTAAAAGATATATTACTTAGTATAAAAATAGAATTTAGATTAATATAACCTTTAACTATAATATAAGAAAGCTTAAGCTTTAATTAGTTTTACTTACTCTTAAAAAGCTTAAAAACTACTTATATAGTATATAATTCACTTTTAAAACTAATATAAAAATCCTTATAGATTAAATTAGTAGTACTACTTTAGATTTACCTAGAGTAGTTTTTATATAATAGATCACTTAGATCAAAATATTTAATTTTAATATTCACTATATACTTAATATAAAAAATAAAGCTATAAATAGTTTCTTATATAAACTAATAAAGAAATCTAATATTTAAGAAGCTAAATAAAAAAAAGATTTAAATAAAATAATTAATAACTCTATCTATACTATAATAGGGCAAGGGAGAAAACTTATTAATTATATTAAGCACTCTACTCTAGGCAGAAAACCCCTAAAAATGCCCTAAACACTTATATATTAATTTTCTAAATAACTATAAGAGATATAAAAGTGAATATATAAATATAAGCTTAACTAACTTATACTTTATCTATATTTTCTACTCTTTTTATATCTTAGGTTATATAATTTCTTAAGAGAAAATAAGCTACTAAGAAGAAGTTTAGTAATATTATCTCTATAGTATTCTACTCTATTATTACTTTAAATAATTAAAGAAATATAATAGGAATTAAGAAAGAGGATAAAAATAAAGCTAACTAAAGCTAGAGGAGCTTAAAAATACCTATTTTTATTTAATTTTTAAAAAATAAGAATTAATAGGTTTTTTCTATAAACTAAGCTAAAGAACTCTAAAAGCTCTTCTAAGAAAGTAGTTACTAAAGTTATTAAGGGAAAATAAGAAATTATATAAAAATAAGTATATTTCTTATTTATCTACTTAATCTTTTTTATTATAAGCTAACTAAGCTTCTATCTACTTATATAAGCTTTTTCCTCTTATAATAATACCTAATACTTATAAAAACGCCTATCTAACTTCTTATTTTTAGGTTAGAATTATTAAAAATTCTAAAAACTCTATCCCCTTCTATATATCCCTTAAGTTTTTTATATACTAAAAAAAAGAAAATTTAAATACTCTTACTTTATATATTTAATATTCTATTTAGCTTTTAACTTATATTTTCTACTATTTTAGTTAGTAGCTAGTCTTTTTATTAATTTTTTCTTAATATAGGCTTAATTATAGTTTTCTCTCTAGATCTCTTTAGCTTACTATATACTAAATACTATCTATCCTTTTAGTATAATTAGAACTAAGAAAATGTTTTAAAGTTATATAGCTTAAGCTATATCTTTAATTAAGTTATCTTAAGTAATAAGAAATTACTTTAAAGTTAAGTTATTAGACTTATTTACTATAAATAGCTTAAGCTTTCTAACTCTTCTCTTAATTTTTATATAGTAAAGCTCTTTTTATTTATTTTCTATTTTAACCTATATATTTTTAACCTTATTTAACACTTCTTTAGAATAGTTTTTCTTTTTTATATTAATAATAAAAGTTATAAGATTAAAGTTATTATTATAAATTATATCTTCTATTCTATTAATCTCTTTTAAAAGGATTAGGTCTTTAGTTTTAACTCTAATAGACTTTTAAGTAACTAATATTTAGTTAAATATAGCCTTTTTAAAGCTTATATTTACTTTATCTTCTTATTATTTTTCTTACCTCTTTCTCTTTAAAGCTTTTAGTTAGTTTTTAAACCTAGTTTTAGGTTTTAGTTTTAAGCTTTTAAGTGAGGTATAGAGGCTAAACTCCTTAGTAATAAGCCTAACTTAGTAGTTAAAAAGGTGTTTATAAAGATTTAAGTTAGCTTTTTAAGTTTTAGTAGTAGTTTCTAAATATAAAGTCTTAATACTAAAGATGCTTTATTAAATAATATATCTAATAAAGTCTATAGTATAAAAGCTATATTTCTATAGGTTTTCTTTTAATTTAATTTAAAGTTATAAAATAATAAAAAAAGTATAATTAATAAGTTTTTAAGTTTCTACTAGTGCTTTATAGATCTTATACTAATTGTAAACTAACTTAACTATAGTCTTAAAAGAGGTTTCTAACTTACTTAGGTAGCTACTATTAGTAATATTTTATATACTATCTAAATAGAAATATAAGCTGTTTTTTTTATTAATAATTAGGTTTATATATTTTCCTCTACTATTATATTATAAAAAAATAATAAAGTTATATAAAGTAAGCTTATTAGCTAGAACTCTATAATGTTTTATTATAAGGTTATTATAGAAGAGGACCTAAATGATAAAAACCTTTATATATTATTCTTTAATAATATCTCTAATAGTTAGGTTATAAGCTACTTTAATATAGCTTTTTAAGAAGAGATCACCTTAATATAGAAACCCTAATATATTATAGAAGTTAAGAAAAACTTTTACCTAAATACTTTACTTTTAGATTCCCTAAGTTAGGTTTTTACTATTATTATAAGAGAATCTATTTTACTAATATCTAGTTAGAGTTATATTAGTGAGGTTATTATTAATACTTATCTATTTAAATACTAGAAAAAATCTATCTTAACTAAGCTTTAGTACTCTATAAAGCTTTTAAAATATAATAAGAAACTTAATAAGCTCTATAGTTTTAAAGAAGATTCTAAAGAGTTTTTTATTAAATTATATAAACTAGATATACTTAGTTTTACTTAGTTTAGTATTTACCTCGCTAAAATAGTTAAAATAGAAATTAAAAAACTATAGAAGTTATTTTCTTTATAGAAGTAGAGTAAATATATCTACTACCTATAAAGTCTTACCTTAAGAAACTAATTAGTTTTTATAAAGATATATAATATAGATTATAAGCTTTTATTTAATCCTATTAATCTAATTAACATTCTATATAGTTTTATAAGCTTTCTAAAACTTAAGATTATAGTCTTTAGAGAATAAAGACTAAAAAGTACTAAAAGTAGTTTAGTAAGATATTATATAATATTCTATAGTAGTCTAGAGGAGCTATTAAGTTATAAATATATAAAGTATACTAAATAGGTTTATATTACTATTTATTTAAGTTATAGTAATTAAATATCTTAGAAGAAAAAAAAAAGTTAAAAAAATGAATTTATAGAAAGTAAGGAGATATTAATTATAATATTAATAGTTTTTACTAAGAGTTAGTAAAAGCAAATAAGAAGAGAAAATATATAATTTTAAAATATAAAAGTAATAGTTAGTTTTATTTAAAATATTATAGTTAAATATAAAAATATTTATTAAAGAAAGGTTATTATTATATATAGATATATAAAGATGTTTAGTAGAAGGTTAGCAGTTTAAAGTGCTTCTTTTTATAAACATTATAAAAGTAAATTTAACGTTAGTAGTTAATATTCCTTCTGAAAATGTGATTTTTAAGCAAAAAAGAAGCTAGTTAAACTATAAAGTAGTTATTTTTAAAGCTAAGATTTAAGTAATTATAGGATATAGATAGTGATCAGATAAAAGTAAAGTTTAGTAGTAAGAGTAGTAAGTAGAGAAAAGAAGAGTAATTAGTATAATTTAGTAGTAAAGAAGATAGAATATAGCTATAAACTATTTAGTTAGACTTATAATCTTATATTTTTAAAAAGAAATTAATACTTATAGCTATAGAAAAAGTGAGGTTTTTTTTATAATTTAATTGCAAAATATATAAAGTTAAAGGCCTCCTTTTTATAGATAGTAATATTTTAATTAATATACCTATTTCGCTCTTACTATTAAAACCTAAATAAATATATTCTTTCTAGTTTAATTAATTTTAGATTTATAATAAAAAGCTCTTTAAATTATTCTTTTTCGTTCTATTAATAAGTTACTATAGTAAATAAGTTCTTAAGCTTTTATAGTTACTATTTTTAATATTAACTAACTTTTTAGTTAGATATAAAAAAGTATATTTCTTCTACTTAGCTATATCTCTCCTTTTCTCCTCTTAATATATTATTCTTTATAATCTCTAGCTTAACTAACGCTTTATAATAATAACTAAATAACTTCTAAGTAGTATAATTATAGATATTAAAATTAACTTAAGTTACTTTTATACTACTACTCTAAACTAAGTATATAAGCTTTTCTCCTTCTCTCTTATACTAACTTCTATAAATTATAAAAATAAAGAAAAAACTATTTATCTATTTAGATTTATTATACTACTATTAGTTATAGTAAGTTATTTTTCTAAAACTATTCAAACTACTACTAACCTATATATAAACTTCTCTTTCTCTTTTCTAAACTTCTATTAAAGGTCTTATTAGTTAAGTTTAATATAAAATAAGCTTTATTTATAAGATTACTATTAATAAAAAAATTAAAAAAGTTACTCTAAAGTTTTAGTATTTACTTATTAAGTTCTTAATAATATATATAAAGCTAATTAATAAGAGAGAAATACTAAAAAAGTTTCTATTTTTTATAAAAGAGGTTTATATTATAGAAAGTTATATTAGCTTTTAAGAATAGCTATATTAGAAGATAGATAAATTAGAAATAGTTAAAGCTTTATTAATTTATATATATAGCGCTTAAAATCTCTTTCTATATAATAGATACTTTAAGTACTAAGTAAAGATATCTTTTAAAGCTAAGTAGAGTAGCTACTAAGTTACTATATTTATTCCTTTTTAAAAGTATATTTCTTACTAAACTAAATAAGAAGAGGTTTATTCTAACTATATCTACTATAAAAAGAGCTTTTTATATTTATATAAACTTAACTATAACTAAGAGACTATTAGCTAGATTAAATATATTAAGAAAAGTAATAAGAAGAAAGATATTCTTAATAATACTCCTTATAAAGAAAGTAGAAGTATTAATATAATACTTTATTTTAAGTATAAATATCTTAGAAGTAAGACTATTATACTAGTATATAGACTATTAATTAACTAATTTACTAAGTTAGCTTTAAAGTATAAATTTAAATTATAATAGTATTTTTAAGTAGTTTCCTATAAGATCTTTAGTAAAAACCTTTATAAATAAGTTAGCTTTTTAATAGTAGAAGTGAGGTTAAAGCGTGAGAATAAGAAGAAGAAAAAAGAGGCTACTATTTGTTATACTTAGAGAAGTAATTAGTCTATTTTAGGTTTAAATTTTTTAGAAGTAGTATTAGTTTCTTTTAAGTTTTTTAGTATTTTTTTAGTCTTTTTAGTGTTTATTAGTTTTTATTATTATATATCCCCCCTTTTTTTATAATAATATATATTAAGAGCAAAAGAAGTAATATAAATATATAGTTAATATAAATTATAATATAAAAGTAACTAAATATAAATAAATAAAATATTACTTTTTTTGCTAAAAATAGATAAAATTTAATAATTATTATAGACTTAGCTATTTTCTAGTTCTTCTATATCTTTATACTAGCTGTTAAATCCTTTGTTTTTTATAAAGATACTTACTATGATTTTATTCTTTTTCTACTAAATGTTAACTTTAGCTTATAATATTTTATTTTATTCTTATAATTACTTAATTTGTATTTTTATAATATTAAAGTTATTAGTTTCTACTTCTTCTAGTGTAGATAACTTATTAAGGTCTAGGATTTCTATTAAACTAAGCGTATTAAAATTAGGTTAATTTATAGTAAGAAAAACCTTATTAAGAGCTTACTTAAGGTCTAATTAGACTTCTATTTTAAAGATATTATCTAAATAGCTATCTTTATTTACTATAAATTTCTTTAAGTAATTACTAGCTATAGTCTACTTAATAGGAATTTTAGTAAAGGTTTTAAATAAATAGAATGAAGTTTAAAGAGATATCTACTAGATATAAAAAAGGTCTAACTAGTATATATTAAGCTTACTAGAAAAGCTTTTATTAATAGATAGTTTTACGTTATAAATAAAAATAATATCTCTAACTTATAACTCTTTATATTATATTCTATATTTATTTCTTTAATTATAATCCTTAGTAACTTAGTAGTACTACTTTATAATATATTTAAGAGCTATTTATTAATTAGAATTAAGTTATTTAAAAATCTATATATATAAAAAGAGTTTAGTTTTAGTATCTCTAACTTTTAACTAGTTTAGCACTTACTAAGTAATACTTCTAGTTTTAATTAAAGTAATTAAGTTATAACTATAAATAAAGTAAAAAAGAAAGTATCCTATAGAGGATCTAACTAATATTTAGTTAGTAAATAGAGCTATATAAAAGACTAAAGTCTAGTTCTTTCTACTAAAGTCTAACTAGGTTATAAAGGTATAAATAAGAAGTTAATATCCTTTTTTAATAAGTTTATTAGCTTTTAAATTATATACTAAGATAATAAAGTATTATTCCCTATAGACTTAATTAAGTTTTTTAATAAACCTTTTATTTTCTAGTCCTCTATTAACTATAAGAAGCTTATAGATCTTATAGTAGTAGATTATATCTTTTTAGATAAATTTAGCTATTATTTTTAAATTAATATTCTTAAGAAGTTAATAAGCTTCTATATAACTAGTAAGTATATTATAAGTTTTAGCTAGAGAGTAATTACTAATCTTCTAAATATTAATATAAATATATTAGAATAAGATTACTAGAAGTATAGAAAAAATATAAAGGTTTTTAAATTATCTTAGTTAAGTTTATATATAGAGTAGATAGCCTTTTATTTTATTACTTATTATTTAATATATGTTTTCCTAAGTATATTACTCTTAAAGTTTAGTATATATTATATTATAGCTTCTATACCCTCCTTTAGTATATATATACTAAATTAACTTCTTCTATTTTTCCTTATTATTAACTACTTATCTTAATATTAAGTTTAACTTTATTTCTTTTTAAAAGAGAAAACTATCTTAGAGTATATATTTTACTATATATAACTTAAATTTCTTAAAATTAATTTAAGAAATAGTTTTTAAGCGTAATAATAAAGCTAAATACTTAGTAATTTGTTATAATTATTAAGATTAAGCTTATTTAAAGCTTAGTAGATTATCTACTTTAGGTTTAAAATCCTCTTCTACTTTAAGTATATAGATAGAGTTATTAATTATCTTATCTAAATCTTCTTCTTATTTAGCTTTTTAAATATTAGATTTCTCTACTAGTTTATATAAAAGACTATCTATAGCTTTATTCTTTATACTAAGTATATAGTAAATATTAAAATTAAATATTTTAATCTAAGTAATCTATTATATAAAAACTACTCTAAATAAATCTAAAGTAGCACTACTAATCTAGTTTATAAGGACTTTTATATTAGTTTTAAGAGTAAATTATATACTATATAAGTAGTTTCTAAGCTTCTTAAGAGTAAGTAAAACTAATTAAAGCTTAAGCTTTTTTACGTTATAGTTAAGAGCTATACTAATCTAAATTCTACTTTTATACTAAGTAATATATCTTTTACTCTAATAGTATTATCTAAGTATAGCGCTCTACTTCTTAGTATTTATATTAGTAAATAGATAGATTTTACTAGCTTTCTCTTTATAATTAATAGGTTAAAGTAATAGAAAGCTAACTAAATAAAACTTAAGGGTTTCTATAGCTAGCTACTATTTTAGCCTCTACTTAAAAAGCACTCCTTTTTAAAGAAGTCTTACTAGTAAAGTAGAAATAGTCCTATAATTCTTAATTTATATTTAATAAAACCTAATAATACTAAGAAAACTTTTAACTACTATAATATTATTATACTTTTCCTACTTAAGGATTTTAATAACTTTATTCTAGTTAAACTTATATTTCTTACTACTTATTATATAACTAAAGAAGTTAATAGTAAACTAGTAAATCTAAGATTTTTTAGGAGAAATTATAGCGCTAATAAGCTTAAGGTTCTAAAATACTATATCTAGGTTTATAAAGTATTTAAAGATATATAAATACACCTTTAGAAGCTTAATTATATAGTTACTATTATATATTATTCTTAGCTTTCTAATAGAGATATTATTAAGAAAAAGTTAGTAAATACTTAAAATAAGGTTATAGAGAATTCTTATTATAACTTTTATAAACTAAGTAACTAAATTTATTACTCTTTAAAGTAGAGTATATATTCTAAATAGCTCTAAAGGTATAGTAAATATAGTTAGGTTTTAACTTAACTTATTAAATAAGACTTAGTTATATTTAGAAAATAGGTTTAAAAAGCTTATAATCTTATAGTTAGCAAAGTTTTCTGAGAATTTATTAGCTTCTAGAGGAATAAAAATATCTCTAATACTAATCTTATTAAGTTTTATATATAAGTTAATTAGCCTTATATTACTATTCTTTTTAGTAATAAAGAACTAGAAGTTTCTATATAATTTATAAGATTCTTCTAAAACTCTTTATATAACTCTTAATTTAAGTATATTAATAACTTTCCCCTATAAAACTTTAGAGATAGAAATCTCTTTCTCTTACTATATAATATATAGAATAGTTCTAATCTTCTATAGTAGAGCTATATAAAAGTTAATATACCTATATTCTGTGAAATCCTATACTAACGCCTCTTCTTAATTTATAAAGATATATTTAAGTATTTTAATCTCTCTTAGTAAAAGGTATAGCTAGGCGACTTTAAGCTTTAAAACCCTTTCTAAAATAAAGTAAGTCCTTTAGTTAAATTATATAAATTATAAATATATATAGCTAGTAAAAAGGGAGTTAGAAAGCTAATAATAGCTTTTTACTTCTTAAGTTAGAATCTTCTTTTAGTTTTTCTAATTATTAGAAATAGAACTATTTAAAGGTAAATTATTAACTAGATAAACCTTTTTATTTTTATATTTATATATTATATAGATACTAATAAAGCTTTAGTTAAGCTTAAGGTTTTTTCTAATTAACTTAAAGAATACTTAATCTTTTAGGATTTTAAGAAGGTTTTATTAGCTTTTAGTGTTTTTAAGAAAGTAAGCTTAAATAGTTTCTATAATTAGAATAACTACTACTTTAGTAATAGTTTTTAAGATATTAAGTATAGCTAAAAGTGAAATTAGAGTAAAACACTAATTAGTTTTAGAAATAGCTCCCTTTTATTTAAAAAAGTTAGCTTTTTTTCTTTTTTAAATAAAAAGGTGCTCTTTTTTATAGTTAATTATAGTATTAATATAATAAGTTTAAACTTTATTATATATATTACTAAAGTTCTAGTTAGTCTTAAGTTAGCTTTTAGTAGTTTTAGAAGTGTTATAGACGTCTTTTATATAGTTTTCCTATTTAGAGAAATAGTACTAAATCTAATATAAAGAATCTAATTATATAAGACCTACTAAAGTACTAATCTTCTAGAATTTATTACTTCTATAGTTTTTTGCTTTTATTATAGTAGTAATAAAGTATTTTAAATACTTAAAAGTAAATTTAGTAGAAATAATAAAAGAAAGTCTAAAGAGTAAATTATAATTAATAGTTTTAAAGTCTACTACTATTATAGTTATTATAATCTTATAGTTATTAATTTAAATAAGTATATAGTATACCTTAATAAAGTATAGTTTTAAGTTACTTTTAGCTATTATTCTTATTATTAAAGTAGTAATAGAAATTAAAATATTATAGTTTAAGATATATTAATAATTTATAAAACTAGATTCTATACTAATATTAATTACACTTTATATAGATAAGTAGTTATTAAAGTATTTACTACTAATAGAGATCTTTAGAATAAGTTATAGTATAATAATTATTAGAGCTATTTAGTTTATAGTTATTAGGATAATAGCTTTAATTAAAAAAACTTTTAAATAGTTTTAAGTTTAAATAGCTTTATTATATTTAGAAACTTAGTTAGTCTATTAAGCTCTTTTCTTTAAGGTTTTAGTAAAGTCTATAAAGTCTATAGGAATAAGTATATAGATAACTCCTTTTAGATTATCTATAAAAGTATATATCTTTCTAATAAACTCTTCTCTATATTTTAGCTAAATCTTATAAACTTTTTTAATTAATAAACTAACTAAACTATAAAGCTTATATAAGATAAGTTTATTAATAAGTTTCTTATTTTTAATAGATTTCTAATTTTTACTATTAAAGAATATAGCTAGCTAGAAGTTACTTTTTAAAAGAGATGTTTTTAAAATAGATTTTAGAGGAATCTTAATAACTTTACTAAGTATTATTTCTCTTTTTATTCTAAACGCTCTTTCTAGTTCTAAAATATTAATAAGTATAGAAGCTAGTTTAAAAAAGCTTTCTTTCTTTATTTTAATATCTAAGTTTTCTTTTTACTTTTTCTAGTTAAAAAGTGAATTCTTCTCTATAACTAACTTTTCTAGTAAGTTTAAATAACTCTTAGAATGAGATTATAAAGAAGAAAGTCTCTTTAAAATAGTTAGAATATTTTTAATATTTTATATAGTGAAATAAACCTTCTTAGAAAGAAATTTTAAAGCTTTCTTTTTAACTCTTCTAGAATTTAGTAGCTTTAGCTTTTTCTATAGAAATAAGTTAGCTTTATATATTTTTAACTAAGTAATTATAAATCTAGATATTATAAAATTAAGTAAATTACTTTTAATTAAACTATTAAATTATATTAAGTTATATAAATAAGAAAGCTAAACTAAATCTTTATATTTCTATTTACTAATAGCTAATACTTAAAAAGTAGAAGCCTAACTAGATATTTTATTATCTAATATAATATTTCTTTTTTCTATAAACTTATAGGAAAATTTAATTAAATTAAAGTTATTATAGTTTTATAAAACTTTAATAAGTATAGACTAAAGTTAGCTAATATTCTACTTAAAAATCTTAGTAGCTTAGGCTTTTATAGCTTTATAGCTATTTTAATTCTTAAAGTGAGTAATAATAGCTTTTTAGTTAAGCTTACTATTTTATTATAATAAAATAATAATTATTTAAAAGATAAAAAACTTATTATTTTAAGGTTTATAAGAATAGTATCTTTAGAAATACTAAATTAAACTACTTCTTTTATTAGCTATTTTTTGAAGATAATAGCTTTCTTTAAAGTTATAATCTATATAGCTTATATATTAATATTAACTATATAAGCTATAAAGGAAAAGTTTAAGATTTTTTTTATTAACTTAAACTAAATAAACTAAGGCTAAATAGTAGTTTTCTATAACTAGAGAAGAATAAATAATCCTTCTAATAGAGATTTTCTAGTTATTTATTATTTTTACTAAGTTAGAAAGTTACTAGTTTAAAAACTAACTTTAGAGGTTCTTAACGTTTTAGTTAAGCTTAGCTTTACTTCTTTTAGCTTATAGAGAGAGAAAAGCTTCCCCTTTTAGTATTTTTAGAAGTATAGAAAATAGAAAATAAATAGAAGTAGTAATCTAAAAAGTTTACCTCTAAGTAGCTTTAAAACTAAGCTAATTTATTAAGTTAACTTTAAACTTATTAAAATCCTTTTTTCTAAATAATTTATAAATACTAGTCCTTATAAATAGAGCTATTCTATCTAAAGCTAACTAATTAAATCTTAATATAGCTATATAGATAATTTAGAGGCTAGTTATAATATTAAGGTTATATTTTATAGCTTTAATTTAGATATTATTAATCTTTTATAAAAACTATATAGCTACTTTATAGTCTAAATTATCTATTATTAGAGTTATAAAAATAATCTAATTAATCTAATTATTTAGTAGTTTCTAGTAATCCTTATCTATAGCTTTATAGCGCTAAATAAGGTATATTTTCACCTATAACTAAGTCTTTTTACTAAGTTTTATTTAATTATTAGCTTAAAAAAGTATATCTATATAGAAAATAATACTTAATACTTTTAAAGTATTAGTTATTCTTACTACTTTTACTATAGCTTTATAGTTTTTAAAAAAGTCTAAAATATTATTTCTAGTAAAAAATAGTACTCTAGCTATTCTAAATTATAATATTTTAAATCCTTAAAGTCTTAAACTATATACTTTAGAGACTTTTTAATAAGATTTAGTAAAGTCTAAATAGCTTTATATACTCTTTTCTCTTAAAAAATCCTCTTTAAGCGTTATATTTATGCTAGAAGTACTACTCTTAGAAGCTATTACTTTAAAAACTTTAGCTTCTATAATTACTTTAAAACTCTAATTTAAATCTAAAATTAAAAAGGGTCTCTTTTATTAAGGTTAGTAAAAAGAAAAACTTATAAAAGAACTTACTAAAGTATTACTAATAACTAAGTTAGCTTTATTATTTATTATTTCTAATTTAAATTGTTTATTTTAAACTAAAGTTAAAGTTTTTAAAGCTTTAGAGTTTAATAATACTAATTTAAAGAAGATATAAGTAAATTAATAGAAGAAAAAATAAAAGAAAGCTTTACTAAAGAAAACTAAAATAAAAAGATTATATAAAACTTAAGTAGAACTAATAATTTATTAATAGAAGGAGTAATAAAAAAATTCTTATAATATAGGTCTAAAAGAATAATAAAAAGTAAAGAGAGAAATAAAAAAAGAAAAGAACACTTTTACTATTATTTCTATCTTTATCTTTCTCTTTTATCTAGAAAGTATATATATATTTATTATCTCTCTTCTTTTCTATTATTCTAATAGTAAAGTTATTTTATACTTTAGGTTTCTTTCTCTTTTCTTTATAAGAGAAGTTTAATTATATTTAGTAATATCTTCTATAGCTTCACTTTATAACTTTCCTCTTTTATAAATTAAACTTAAAATTTAATAAAGTCTATAATAAAACTATAGTATTAACTATAAACTTTAAAAAAAATATTTCACTCTAGCTACTTATTTATTACTTAAGAATATAGAAAGAGAGAAATCTAAAGAGATATATATACTTTCTTTTCTATAGAGTTAGTATAAAATTATTCTTAGAAAAAAGAAATACTTTTAGTTAAACTTAGAAAATATTTCCCTCTTTATTTTTTAAAAAGTTAGTATAGTTATAATATTTTTCTTTTTTAGCCTTTTATACTTTTATACTTATAGTATCTTATAATTTAAGAAAGTTAGATCTTAATATTTTTATATATAAATATAACTTAGATCTTAAGTTTTTAAGCTTTTTAGTATTTTCCCTCACTAGTTAATATATTATTAGAAACCTTTTAATAAGTTTAAATAAAGGGAAAGTTTTCTTAAAATAGATTAATTAATTTTATCTTTTTTAAGGTTTATAAGAAAAATAAAATAAATATTATTACTTTTATAACTTCAGCTTTTAATATAAAAATAAAATAAATTCACTTTATTTTAGTTACTCTTAGGTTATTATTATAATAGCTTATAATAAAGTAATATATAATAATCTTAAATAGATAAATAATAGGTTAATAAAGAGGATTAACTAAGCTTATATAGAACCTTACTTACTATCTTCTATTTAGCTAGATACTCTTTTTCTTAGAGTCTTTTAAACTCCTATAAGTTTAGTTAATCTTTAATTCTAAGTATTTAGGTTATCACTCTTTACTTTAGAAAAATAGAGGTTAAAACTGTTAACATATAACATTCTTTTATAATAATAATAATAATATAAGAATAATAATAACGCTTAACTTACTTTAATAACCTATATCAAATAAACTAATAAAGTTAAAGGTATAAAACCTTAACTAAAAATACTCTATTTATTATAACCTATAACTATAATATTGATTATGTAATACGTATAGTTACGTAAGCACCTTATGTAATTAGCAGTTTAGCAGGTTACGTTTCAGGTTATTTTTCCCCTCACTTTTCCCTACTAAGGGATGCAACCTGCCAACTATATCAATAGGAATCATCACAATACATCACTTCTCTTATTATTATCTATACGATTAAATGCTCTTTAATACTTAAAATTATCACTTTTCATCACAATATAAGCCTATCTATAACCCTATACTATATAGGCGTATATACTACGCCCCTGCATACGCTTATACCTATGCTAACAGGTTATGAGCCTAGCTCAGAAATAACCTCTATTCCTACTACTTCTTTACCTCTCCCCTACTTACTTATAACGCCCTACCTTTACTTAAAGTTATTTAGTTCCATGAGATTCATCTTCTTTAAATCTATATACCAAACCCTATTTAAATCAACTATACCTCTATTGATCCTTCCCTAAGCAGACAAGCTCTTACTACTACTTTATTCGATTTATATCCCTCAGATTATCTCTTCAAATTATCCTCTAGTTTATTACCAATCTGGTTTAAACCTATACTTACAGCATAACAGACTTCCTCTCGACCAATCTACTATATAGGATATATATCTCCTCAGTTAGATAATAGTCTAACTGAAGAAGATCTTAATTAAAGAAAAGGAATAAAAAACCACCTTTTTTACCAGTTAAACCTTTAACCTCTAGGTTTACAACTGTTATAACCTTACTATAAGAACCACTATACTATACGTACAATAGCTCTTTAGTTAATAACCTCACTATTGTTAATCCTTTATAAGGCTTGCAACTACGCACTACATCCTATTAAGGTAATAATGACTGATCCTAAGGTCTAGTTCCCTAAGCTTATTAGCTTAGAGAACTATAAGGTATAGGCTATACGTATTAAAGCCCTACTATATAGTAAAGATATTACTATAGACCTTACTAAGCCTATATCTGAAGATAATTCAAATAAAAACTATAAGGCTTTAAGTTATATACAGTTATTCTGTAATAATAGTCCTCTAAGGGTTATAAAAGATAATAAAGATGCCTATACTGCTTAGGAACATCTAAAAGCCCTATATAAGCCTATAGGTTTTACAAATAAGTTTTTAACCTATAAAGAGTTCTTCAATACTTCCTTAGATAACTTTAATTCTATAGAAGAATATATAAATAAAATAAAAGAACTTACAGATAATTTGTCCTATAATAAGCTTAAATTACCTGATCAAGTAATTATAGCTTATATACTTAATAGTCTAAATGAGACTTATAAGGCTTTTATAACCTCTATAACTCAGTCTCTTAGGACTAACCCTACTACTTATAACCTAGACTCTTTATATACTAGTCTTATAGATAAGTATAAGAGAAAAAGTAGCAGCAAAGTAGTTAATAATACTACTAAAGGTAATAATAATAAAAAGAATAAAAAACAAAATAAAAACCAGGAAAATACTAAAAACAAAAATAAAATTAATAAAAAACCCTGGAAAAAACAGAAAGGTTTATACTGCAAAAATTGCAAGAAAACAAACCATACTGAAGAAAACTGCGCTTTTCTACATCCTGAAAAAGCACCTAGCTGGTGGAAAAAGCCCTCTACTAGTACTACTAGTGCTAAAGATAAAGAAAAAGAAGTAGTTAATATAACTACTACAGATAATATTACCCCCTATATATCTATTAATAATCCTAATAATCCTATAGATTTAATGGATTTATCTTCTGATAAAGAAGAAGAAGATATTCTCTTTGAGAATGTAAGCTATACTGCTCCTAATAATAATATAAATAATACTAATAATCCTTCCTTAGGTTATTTAATTAACCAGTCTATTATTAAGGAAAAAGGAAAAGCAAGGAGTTATAACAATAAGAATGAAAATATAGTTAATATTTATATTGATACTGCGGCTACTATTCATATAGTTAATAACTATAACCTTATAAAAAATCCTATAAAAATAAATAAAACTATAAAATGGGGAGAAGCAAAGACTCTTACTTCCACAATAAAGGGTGATTTAATAATATATCCTAATAATAATAAAATAACTTTACAGGACGTTTATTATATACCTGAACTAGGTATTAATCTACTTAGTCAATCTAAGTTAGATTCTTTAGGTATTGCTTCTATTATATGGAAACAACCTATTTTATACGATATTAATAAAGATTGTATTATTGCTATGGGGGCAAAGAAGAATAATTTATATTTCTTCCAGTTTCCTATCAACAATAACAATCAATATATATATAATACTAATACTATAACTAATAATAATAATAAGAATAATATAAACAATAATATAAATAATAATATAAATAATAATAACAATAATAGCCTACAATTATAGCACCAACGTCTTAGTCATATACATTTACAAAGTCTTTTAAAATTAAAAGATAATACTATAATAAATATAAATAATAATAATAATAATATAACTTTACAGCCTTGCGAAGCCTGTTATAAAGGCAAATTCGTAACTAAGGCTAGTAAGCCACAGGTTTATAATAAAAATCTAGATTATCTAGATTATATAGCTTCAGACCTATGTGGGCCTATAACGCCTATTACATATAATAAATATATATATTTTATTATCTTTATAGATAAATATTCCCGTTTTATATAGGGAAAATTACTTAAAGATAAAGAGAAGCATACTATTAGTGAAGCTTTTCTTGAATTTCAAGCTGAAGTAAATAATAACAATAATAATAAAAGAATAAAAGAAGTATCTACAGATGGAGGTACAGAATTTAATAATCATCGCTTTAAAGCTATATATACTAAAAGCGGTATAATATATAATAAAAGACCTCCTTATACACATAAGCCTAACGGTCTTATAGAGCGCACTATACGCACTATAGTTAATAAAATAAGAACTATACTATATAATTCAGGTTTACCACACTACTTATAGGGTGAAGCCTTTTATGCTACTCTTTATATGCATAATAAGACTCCTCATAGCTCTATTAAGTATAAAACGCCTTATGAAATAAAGAATAATATAAAACCTAATATAAATAATATAAAAGTGTAGGGTAGCATATACTACTATAAGAATAAAGATCCTAAAATGAAAAAACTAGACATACAAGCACGTCAAGGTTATATAATTAATTATAGATCTAATAGGTATAAGATCTAGGATATACAACTAAGAAGAGCTTTATGGTCTTAAGACGTTGAAATCCTAGAAAATACCTTTATTTCTCATCATAAAGAGCTTCCTTTAAGCATAAATACCCGCTATAAGGATACAAATAGTAGTATTATGCCGAACAATAATAGACATAATATTACCCATAATAGTCCACAAAGAGATATTTCTAGTCAATCTATCTCTTATAGGAATAATCCTACTATAAGTAGTGATATTTCTATAACGAATAACGCTCTTGCAAATCCAAGTGATGAGACTAATATTAATAATAATAACAATAATAATAATAATATAAATAATAATATTAATACTAGCAATAACAATACTGATACTAGTATGATTAGTTCACATAATGATAGTATGAAAACTACTAGTATTAATAATGGAGAAATAAATAAACAAAAATCTAAGTTATTAATAGAGATCCCCTCTCTATCAGAAGAAGCTAAAAAAGACTACCAATAGGTTAATAATACAGTTTATAATACCAAAAGTGCACTATTATATACTATAGCAGACTATCCTGCTCTTAGTATTTATAAAATAAATAATAACGTTTTAACTGATAATAATAGTATTGCTAGAACCAGTACTATCAATAAAGCTTCTTATATTCTATCAGTTATTACATTAAACAAGCCTTCTAATATACAGCAAGCCTTAAATTCTCCTTATAAAGATAATTGGATTCAGGCTATACAACTAGAAGTAACTCAAATAGAAGATATAAAAACTTAGGAAATTATAGAAAAACCAGATAATATTCATCTATTAGGCGGTAGATAGGTATATTCTATGAAATTAAAAGATAAAATAAATAATATATATAAATATAAAGCAAGATGGGTTGCTCAAGGTTTTAATCAATATATTAGTATTAATTATTTAGAAACCTTTTCTACTACCTATAGACCAGAAAGCTATAGGTTTATAGTCATATTTGCTATAAAAGAAGGATGGACCCTTCTACAGTATGACGTTACTACAGCGTTTATACACACTAATATAGATATGGATATATATATAATTTTACCAACAGGTTTTTTATATAATAAAACCACTAATAAGTTAGAATTTAATCCTAATTATAACTATAAATCAAATAATAGCAAATATTGCTATAAGCTTCTTAAAGCTTTATATAGGTTAAAACAAAGCCCTAGACTATAGTATAACCATTTAAAAGCTATATTAATAAAATTGGGATTTATTGTTTCACCTTATGATGAAGCAGTATTTATACTTAATAAAAATAACTATAAAGCTATATTATGTTGCCATGTGGACGATATGCTTTTAGCAGCTAATAATACTGCTACTAGTGACTATATATATAATATATTAAAGCAACAGATAAAAATACAAATATTAGGGGAGCCTAGTACCTTTTTAGGCTGTAAGTTTGAGATAGATAGACCTAATAAGTCTTTCTTTATACATCAAACTAAATATACACAAAAGATATTAAATAAATATAATAAAATAAATATAAATCCATCTATAACTCCTATAAGAGATAATATAAAACTATATATAAATAAATATTATGCTTCTAAAGAAGAAATTCTACAGTTTCAACAGCAAATTAGAGCACTTTTATATCTAGCTTTAAAAACTAGATTTAATATAGCTCTAGCTGTTATAATATTATCAAGATATACAACAAACCCTTCACAAGAGCATTTTATAGCTCTAGATTATTTATAAGGTTACTTAAATAAATATCCTAATAAAGGAATATATTATAACTGTAATAATAATATAATATGGGATTTAATAGGTTATTCAGACTCTAATTGGGCTGGAGACCTAGATAATAGAAAATCTACATCAGCTTATATATTTTGCTGGGGATTATACAATATAATATCTTATACTACTATAAAACAAAAAACAGTAGCACTGTCTACTTATGAAGCTGAATATATAGCTTTAACTGAGGCAGTAAAAGAAGCCCTATATCTATATAATAGTCATAATTTTAATTTGACTAATCTGGGTTTTAAAGCTATAAATAAGCCTAAGATTTTTATAGATAATTTAGCAGCTAAGAAGCTGACTGAAAATCCCGAATTTCATAAAAAATCTAAGCATATTGATATAAAGTATCATTTTGCTAGAGAATCTTTATTAAATAAAGATTATTTGTTATTTCATATAGACTCTAAGTCTAATATTGCAGATATATTAACTAAGCCAGTTAGCAAAGTTATATTTAATAATATACTTAATATAATAAATAACAATAACGATAAAGAAAATAATAATAATATACATAATAATAATAACCGCATTAAAGAAATAACTTACTAGTTTTTCTCTTACCTTTTTACCTATAAGGTTATTTTATAAGAGTTTTTTAACTAGTTATAAACATATTATATATTATAGGAATATTTTTCTTATTTTTCCCACAGGGTTTTTAAGTTTTTTATACCTATAACGTATATATATGTTAAGTAAGTAAGCTATATACTATAAATCAACCATATATACCTTAAGGGGGGATGTTAACATATAACATTCTTTTATAATAATAATAATAATATAAGAATAATAATAACGCTTAACTTACTTTAATAACCTATATCAAATAAACTAATAAAGTTAAAGGTATAAAACCTTAACTAAAAATACTCTATTTATTATAACCTATAACTATAATATTGATTATGTAATACGTATAGTTACGTAAGCACCTTATGTAATTAGCAGTTTAGCAGGTTACGTTTCAGGTTATCTTTCCCCTCACTTTTCCCTACTAAGGGATGCAACCTGCCAACTACATCAACAGGAATCATCACAATACATCACTTCTCTTATTATTATCTATACGATTAAATGCTCTTTAATGCTCAAAATTATCACTTTTCATCACAACATAAGCCCATCTATAACCCTATACTATATAGGCGCATATACTACGCCCCTGCATACGCTTATACCTGTGCTAACAAAAACATATTAGCTAAATTTTTTTCTAATATAGTAATACTTAAATTACTTCTTTTTTTAAGCTTTTTTTACTTTAGTTTAGTAAAGTAGTATAGAATAACTATAAAAAAAACCTTTTATAGTAGTTTAATTTATACCCCCCTATATTAGTTACTAATTTTATAATAAAATAAGAGAGAAAACTTATTAATTATATTAAGTACTCTACTTTAAGTAGAAAACTTCTAAAAATACCCTAAATACTTATATATTAATTTTCTAAATAACTATAAAAGATATAAAAGTAAATATATAAATATAAACTTAACTAATTTATACTTTATTTATATTTTCTACTCTTTTTATATTTTAAGTTATATAATCTCTTAAGAAAAAATAGATTACTAAAAAGAAGTTCAGTAATATTATCCCTATAGTATTCTACTCTATTATCGCTTTAAATAATTAAAGAGGTATAATAGAGATTAAGAGAGGGAATAAAAATAAAGCTAGCTAAAGCTAGAGAAGTCTAAAAATACCTATTTTTATTTAATTTTTAAAAAATAAACATTAATAGGTTTTTTCTATAAACTAAGTGTTAACATATAACATTCTTTTATAATAATAATAATAATATAAGAATAATAATAACGCTTAACTTACTTTAATAACCTATATTAAATAAACTAATAAAGTTAAAAGTATAAAACCTTAACTAAAAATACTCTATTTATTATAACTTATAACTATAATATTAATTATATAATATATATAGTTATATAAGCACCTTATGTAATTAGCAGTTTAATAGGTTACGTTTCAAGTTATCTTTCTCCTCACTTTTCCCTACTAGGAGATGTAACCTGCTAACTATATCAACAGAAATCATCACAATACATCACTTCTCTTATTATTATCTATATAATTAAATGCTCTTTAATGCTTAAGATTATCACTTTTTATTACAACATAAGCCTATCTATAACCCTATACTATATAGGCGTATATACTACGCCCCTATATACGCTTATACCTATATTAATAAGTTATAAGCCTAGCTTAGAAATAACCTCTATTCCTTCTACCTCTTTACCTCTCCCCTACCTATTTATAAAGCTTTATTTTTACTTAAAGGTTATATATACTGAAAATCGATCCTTTAAACGTTTTTCTATCTATACTACTTTTGTAGAACTAGAAATACTAGCTAGACTAGTTATTTAGTTCTATAAGATCCACCTCCTTTAAATCTCTATATTAAACCCTATTTAAATTAACTATACCTCTATTAATCCTTCCTTAAGTAGATAAGCTCTTACTACTACTTTATTTAATTTATATCCCTTAGATTATCTCTTTAAATTATCCTCTAGTCTATTACTAATCTAGTTTAAACCTATACTTATAGTATAATAGACTTCCTCTTAACTAATCTACTATATAAGATATATATCTCCTTAGTTAGATAATAGTCTAACTAAAGAAGATCTTAATTAAAGAAAAGGAATAAAAAACTACTTTTTTTACTAGTTAAACTCTAACCCTCTAGGTTTATAACTATTATAACCTTACTATAAGAACTACTATACTATACATATAATAGCTCTTTAGTTAATAACCTCACTGTTATTAATCCTTTATAAGGCTTGCAATTACGCACTGCATCTTATTAAGGCAATAATAACTAATCCTAAGGTCCAGTTCCCTAAGCTTATTAACTTAGAGAACTATAAGGTATAGGCTATACGTATTAAAGCCCTACTATATAGTAAAGATATTACTATAGACCTTACTAAGCCTATTTCTTCTAATAATAAAGATAAAAACTATAAGGCTTTAAGTTATATACAGTTATTCTGTAACGATAGGCCTCTAAGGGTTATAAAAGATGATAAAGACGCCTATACTGCTTAGGAATATCTAAAAGCCCTATATAAGCCTATAGGTTTTATAAATAAGTTTTTAACCTATAAAGAGTTCTTTAATACTTCCTTAGATAACTTTAATTCTATAGAAGAATATATAAATAAAATAAAAGAACTTACAGATAACTTATCCTATAATAAGCTTAAATTACCTAATCAAGTAATTATAGCTTATATACTTAATAGTCTAAATAAAACTTATGAGGCTTTTATAACCTCTATAACTTAATCTCTTAGGACTAACCCTACTGCTTATAACCTAAACTCTTTATATATTAGTCTTATAGACAAATATAAGAGAAAAGGTAGCAGTGAAGTAGTTAATAATACTACTAAGGGTAATAATAAAAAGAATAAAAAACAAAATAAAAACCAGGAAAATCAAAAAAACAAAAATAAAATAAATAAAAAACCCTGGAAAAAACAAAAAGGTTTATACTATAAAAATTACAAGAAAACAAACTATACTGAAGAAAACTGCGCTTTTCTGCATCCTGAAAAAGCACCTAGCTAGTGGAAAAAGCCCTCTACTAGTACTACTAGTACTAAAGATAAAAAAAAAGAAGTAGTTAATATAACTACTATAGATAATATTACCCCCTATATATCTATTAATAATCCTAATAATCCTATAGATTTAATAGATTTATCTTCTGATAAAGAAGAAGAAGATATTCTCTTTGAGAATATAAGCTATACTGCTCCTAATAATAATATAAATAATACTAATAATCCTTCCTTAGGTTATTTAATTAACCAGTCTATTATTAAAGAAAAAGGAAAAGCAAGGAGTTATAATAATAAGAATAAAAATACGGTTGATATTTATATTGATACTGCAGCTACTATTCATATAGTTAACAACTATAACCTTATAAAAAATCCTATAAAAATAAATAAAACTATAAAATGGGGAGAAGTAAAGACTCTTACTTCTACAATAAAAGGTGATTTAATAATATATCCTAATAATAATAAAATAACTTTACAGGACGTTTATTATATACCTAAACTAGGTATTAATCTATTTAGTCAATCTAAGTTAGATTCTTTAGGTATTGCTTCTATTATATAGAAACAACCTATTTTATACGATATTAATAAAGATTGTATTATTACTATAGGGGCAAAGAAGAATAATTTATATTTCTTCTAGTTTCCTATCAACAATAACAATCAATATATATATAATACTAATACTATAACTAATAATAATAATAAGAATAATATAAACAATAATATAAATAATAATATAAATAATAATAACAATAATAGCCTACAATTATAGCACCAACGTCTTAGTCATATACATTTACAAAGTCTTTTAAAATTAAAAGATAATACTATAATAAATATAAGTAATAATAATAATAATATAACTTTACAGCCTTACGAAGCCTGTTATAAAGGCAAATTCGTAACTAAAGCTAGTAAGCCACAGGTTCATAATAAAAATCTAAATTATCTAGATTATATAGCTTCAGATTTATGTAGGCCTATCACGCCTACTACTTATAATAAATATATCCTTTTTATTATCTTTATAGATAAATATACCCATTTTATATAGGGAAAATTACTTAAAGATAAAGAGAAGCATACTATTAGTGAAGCTTTTCTTAAATTTCAAGCTAAAGTAAATAATAATAATAATAATAAAAGAATAAAAGAAGTCTCTACAGATAGAGGTATAGAATTTAATAATCATCGCTTTAAAGCTATATACACTAAAAGCAGTATAATACATAATAAAAGACCTCCTTATACACATAAACCTAATAATCTTATAGAGCGTACTATACGCACTATAGTTAATAAAATAAGAACAATATTATATAATTTAGGTTTACTACACTACTTATAGGGTGAAGCCTTTTATACTACTCTTTATATACATAATAGGACTCCTTATAGCTCTATTAAGTATAAAACGCCTTATAAAATAAAGAATAATATAAAACCTAATATAAATAATATAAAAGTGTGGAGTAGTATATACTACTATAAGAATAAAAATCCTAAAATAAAAAAACTAGACGTATAAGCATATTAAGGTTATATAATTAATTATAGATCTAATAGGTATAAGATCTAAGATATGTAACTAAGAAGAGCCTTATAGTCTCAAGACGTTGAAATCTTAGAGAATACCTTTATTTCTCATCATAAAGAGCTTCCTTTAAGCATAAATACCCACTATAAGGATACAAATAGTAGTATTATGCCAAACAATAATAGACATAATATTACCTATAATAGTCCACAAAGAGATATTTCTAGTTAATCTATCTCTTATAGAAATAATCCTACTATAAGTAGTGATATTTCTATAACAAATAACGCTCTTGTGAATCCAAGTAATAAGACTAGTATTAATAATAATAATAATAATAATAATAATATAAATAATAATATTAATACTAGCAATAACAATACTAATACTAATATAATTAGTTCACACAATAATAGTATAAAAACTACTAGTATTAATAATAGAGAAATAAATAAAGAAAAATCTAAGTTATTAATAGAGATCCCCTCTCTATCAGAAGAAGCTAAAAAAGACTACTAATAGGTTAATAATACAGTTTATAATACCAAAAGTGCACTATTATATACTATAGCAGACTATCCTACTCTTAGTATTTATAAAATAAATAATAACGTTTTAACTAATAATAATAGTATTGCTAAAACTAGTACTATTAATAAAGCTTCTTATATTCTATCAGTTATTACATTAAACAAGCCTTCTAATATACAGTAAGCCTTAAATTCTCCTTATAAAGATAATTAGATTCAAGCTATGCAACTAGAAGTAACTCAAATAGAAGATATAAAAACTTAGGAAATTATAGAAAAACCAGATAATATTCATCTATTAAGTAGTAGATAGGTATATTCTATGAAATTAAAAGATAAAATAAATAATATATATAAATATAAAGCAAAATAGGTTACTCAAGGTTTTAATTAATATATTAGTATTAATTACTTAGAAACCTTTTCTACTACCTATAGACCTAAAAGCTATAGGTTTATAGTCATATTTGCTATAAAAGAAGGTTAGACCCTTCTACAGTATAACATTACTATAGCGTTTATACACGCTAATATAAATATAGATATATATATAATTTTACCAACAGGTTTTTTATATAATAAAACCACTAATAAGTTAGAATTTAATCCTAATTATAACTATAAATCAAATAATAGCAAATATTACTATAAGCTTCTTAAAGCTTTATATAGGTTAAAACAAAGCCCTAGACTATAGTATAACCATTTAAAAGCTATATTAATAAAATTAGGATTTATTGTTTCACCTTATAATGAAGCAGTATTTATACTTAATAAAAATAACTATAAAGCTATATTATATTACCATATGGACGATATGCTTTTAGCAGCTAATAATACTACTACTAGTAACTATATATATAATATATTAAGGCAACAGATAAAAATACAAATATTAGGGGAGCCTAATACCTTTTTAGGCTATAAATTTAAGATAGATAGACCTAATAAGTCTTTCTTTATACATCAAACTAAATATACACAAAAGATATTAAATAAATATAATAAAATAAATATAAATCCATCTATAACTCCTATGAGAGATAATATAAAACTATATATAAATAAATATTATACTTCTAAAGAAGAAATTCTACAGTTTCAACAGCAAATTAGAGCACTTTTATATCTAGCTTTAAAAACTAGATTTAATATAGCTCTAGCTATTATAATATTATCAAGATATACAACAAACCCTTCACAAGAGCATTTTATAGCTCTAGATTATTTATAAGGTTACTTAAATAAATATCCTAATAAAGGAATATATTATAACTATAATAATAATATAATATAGGATTTAATAGGTTATTCAAACTCTAATTAGGCTAGAGACCTAAATAATAGAAAATCTACATCAGCTTATATATTTTGCTAGGGATTATACAATATAATATCTTATACTACTATAAAACAAAAAACAGTAGCACTATCTACTTATGAAGCTAAATATATAGCTTTAACTGAAGCAGTAAAAGAAGCCCTATATCTATATAATAGTCATAATTTTAATTTAACTAATCTGGGTTTTAAAGCTATAAATAAGCCTAAGATTTTTATAGATAATTTAGCAGCTAAGAAGCTAACTAAAAATCCCAAATTTCATAAAAAATCTAAGCATATTGATATAAAGTATCATTTTGCTAGAGAATCTTTATTAAATAAAGATTATTTGTTATTTCATATAGACTCTAAGTCTAATATTGCAGATATATTAACTAAGCCAGTTAGCAAAGTTATATTTAATAATATACTTAATATAATAAATAATAATAACAATAAAGAAAATAATAATAATATACATAATAATAATAACCGCATTAAAGAAATAACTTACTAGTTTTTCTCTTACCTTTTTACCTATAAGGTTATTTTATAAGAGTTTTTTAACTAGTTATAAACATATTATATATTATAGGAATATTTTTCTTATTTTTCCCACAGGGTTTTTAAGTTTTTTATACCTATAACGTATATATATGTTAAGTGAGTAAGCTATATACTATAAATTAACCATATATACCTTAAGGGGGGATATTAACATATAACATTCTTTTATAATAATAATAATAATATAAGAATAATAATAACACTTAACTTACTTTAATAACCTATATCAAATAAACTAATAAAGTTAAAAGTATAAAACCTTAACTAAAAATACTCTATTTATTATAACCTATAACTATAATATTGATTATGTAATACGTATAGTTATATAAGCACCTTATGTAATTAGCAGTTTAGCAGGTTACGTTTCAGGTTATCTTTCCCCTCACTTTTCCCTACTAGGGGATATAACCTGCTAACTATATTAACAGGAATCATCACAATACATCACTTCTCTTATTATTATCTATACGATTAAATGCTCTTTAATACTTAAGATTATCACTTTTCATCACAACATAAGCCTATCTATAACCCTATACTATATAGGCGCATATACTACGCCCCTATATACGCTTATACCTATGTCAACACTAAGCTAAAGAACTCTAAAAGCTTTTCTAAGAAGGTAATTACTAAAGTTATTAAGGGAAAATAGGAAATTATATAAAAATAAGTGTATTTCTTACTTATTTACTTAGTCTTTTTCGTTATAGGCTAACTAGGCCTCTATCTACTTATATAAGCCTTTTCCTCCTATAATAACGCCTAACGCTTATAAAAACGCCTATCTAACCTCTTACTTTCAGGTTAGAATTACTAAAAATTCTAAGAACTCTGCCCCCTTCTAATACACTTAAAATAAAAGAAGATCTTAAACCTAAAGTAGATAATCTACTAAGCTTTAAATAAACTTAGTTTTAATAATTATAATAAATTGCTAAGTATTTAGCTTTATTATTACACCTAAAAACTATTTCTTAGATTAATTTTAAGAAATTTAAGTTATATATAGTAAAATATATACTCTAAAATAGTTTTCTCTTTTAAAAAGAAATAAAATCAAACCCTATATTAAGATAAGTAGTTAATAATAAAGAAGAGTAGAAGAAGTTAATCTAGTATATATATACTAAAAGAAAATATAGAGACTATAATATAATATATACTAGACTTTAAGAGTAATACATCTAGAAAAACATATATTAAATAATAAGTAATAAAATAAAAAGCTATCTACTCTATATATAAGCCTAATTAAAATAATTTAAAGACCTTTATACCTTTTCTATACTTCTAGTAATCTTATTTCAATATATTTATATTAATATCTAGAAAATTAGTAATTATTCTCTAGTTAAAGCTTATAATATACTTACTAGTTATATAGAGACTTATTAACTTCCTAAAAACATTAACTTAAAGATAATAGCTAAATTTATTTAAAAAAATATAATTTACTACTATAAAATCTATAAGCTCTTTATAGTTAATAGAAAACTAAAAAATAAAAAGTTTATTAAAAAGCTTAATTAAGTCTATAGAGGATAACACCTTATTATCTTAGTATATAATTTAAAACTTAATAGATTTATTAAAAAAGAATATTAACCTCTTATTTATACTTTTATAACTTAGTTAGACTTTAGTAAAAAGAACTAAATTTTAATCTTTTATATAGCTCTATTTACTAACTAAATATTAGTTAGATTTTCTATAAAATACTCTCTTTTTTACTTTATTTATAGTTATAACCTAATCACTTTAATTAAAACTAAAAGTATTACTTAGTAAGTACTAAACTAGTTAAAAGTTAAAAACACTAAAACTAAACTCTTTTTATATATATAAACCTTTAAATAATTTAATTCTAACTAGTAAATAGTTCTTAAATATATTATAAAGTAGTACTACTAAGTTACTAAAAACTATAACTAAAAAAATAAATATAAAATATAATATAAAAAGCTATAAATTAGAGATATTATTCTTATTTATAATATAAAGCTATCTATTAATAAAAGCTCTTCTAATAAGCTTAGTATATACTAGTTAAACTTCTTTTATATCTAGTAGATATCTCTCTAAACTTTATCCTATTTACTTAAAACCTTTACTGAAATTTCTATTAAGTAAACTATAACTAGTAATTACTTAAAGAAATTTATAATAAATAAAGATAGCTATCTAGATAATATCTCTAAAATAGAAGTCTAATTAAACCTTAAATAAACCTTTAATAAGGTCTTTCCTACTATAAATTAACCTAATCCTAATACGCTTAGTCTAATAGAAATCCTAAACTCTAATAAGTTATTTACACTAAAAAAAGCAGAAACTAATAACTTTAACACTATAAAAACACAAATTAAGTAATTATAAAAATAAAACAAAACACTATAAGCTAAAGTTAACGCCTAGTAAAAAAAAAAAAAAATTATAGTAAATATCCCTATAAAAAACAAAAGATTTAATAGCTAATATAAAAATATAGAGGAACTAAAAGATAGCTAAATCTATAATAATTATTAAATTTTATCTATTTTTAGCAGAAAAAATAACATTTAATCTATTTATATTTAATTACTCTTATACTATAATTTATATTAACTATATATTTATATTACTTCTTTTGCTCTTAATATATATTATCCTCAAAAAAGAAGAGATATATAATAATAAAAACTAATAAACACTAAAAAGACTAAAAAATACTAAAAAACTCAAAAAAAACTAATACTACTTCTAAAAAAATTCAAACCTAAAATAGATTAATTACTTCCCTAAATATAATAAGTAGTAGCCTCTTTCTTCTTCTTTTTATCCTCCTTCCTTAAATTCACTTTTACTATTAAAAAGCTAACTTACTTATAAAGATTCTTACTAAAGATTTTATAAAAAACTGTAATAAAATACTACTATAATTTAAATTTATATTCTAAAGCTAACTTAGTAAATTAGTTAATTAATAGTTTACACACTAATATAATTATCTTACTTCTAAAATACTTATTCTCAAAACAAAATATTATATTAATACCTCTACCCTCTTTATAAAGAGCGCTATTAGAAATACTTTTCTTCTTATTACTCTTCTTAATATATTTAATCTAGCTAGTAGTCTTCTAGTTATAGTTAAATTTATATAAATATAAAGATCCCTTCTTATAGTATATATAGTTAAAATAAACCTCTTCTTATTTAGTTTAATAAAAAACATACTTCTAGAAAAAAATAAATATAGTAACTTAGTAGCTACTCTACCTAGCTTTAAAAAACATCTTTACTTAATACTTAAAACACCTATTATATAGAAAAAGATTCTAAGTATTATACGTATAAATTAGTAAAACTTTAACTACTTCTAATTTATTTATCTTCTAGTATAGCTATCCCTAAAAGCTAGTATAACCCTCTATAATATAAACCTCTCTTATAAAAAATAGAAACCTTTCTAGTACTTTTCTCTTATTAATTAGCTTTATATATATTATTAAAAACTTAATAAGTAAATACTAAAACCTTAGAGCTACTCCTTTAGCTTTTTTATTAATAATAATCTTATAAATAAAACTTATTTTATACTAAACCTAACTAATAGAACTTTTAATAGAAGTTTAAAAAAGAGAAAGAGAAACCTATATATAGGTTAGTAATAGTTTAAACAGCCTTAAAAAGATAACTTACTATAACTAATAGTAATATAATAAGTCTAAATAGATAAACAGTTCCTTTTTTATCCTTATAATTTATAGAAGCTAGTATAAGAGAAAAAAAGAAAAGTTTATATATTTAATTTAAAGTAGTAATATAAAAATAACCTAAGTTAATTTTAATATCTATAATTATACTACTTAAAAGTTATTTAGTTATTATTATAAAATATTAGTTAAACTAGAGATTATAAAGAATAATATATTAAGAAGAAGAAAAGAGAGATATAACTAAATAGAAGAAACACACCTTTTTATACCTAACTAAAAAGTTAGTTAATACTAAAAATAATAACTATAAAAGCTTAAAGACTTATTTACTATAGTAACCTATTAATAAAATAAAAAAAAATAATTTAAAAAGCTTTTCACTATAAATCTAAAATTAACTAAACTAAAAAAAACATATTTATTTAGGTTTTAATAGTAAAAGCAAAATAAATATATTAATTAAAATATCACTATCTATAAAAAAAAAACCTTTAACTTTATACATCTTATAATTAAATTATAAAAAGCCTCACCTCTTCTATAGCTATAAATATTAATTCCCTCTTAAAAATATAAAATTATAAGCTTAACTAAATAGTTTATAACTATATCTTACTTTTCTTACTACTAAATTATACTAGTTACTCTTCTTTCTTCTACTTACTACTTTTATTACTAAACTCTACTTTTATCTAATCACTATCTATATCCTATAATTACTTAAATCTTAGCTTTAAAAATAACTACTTTATAACCTAACTAGCTTCTTTCTTACTTAAAAATCATATTTTTAGAAGAAATATTAACTACTAATACTAAATTTACTTTTATAATATCTATAAAAAGAAATACTTTAAATTACTAACCTTCTACTAAATATCTTTATATATCTATATATATAATAATAACCCTTCTTTAATAGATATTTTTATATTTAACTATAATACTTTAAATAAAACTAATTATTACTTCTATATCCTAAAATTATATATTTTCTCTTTTTACTTATTTTTACTAATTTTTAGTAAAAACTATTAATATTATAATTAATACCTCTTTACTTTTTATAAATTCACTTTTTTAACTTTTTCCTTTCTTCTAAAATATCTAATTAGCTTAACTTAAATAAATAGTAATATAAGCTTATTTAGTATATTTTATATATTTATAACTTAATAGCTTTTCTAAACTACTATAAAATATTATATAATATTTTACTAAACTACCTCTACTACTTCTTAGTTTCTATCCTCTAGAGATTATAATCTTAAGTTCTAAAAAGCCTATAAAACTATATAGAATATTAACTAAATTAATAAAATTAAATAAAAACTTATAATCTATATTATATACCTTTATAAAAACTAATTAGTTTTTTAAAGTAAAACTCTATAAGTAGTAGATATATCTACTCTACTTTTATAAAGAGAACAGCTTCTATAACCTCTTAATTCCTATCTTAACTACTTTAGTAAAATAAATACTAAACTAAATAAAACTAAATATATCTAACCTATATAATCTAATAAAAAACTCTTTAAAATTATCTTTAAAACTATAAAGCCTATTAAGTCTCTTATTATACCCTAAAAGCCCTATAGAGTACTAAAGCTTAATTAAAATAGATCCTTTTTAATACCTAAATAGATAAGCACTAATAATAACCTCACTAATATAACTTTAACTAGACGCTAATAGGGTAGATTCTCTTATAATAATAGTAAAAACCTAACTTAGAAAATCTAAAAGTAAGATATCTAAATAAAAATCCTTCTTAACTTCTATAATATACTAGAATTCCTATATTAAAGTAATCCCCTCTTAGAAAGCTATATTAAAGCAGCCTATAACCTAACTATTAGAAATATAACTAAAAAACAATACATAAAAGTTCTTATTATTTAGATCTCCTTTTATAATAACTTCATAATAAAGTATTATAAAATCCTAGCTAATAAACTTATTTTATATAATTTTATTATCTTTTTACAACATAATAGTAAAAAAAGGTACATAAGCTTAATTATTAATCAAAAAAACAGCTTATACCTCTACTTAAATAGCATATAAAATATTACTAATAGCAGCAACCTAAATAAATTAGAGACCTTTTTCAAAACTATAGTTAAATTAGTTTGCAATTAGTATAAGATCTATAAAACACTAGTAGAAACTTAAAAGCTTATTAATTATACTTCCTTTATTATCTTATAACTCTAAATTAAATTAAAAGAAGACCTATAGAAATATAGCCTCTATACTATAGATTTCATTAGATATATTATTTAATAAGACATCTTTAGTATTAAGATTTTATATTTAAAAACTACTACTAAAGCCTAAAAAGCTAACTTAAATCTTTATAAAAGCTTTTTTAACTACTAAGTTAAGCTTATTACTAAAAAGTTTAGCCTATATATCTCACTTAAAAGCTTAAAACTAAAACTTAAAACTAAATTTAAAAACTAACTAAAAGCTTTAAAGAGAAAAAAATAAAAAAAATAACAAAAAAATAAAGTAAATATAAGCTTTAGAAAGGCTATACCTAACTAAATATTAGTTACTTAAAAATTAATTAGAGTTAAAACTAAAGACCTAGCCTCTCTAAGAGAAACTAATAGAATAAAAGATATAGTTTATAATAATAACCTTAATTTTATAACCTTTATTATTAATATAAAAAGGAAAAACTACTTTAAAGAAGTATTAAATAAAGTTAAAGATATATAGATTAAAATAGAGAATAAATAAAAAAAGCTCTACTATATAAAGATTAAGAGAAAAATTAGAAAGCTTAAGCTACTTAAAGTAAATAAGCTTAATAACTTAATTTTAAAGTAATTCCTTATTACTTAAGATAACTTAATTAAAGATATAGTCTAAGCTATATAACCTTAAAACACCTTTTTAGTTCTAACTATACTAAAGAGATAAATAGTACCTAATATATAGTAAGCTAAAGAGATCTAAAAAGAAGACTATAATTAAGCCTATATTAAGAAAAGATTAATAGAAAGACTAACTACTAGCTAGAATAGTAAAAGATATAAGTTAAAAGCTAAATAGAATATTAAGTATATAAAGTAAAGGTATTTAAATTTTCCTCTCTTTAGTATATAAAAGACTTAAAAGATATATAGAAAAAGGTAGAGTTTTTAAAATTTTTAGTAATTCTAACCTAAAAGTAAGAAGTTAAATAAGCGTTTTTATAAGCGTTAAGTATTATTATAAGAAGAAAAAGCTTATATAAGTAGATAGAAACCTAGTTAGCTTATAATAAAAAAAACTAAGTAGATAAATAAAAAATATACTTATTTTTATATAATTTCCTATTTTTTTTTAATAACTTTAGTAACTACTTTTTTAGAAGAACTTTTAAAGTTCTTTAGCTTAATTTATAGAAAAAACCTATTAATCCTTACTTTTTAAAAATTAAATAAAAATAAGTATTTTTAAGCTCCTCTAGCTTTAGTTAGTTTTATTTTTATCCGCTCTTTTAATCCTTATTATACTTCTTTAATTATTTAAAGTAATAATAGGGTAGAATACTATAGAGATAATATTACTAAACTTCTTCTTAGTAGCCTATTTTCTCTTAAGAAATTATATAACTTAAAATATAAAAAGAGTAGAAAATATAAATAAAATATAAATTAGTTAAGTTTATATTTATATATTCACTTTTATATCTCTTATAGTTATCTAGAAAATCAATATATAAGTGTTTAGGGCATTTTTAGGGGTTTTCTACCTAGAGTGGAGTGCCTAGTATAATTAATAAGTTTTCTCTCTTACCTTATTACAGTAGTTAAAGCTATACCTCTTAGATTAAAAATAAAGGTATCTTTATCTATAAGATCTTCTTAAATAGTATTAAAGGTATACTTATTACTTACTCACCCTTTATTATACTTTTTTATATACTAATAATATATCTAAGTAATACTTACTAGGTTTATTAATACTATAATAAAGCTAGTACTTTTAGAGAGCTATAAAAGGCTACTACTATATTTAGTACTAAAAAGCACCTTAAATCTACTTATTATATCTATAAAAAATACTCCTACGCTAAGTATCTATTTAGTAATAATTCTAGAGATAATAAATACTTCCTTAAGCGCTAATACTCTACCCTTATTACTATACTTTATAGTAAAGTCTTTTAGATTAAAAAGCTAGCTATTAGCTTCTTTATTAATATTAGTAACTCTTTCTTAATATTTAGTAACTAATATATATAGTATTTACTTAGTCTCTTTAATTATAATATCTATAACTAAATATATTAGTTAAAAGACTTTTAAAAGGCTTAACTATATTATCTCTATATCTCTAAAAAGAAATAAATTAGAAGTAAGATATAAAAAGTACTTATAAAAGTCTATATATCGTTTAATCTATAGACCTCTTCTAATTAATATACTATTATTACTATATTTAGCTACTTTATTAATTAATTAGAGAAATAAACCTAGTACTTATTAGCTTTCTACTACTAACTTAACGCTTACTTTAGTGAGAATATTACTATAACTATTTATACTACTCTTATAAACTAAAGCCTTATTAATTAGGTTAGTATTACTATATCTAATAACGCTATAAATAATAATACTTACTTTAAAGTTCTCTTTCTTTCTCTATTATCTTTATATATAGAAACTAACGCTTAGTAATACTAAATTTAATACTATACCTATATCTTTAACTTTATTAGTTATACTATTATTTATAGTATTAATAATAAAATGTTTAAAGAGAAGTCTAACTATTTATTTAATACTAATAGAGTTTAAAATAACTTAGCTTACTAGAGGTAGAGAAGCCCTATTAGTAAGCTCTAGAACATTATTAAGTATATTAAATTATTACTATAATAATCTAAAAGCTTTTTAGCTATTAGTAAAAAGGCTACTAATAATAATACTAACTTTATTTTATAGAAAAAGTTATCTTAAAAGCTAAATCTAATATTAAATAATACTACTTAATAGAACTTAATATATAATATAATTAAATAAGCTTTACTTAAATATAATTAGATTAATAGTTATATTTTTTATACTTTAAGTCTTCTTAATAATATAGATTATATCCTAAGTAAGGATATCTTTACTAATAAAGATTAATAAGTCCTTATAGAGTTATATAAAGTACTTAAGCTACTCTATAAGTAGACTAAAAGATATAAAAGCTAGAGTAAAAGTAATAAATATAGCTAACTTTAGAAAGTTCTAATAAGTATAAAGTATCTCTTAGATTATCTTAAAAACTAGTATAAGCTTTTTAATACCCCTACTAATACTAAAATTAACTATATAGCTACTTAACTTACTAAAAGTTAGTTATAGTAACTATTTTAATCTATAAAAGTATTTTAACACTTTTAGTAAAGTTTAATAGTAGTTTTATAGTTTTTATTAATTAATAATATCTCTATCTATTTATAGTTTAAATATTTATAGTTATAATACTCCTAAGATATTAACTTTAACTCTTATAGATATCTATACTTATTAATTATTAATAGCTAATAAGTACTTAATAAATACTATACTAAGTTTATAGAATTTCCTCTCTATACTACTATAGTAATTCTATATCCTAAATAAGGTTTATAATAGCTTTAGAAGTATTAAAACACTTTAGAAACTTATATATAAGTATATAATACCTAAAAAGAACTTTATAAGTATTAATAATAATAATATATTAATATATCTAATTAGGCTAATCTATAGCTTTATCTATAGCCTCTATAAGCTATATTTATATTAATTACTATTACTCTAAAAGCTAAAAACTCTAAATATTATTAATAGTTAGCTAGTAGAGCTTATAACGCTATTATTAATAATTTTAATAAACTAAAGTAATACTTCTCTCTCTCTATTACTTAGCTTATTAATAACCCTATCTAATAGTAGATTTTATATTAATAAACTTTCTTAATACTTAGTAAACTTATTTTTAATATCTTTACTATTCTAGTAATAGTAACTAACTATAAGAAGGTATTTAGTTTTACTAAACTTTTACTAATATTATAGAGGTTATTAATAATACTTTTAATACTTAAGTAAACTTAATACCTCTAGAACTAGGTTTAAAGTAGTACTATTACTATAAGTAGCTACTACTTTAAGTAGAAGGGTTAAAAAGGGTTAGATAGCTTTAAATTATTATATAATATACGTTTTAACCCTCTAAGAATATTATAAAAAGTATTACTAACTTCCTATTTAAGTAATTATATTTAAAACTAATTAAAACAGTTAATTCAAATAAGACTATCATAATCGTCAAGTTAATTAGTCAAATTTGACCCTCAGATTTGGCTTGATTGATTGGTTAGCAGCGCTGAGATGAGAGTGGTAATTCTTTCTCGTGGTAATGTGTCCAGGCGCCCCGGGACCCCAGCAATAGCTCAGAGCCGCGTACTCACCGCTCTCGCCTTGAGTCTCTCGGAGGTAAACTCGGGTTTGATCGCTCCCGCGCAGATCGATTACTCGTGTTGGCAAGAGAGCTGGCCCAGGTATGTTGCAGGTTGTATGCCGTTCGCGGCAGTTGTCTAGCCACTTCTTTGCCAGAAGCAGCGCCTCATCTGAACCTGAACTAGGTTGGACCTTTGCAAAGCTCGTGGGTCTGAATCTCTGCTCATCTGAAGTGAGGGGGTTGATGCCCATCTCATGAGACCATTCTTGGTCAAGTTGTCAGTCGATTCGGCAGCACTTATCATGTGAAGAGTGGAGAATTACCCATGGGCGGCCCGACTTGCAACTCTCGTTCCATATTGCCAACATTCTGGCTTTTCCTGGTGAACTGTTTACCTTGAAGCTCGAAATCGTTTTCCTCTGCACCAACATCCGCAACAACCGCGATTTCCAGCCAACTTGACCACGGCTGTCTCACCCGAATGGTCACTCTTGTATTCTCATCCGGGGGCCACTGAATGTCGTCCAAGGGAAGTTGCAGCAGGGCAGTCCACACAAATGAGCAGAATCCACAGGCCCTAGCTTCCGCCGCCCGCTTCAGAGTCGCGCCCGATGCCGAGTATTCTCTGTATGGTCCCCGGAAGTTGTCGCCCGGATGTATCTCAAGTGGTACCACCCCTTCACAGACCGCACAGATTGTCGGCAAGAGTTGAACCAATCGATGGCTTTGGCTGTGTTCGATTCCCTGACCCGGGAGCAGGACACATTTTGATCAAAAGTCGATTTGTTTCTGGACGCAGTCCAGGCAAGAGTACCGAGATCCAGATATTCTGTCGTCCTCGGTGTCTGCGGCGGGACACGTTGGATTGTCACAGCAGGCGTCGTCATGTCTCAACGGATCTTGAACGAGGCGATCCTCGAGGCCGTTTGTGAGTTGATAGACTGGGTTCGTTATCCTGTCGGGGATGTCGTCGAGTCGTTTTAAAGGCCTTTCGCGGAAGAGTAGCACATGCGACTTTTCAATAATGGGTAAGATATCCATGATGATGATGTAAACCCTTTGCGCTGTTTCAGGCGCTTTTGAATGGACTGGTTTCAATCCGGATGTGGAAAGCAGCACCACCTCATGGGTTTTCTTGCAGTACGAGCTTCAGGTCCCAGTATTTCGAACGACTGAGAATTAGGCATCCACGGATCTAGATGGTTGGTGGTTCCGCTTACGTTGTGTAGCGCCCTACCGTAGCCCACCAACTGAACCGATGCTATGCAAGGGTCACTCACAATATCACGTTTTTTGAAGGCACCATGCTCGAGATCGTAAGCACCAGCGAATTGTCTACACGATCTGGGGCCTATGCTTCATTGTACGATGCCACCGAAATTTCACCCAGTTTCTTTATATGCAGTCATGTCAACCTTATGGTGGAAATAGAGACCCCAGTTGCGTCATTTTATATTAGGTATTATATTGATTGGCGCCCGTTGCGTTCAAGTCAGTTTTTCTACAAGCAGCACCACTAATCCTGATAACTTCGTGACCCTGTTCTCTGTCCTCATGAATGGACTTTCCTCCTAGGCCTTAATTGTGGGCATAAATCGCTGCATTTGTCCCTTTCCTACGTGTCTCCTTCCTGGAGCATGTTATCTAGTAACCGTAGCCACCACCACCACCACCACCACCAGTGGACGGGGGAGAAGAGTTGCCTTTGGGAGGTGCACCACCGCCGCCGCCGCCGCCTCCGCCATACTGTCCACCGGGTGAGTTACCCTTGGGAGGGGCAGATGGACCGTTGCCGGCCGGGGGAGAGTTGCCCTTCGGAGGAACGCCGCCCCCGCCGTACTGTCCACCGGGTGCATTGCCCTTGGGCGGGGCGGCTGGACCGTTGCCGCCTGGCGCAGCAGGAGCGTTGCCCTTAGGCGGAGAAGACGCACCGTTTCCATACTGACCGCCAGCGGCACCACCCTTTGCCGGAGGAGAAGCAGGACCGTTGCCCGGCGCGCCAGGTCCAGATGGACGCGGGGGAGGTCCGATGGGCTTGCCTCCTCTGATCTCATCGGGAATGTTGGGAACGGGACCCTTGCTGGCGACCCAAGTGTCGACGTTGCCCTGGTCGGAGGCGGTGAAACCAGACGGAGCCCAGCGTGCGGGAAGTGACTTTGTGCATTCCGTCAAGTCATTGATGTTGTAAACGCCCAGAAGAGAAAGACGGACGTATTCGTGAGCGTAGGCCTGATGCAAAGTTAGGATCGTCCATGAGAGAAGTATCAGCAGATGAACTTACCGCGTTCCACGCCGCTTGGCCACCGGGACCAGCGAATGCAGCAAACTGGGCGCTTGTGCTAGGGTACTTGGATAGGGCAACGTCGCTGTTGAACTTGAACACGCGCGGAGGAGCGTTACCGATGGTTTCAGAGTAGAACTTGACATCCCACACACCGGGGGTGCTGTCCTGGGGGTCGCCGGAACGCGAAGGGTCGACAAAGCGTTGTTGACTGGTCGTGTGCGCACCAATGAGCGAAATGAGGCCGTACGAGCTGATGGTTTTATTGTTGAAAAGATCGATTAGAGCATCGGCTGGGCTGTTGACGTCGGGAAGGAGGTTGGGAGGAGCAGCAACTGATGAATCCTTTCTTCCAATGAAGGTCCTGACGCGGGGACCCAGGGGGCACACAACGGTAGCAGCGTTCGCCGAGAACTGGATGAGGTCCGCCATGCTGATTCCGTATTGCTTGTAGTTGTTGTACCACGTCTTGGTTTGCTCGATGATTTCTTCCAAACCCTTGTTCTCGACACGGGAGGCTTCAGAAGAGGACAGCACGATCGAGCCGTCAGCGCCACCGAGGTTACCGGTTCCCTTGGACCAACCAGCAGCATCGTGGAAGCCGAGGCGAATGGCGGCGCGAGCAAAGTCGGTGCAACGGCCAGATTCACCTCTGAACGTGGTTGCGAGGTCGTCAGCGATGTACTTCCAGATGCAACAGGTGTCGGCAGCGCAAGCCGGTGTGTCTTTGGCTGGGAGTGCGCCATTGTTGGGAGCAGGAGGACTGCCGGCTCCTGGAGCTGGCGGCTTGCCTCCCACTGGAGCCGGAGGAGGAGCGCCACCGGGAGCAGAAGGACTGCCGCCTGGAGCAGGAGGCTTGCCACCGCCAGGAGCTGGAGGAGCGCGATGTCCGGAAGCTGGAGGGGAACCGCCGCCACCAGACGGAGGAGCGCCGCCTCCACCACCTCCTCCAGAAGGCGCACCACCTCCGCCGCCGCCGCCACCCCCGTAGCCGTAGTCTCTGGGATGGATAGGGGCGGATCTCTTCTTGCCGGATGGGTAAGCCTCGTCGCTCTCGGCATTGCCGGCACCAGAAAGGAGCTGCTTGATGTTCTTGCCAACGGGGGTGAGCTTCGAGTCGTCGAGCGTCGCAAGATCACCAATGATCTCGGTCGACTTGCCGCCGTTGGAACTGCCCTGACGGGCCGCGATCTCGGCGAAGGTGTTCTTCATGCCGGGGTAGCCCAAGACGGGGGCCGCCGCGAGGGCTGCGGTGAGGATGGAAACGCGCATGATGAGAACGGCGAGACCAGCTGGCGAATGATTAAGAAACGAACGTGTGATTGAAAGCGAGGGTGTAAGAGAGAACTTCTCTTGGGGATTATGAACGAATGTATTGAGACTCAAGCCCGAAGCTGATGTGATCTGAAGAAAATAATACCCATGATTGCGGGAGTTGCTGGTCCCTTATATGCTGAGTTGTAGTTCGAGAGACTTCACCTTCCAGACCCGATCGCACGATGCGAAACCGCTCCGTCTCCTCAAAATTGAGCTGGGGAGCCGTGAACCGGTGCTAACATCGGATTGCTTCAAAAGGTCCTGAAGCACGTTGACGCCGGCCTTTACCATGGCGCCGGTGTGGTAATCGACTAGCTGCACTACGGCTACATTGAGCCGGACGCAATCCTGGAATCCCGGGTATCGGATGCGATCTTGCTCAGCCTCGCCTTTTGGGTAATACGTGAAACTCGATCGGGCTCGTGGCTGCTAGCTACCGTGGTCTCGTAGTCTGCGGGGCGTCGTCGAGAACCGTGGGTGGCTTGCACCAACCTACGGAAAGCTTGACATTGTCATGCTTGTGTATGCATCGTTTCTTTGGTCTTCAGACCATCTTGTAGGTTATTCAAGGACTGCCCATAGCATTAGCAATCGTAGATGGACTATTTGGCCATGGCGAGGTGTTGAGCTGCTCAGATACTCGTGCATGATGCGTGACAGCTGCCATTGATGCTCACATCACGTCTTCGCACCTGCCAACCCCATCCGAGTGACTGATTGACTGTTGACAGACATCCCCAGACTTGCCATGAAAATAGACATGCGTCTAGGAAGTTTCCGGACTAGCAGATCGATGAAGAAAAGGGGCAACTTGTCTTAGCGCAATGAACCGTTCGCACATTAGCTGTTTGTGGCTGATCCGATGTTCTGTTTAATACGGATTGGCTTTGCCTAGTCGCAAAACGCCCAGATTAATTCGAATTCACCTGAAACGAGATGGTCATCAGCAAAGACGCCATAGGCCTAGGTAAAGAGCGCTAATAAGCTTATTTCTTTCCAAGAGCTCTTGACGTTGGAACAACACATCGCGGTGGAAGAACTACGACTGCATCCTGAGGCGTGCAATTCATGATCTTTTGGGTTGAATATTGACAGCTATCCGAATGCCGTGAAAGACATTTCTGCCGCAGAACATTGTGGGTTATTTTCCTGGCCGAGGAAAATGCAGTACACTGCGCGATATGCAAACTATACGAGGGGCACATACAATCTGCGACTTCATACCAGAAACAAGTAGTGAAACTCGTGAATCTCGTATTAGCGCAGGTATTCCCAAGCTACTGTGCGACTTGAGGACTTGCCCATTGTCCATGCTCTGGCAGCTGCGAGCGACGATATTCTACTGGCTTATTACCGAAACTCTTCGGGGAAAAGGCCAGCAAACCGCCCGTTGAGGTTCGGCATGTCACGCATGTAGCAACGTTCTGCGTCGTCGACCGTCAGAACGAGCCTCAAACTCTCTGCGCAGATCCCTTGTCCACGGCATCAGCGACGATCGCCGCGCCCGCAGCTGTCACGATTTGTTTGCGAGCAGGCCGCAACCCTACGCCGCAGTGTCTGGCTCTTGCGGCCGATGGAACACAGATCCGGTTTCGTTTCGGCGATATTTTTGGGATCGCGGCCGTCGTTCGGCATGCCACCCATGACATGGACCTGAGTCAGGTAATCCCCTCGTCATGACTAAACCACATGCCTTTCCACGTCGTGCCTACTTAGTTGCCTTGACGAGTTAGACCGGTTCCTGATTCGCACAAGCAATCCCGGCCAACGTGAGAGTTCACCTAGCTTAGACTATAAACACAGTTGATGATTCATAATGCGGGGAGTTGATGAGCTGTTGTTTTCTAGTTGCTTGAGTGTTTGTGTTTGGAAAGGTAGTAGTTTTCACCACGGGTTGTGGTTTTGGGGAGGGTATCAAATTATGCTGGCTGGCGGCTGTGTTTTGTCTATTACATGCAAACGCTCATACGCCGATGTGTCCTTCCTCGCTTCTCCATGCAGTCTATGAAGCAGACGCTTTTCGCTGATATGTGAAGCCGAGCAGGATATTATGGGTGCGAAGGCTGTGTGCCTGCGGTAGGCGTGAGACCATGATAGGTCTTTGTATTATGGTGGTTTGGTGTCCTGCACCTGGCGTCGTGGAATCGTCGAACCTGTAGTGCAGCTTCGTGTGAGATCGGGTGTTGAGTGGAGTGAACTTGTGTCGATGTCCATTATCTGTACCCTGATGGAGCGTTGTCAGATACCGGGCTAGGTAAAATGTGATATGGTTGTGTCGGACTTACATCGACCCTCGCTGTAGTTCTTCATTTCCTGTTGATCCAGTAGATGAAGCCCCCAACCCCAAAGATACATGTCGCAGCTGCCACCTTATTAGTCTACATCGTGGAAGACACAACGGAGTGTCACGCCGACTTACCAACTGCTAACGTCTCCAGCACCGTGTGATCAACACTCCTCTTCATCAACATCGTTCCAACCTCAACAGCTCCCTCCTGGAGGAGCCTCGCATCGATGACGGGCATGGCGGCTTGTGAGAAGAAGAAAACGTCGGTAGTAATACTATCCAACAATGGACAAGAAAAGAAGTGGTCGGGTATGTGATGTCGATCACCGGGATCAAGAAAGAATGGGTTGGCTTTTGTTCCTCCTCGACTGACACGGGAGAGCAGTAGCGCGGCATCCATACATATAAAAAACCACAAAAGCAAGTCTTGGGGAACCATCGAAATTGGGCCCCCCCCCCGAGTTCCGCCATTACCCCTGTGTCTGTCTGTCTCCCCCCGAGGTCTCCGCCCCGTCGCAACAAATGAACTGCGCAATCACCTTATCGTGGGGACCACCGCGTCCTCCGCCTCAGCGTCCTGGGGGCTGGGCTGTCGAGAGAAGCAAGGCCAAGGGCACCATCCCCCTTCCCCCCCCCTCCCTTCGCATGAAGCGCGCGTCTGGGTTCGCACAAAACTGCCGTTGGGGTGGCCGTCTTCGACACGCGTGGGCTTGGGAATGGGCTCATGTCATCTCATTTCGGGTTTCAGTAGGGGGCAGCTTATGCAAGGTCCCACGTTTTCTTGGCTTTTGCCCAAATACCACGAACGGGGAGATTGGTAGTTGTGTGGCCCTGGGCAAATCACCAATTAGAGCCCCCCTCCGTTCCGCAACTTTTTGGGTGTGGTCTGGGTTCCTGGGTCCCGGTACCCATTGAGTAAGGTAAGAGAAAAAAAGGTGTGGTTTCGGGGCCGCGTTCCTTAAAACGGGCTGGACCTGACCGGGGTGCGCACTTTGATGGATGGGTTTGGGCGGGCGGTTTCTGTTACCGTACGGTACACCGCCACAAACGACGACGAGTTTTGAAGCAAGTCGACGCGGCCGATTTACGGATCTGCGAACGACTCGGCTGATGATGGAAACCATAAAAGATACTCTGGATTCTTTTTGGTTCTGCTAGGTTCGAACTCACCGAGGGCCCGGCTGTGTGGTTCGCCAGTTGCACATGCAGTGTTAGTCTGCGGTGCGTGGTGCGATATGTTGCTGCCGCCGCTTTCGTCCAGTCCAACATCTCACCTCATGCCCGTCCTGTTCTCTTCACAAGCCTGAAAAATCACCAGACATACCTGGCTTCGTGCTCCCATCGGCATCACTTCAGGATGTCACAAAACCGCGTGGTCCTGCCGCGAGTCCTGCGGCGGAAGCACATCAGCTCGGTGGGGGGATCTCACCACCAGCGCACCCAACGACCCGTTTCAGCCTCCTGAAACAAGGAGGATCTGCGGGTAGAAAGGTCGCATGAACCCCTACTTTACGGCACGCTTAGTGGACGTCTTCCCCCCCCCCCTGAGCCCTGGCGCATCTGCCCATAATCCCACAACCCGGCGACACGGGGACATTTATAAGACGACGACGATGATTGACTACTGTACCAACGCAGACGCCGCTTGCCGTCTCGTCGGGACACATGCGTGTGTGTATGTGCGGCGCTTTCAAACTGGTTCCGCAATCCACATGCCTTATTGTTTAAAAACCGGGCTTGTGGTTGGAAACACGTGGTGGTGGAAGGGGCCCCTTTTCTCTCTTCTCTTACTTTGGTGTTGGTGGTGTGTGTGACTTGGTTGTCGGAGGATATGCATGTCTTGTGCCAGACGACTGGATAATAAACGTCGTCACCCATCTCGAACGAAAAAGCCAAGATGAACAAGCCTGAAAGGCAAAACGGATCTTGGCAGCTGCCCACCACCACCGTCCCTTCTCCCCGTGACAGGCTTCGCGACAGCTTGGCTGCGTGGCTTTGGCCTTGGCCGTGGTCTTTTCTTCTTGAAAGCTGCCATTCAGAGTTAAGATGATCAAACCTGGTGTAAGCAATTTTCGAGGCTTGGAGGCTGAACAGCGTAAGTTGCTACCCGTCCGGCAGATTCGGGCGGTAAATTGGAGGTCCACTCTGTAAGAGCGGCAAGGGAATTCTAGATCTGGCTGTTGAATTTCAAAAGTGGCGCTGGTGTGTGTTCCTTGCCCGGGTTCCGCTGACTCCGGCTTCCGGTATGGAAGTCGCTGAAGATGACTGGAATTAATTATGAGAGGGCTTGGCTTTGCTAGAGTACTTAATGGTCTCGGTTCTCGCTGCTGCAGGGCCGATGCTAGGTGTTGCAAGCCATGAAGGACCTTCCTGGGGATGGCTTGAGGTGCACGGTTACGATGCCTCGTCGTCTGGTTACACGCATCTCAGATTTCGTACTCCCTACTTCGGAGTCCGTGATGTTCATCAGCCGGTGACTTGGTAGGCGCCGTGAGTGTGAATACACACTTTCCAGATGTTAATGACTGAAATTTGAAGATCGAATCTGCCGTCGTCGAATTCTCCGTTGTCTCCGTGCTCCGGTATGTCACAGAACCGTACCACAGGCACCGAAGCCACCATGGCTCAAATTTCACAGGATGTACGGAAGGATGTAGGTTGACAGTTGAAATACGAAGTCAAATCCACCAAAGAAATCCTCCAAGGTCATAGCCCAGTGACTAATACCTACTCTATCCCAACGACGGTCTCACTCGGTTCTCCCGCCTCGGGTCGCATTCAACTCCTTCTTTCGTTCTCCCATGGCCTTCCAAGCCATGCCCCTGGACATTTCGTCGATGCCCTCTTTTTACACATAAGCGTGGCTTTCAAGCATGACGACGCAGTTACACGAGACCACGGCATAGTGCAGAGGCCAGCCGAGACTTGCATTACCGCCTGTCTTGGCGCAAAGAAGAGTGGGCGGGGATGACTGGACCGCGGGCCGCCGCCCCACACACTCACCCGCATCTCGAGATCTCGGGATCCCGTATCGCCCCGGTTGCATATCGAGGCAACAAGAAAAAGAAAGCAACGACACATTTTGCAGCAGTCGCACATTCTAGTCCAGCCTTGTTGACGTGTCCTCGCACCAAGCCTCTGCTAGCATTTCCGCGCCGGCGTGGGCGCATGCCTCCTCCGCATGTGACCCATGTGGGGTTAGCTTTTCCAGAGACACACATCCGACATCGAGATGGTGCTAAAAGGCAGTCTAACGCCCGCATAGCTGCATTGCCAACACTGCTCTATGCCGCTCGCCTTCCGGCTCTAATAAACCACGAGTCCATCTCATTTTCAACCATTCGTCTTTGCCACTAGATATTTATCAGGGCAGGCGACCCTCTTTGCAGCGAACATTGGGAGGGAAACTTCATGCGGGAAAACGGGATCATCGATATCCCCGAACCCGTGTCATTCGTCTGAGCCTGATGTTTTTTCCGCGACGCATCAAGGCCGAAAGAAGAATCGCGTTTTGTCACAGGCCAAGAAGCGTCTGAGCACCACCGCCCTTCTACTACACACCAGTGTGAGGGAGACTGTCGCCTCCCCGGGAAACCCGGCCTGATTGAATGAAAAGAGAGGAGGTCCAAATACAGAAACAGAGCAGTCCAGGAAACCCCAAGAGGATCTGCATCTCTCATTGCCGCGAAAATGAAGCCTTGGAGGATACCAGCCCTCCTCACAGCCCTTTCGGCATTATCCACGACAGCAACAGCAACAGAACGATGCGCCCCAGAAACGTTCGCCCTCCCGCAGCATCCCCTCCCGGGCGCTGTCCTGGCGAGGGTCCTCGCGACGCCCGTCCGTGGGCTGCGCTTCACGCCCACGTCGCCCGAGGGCCGCGCAGCCATCCCGAGTTCGGGCGTCAGCTTCTGCAACGTCACGGTCGAGTACGTCCACGCGGGGTTCGAGGACCTGACGCGGGTGCAGGTGTGGCTGCCGCTGGCTGGTGAGGGCGGGACAGGTGGTTGGAACGGGAGGTTTGTCGGGGTCGGCGGAGGAGGGTACTCGGCGGGGCAGTTTGGCAGCGAGGCGTTTGGGGCGAGGGTCGCGCAGGGGTATGCGGGTGAGTCTCCCTTTCTTATCTGGGTGTTCGCTTTTCATTCCTATGGATTTGGCAGTGTCTCTGCGGTTTGCACGTGGGTTGGTTTGCAAAGAATGCTGAGGGCTGACTGGAATGCGCAGCCGCCGGGACGGATGCGGGGCACGACACCACGAGCTGGGAAGAGGCGCCGTGGGCGCTGAACGCCGACGGGACGGTCAACTCGCGGCTGCTGGAGAACTACGCGCACGTCTCGGTGCACGACATGACGGTGATCGCCAAAGCGGTCATCACCCAATACTACGGCCGGGCGCCCGCGTACGCGTACTGGGCGGGCTGCTCGACGGGCGGGCGGCAGGGCATCATCGAGGCGCAGCGGTACCCGGAAGACTACGACGGGATCCTGTCGGGGGCGCCGGCGGTCAACCAGCCGAGCCTGATCGTGAGCACGTACTGGCCGCAGTTCGTGATGAACCGGATGGGCGTGTACCCGCACGTGTGCGAGATGGTGCTCATGACGCAGTTCGCGGTGGAGGCGTGCGATGAGATCGACGGGGTGAGGGATAATGTGATCGCGGACCCGGACAAGTGCGACTTTGACCCGGCGAGCGTGGTTGGGCGGGAGCTGGACTGTGGCGGTGGGAGGGTGATGGAGATGTCGGCGGCGGCGGCGGAGATTGCGCGGGAGATTTGGAGAGGGCCACACGACGAGGACGGGAAGCCGCTGTGGCTGGAGAAGGGGTATCCGATCGGGGCGCCGTTTACGGGGCGGTTCGGGCTCGGGAACGTGAACTGCAGCGTGCCGGGGGCGCCGTGTACGGGGCACCCGTTCCGGATGTCGGTGGAGTGGATCCGGAACCTGGTGCACAAGGACCCCGGGTACGACGTGGCGGGGATGGACTACGCGGAGCTGGAGGCGGCGTACGCGCAGAGCCGGCGGGAGTACGAGGCGCTGATCGGGGCGAACGACCCGGACCTGAGCGGGTTCAAGCGGCGCGGGGGCAAGATGATCAGCTGGCACGGGCTGGCGGACGAGTGCGTGACGATGCGGACGTCGCGGGACTACTACGACAAGGTGCTCAAGAGGGACGGCCGGGCGGGGCGGTACTACCGGCACTTTGAGGCGCCGGGGGTGTACCACTGCTACGGGCTCAACGGGACGTTTTACCCGCTCAAGGGGCTGGAGACGCTGCGGGCGTGGGTGGAGGAGGGGGCGTTTCCCGAGGTGCTGGATGGGTTTAGGCTGAGCGGGGGCAACGAGAGCGAGGCGCCGACGAGGCCTTTGTGTGCGTACCCGGCGGCGGCGAAGTTCAAGGGCGGCGATGCGGCGAAGAGGGAGTCGTGGGGTTGTGAGAGGAAGGGCGGGTGGTACAGCACTTGGGGGCGGGATGAGTTGTAGAAGGACACGGGAAGACGTTGGAGGTGGATATAATTCATTATCAAAAGTAGTTACATCGCATAATACATATTGGCTTAGATGAAGTCCTGAACGTTGTGTTACACAGCTGGCAGAAAGAATAATGCCGAATAATGCTCCCCGAGGAGACACTGCTATTACAAAGAAAAGAATGATTAAACTTCTGATAGCGCCAGTGGAATTGCCGTAGCGCAACGTGATAGTGCCGTGGCTTCGGCTGAAGGGAGTTGCGAGTTACCAAGTCTCCTCCAGCTACGAGTATCACATTTGACATTTGCCGGTGACAAACAGCAACAGCAAAACATGCAATCGCTACAGCCACAATCAGGTGAAGTTGACAAACGGGAAGCAGCATCGGGGAATGAAAAGACGGGAAGCAGCAGGTGGAGCCTTTCCTCCGGAATTCGCTCCGCCAATGGCACCCGCCGAGAGAAGGAGCATCCCCGCCGGTTAGCCGTTATCTTGCCTTGGGCTGGTTGGGCGGGGCTTGGCTTAGCCCGAAGCGGAGAATCAGGGTCTCAGCCGAAGGGCGCTAGTTCGTGGTTACATAAGCTCCGGGCCACCTGCAACTGCCTGAACCTGCAGAAAAACGTGACTACACACGATTGGACGGTTGGGGGTGTCGCCACCTGTGGCTTTCTGTGGTGCCTTCCCACAACTCACAGTTTTCAGGGTCCAGAGCACGCCGCTCCCCGCTTCTGTGCTGATGTTAGCATTTCCTGTGCCTGCCCTGCCATCCATGGGCAAGTGGGATTCGTGGATGCCCGTAGCTCCTACCTCCTGATAGTGGCCTCTGGACCTGCGTGTGCCGTTGCTTCCCTTTCTGCCTGCATTTTGGCTGCAGCTGTTGCATTTCTTCATGGCTTGCTCTAACAGAGGCAATTACCGGTCTTACTAAGTACGCAGTAGACAGGTCCTTCCTGGCTTTTGAGGCCCGGCCGGTCCCTTCCCTGGCACCTGCCGCCATGTCTGTCATTTTGGGCAAAGGAAAGAACACGCAGGAAGTCGCCCCCTCCCCCTCCTGCCACACACACAGAGTTCAGGTACTTTCCCTTACCCGTTCCCAGCCAGTTTAAAGAAAAGAGCGCTCGCTCGAAGAAACCTCGATCTCGATCTCCTGCTTCACGTCCGAAGATCGAGCACCACTCCCACTCACCCTCCACCGGCCGCATTCAATCCCTGGCCACCGTGTGCGCCTGTGCAGCACCCCAAGAGAACCGCCGAGAGGGCCGCTGCATCACTTTATTCGTTTATTTCATTTATCCTCCGGCGCTACTCTGTACCGCCGTCCGACCTCTGATCTGCTGCCGCCGTTCGATCCATCGTCTCGCTCCGCCCATCGTCTCGCTCCGCCCTCCGCGCGCGGTCGCAGCGTCGCGCAGCGCAGCCGTGAGTGACGACGCCGGGCCTGGCCGCTGCCGGAATCCATCAGATTCAGATACAGACATTTCGACTTTCCCATCCTTTTCCCCATCCAATTCTTCAAAATTCCGTCCCACGCCATTACCGTGCGGCCCCACGTGCGAAGCCTCTGCTTTCGACCCGCCCGTGGGCCCCCGGCTCGATTGATGCCTTCCGGCCCCAAGAGTTCACGATCCGCTTCACCCTCGAGATCTGAGTCGTCGCCCAGACGCCGCCATGCCGCCGGTATCCCCAAACCCAACCCGGCATCGTCGGCGGCATCCGGCTCCCGCGGCGACCTCAGTAGCGATGGAAAAGCAGACTCTGCCACCCCTCCTCGCCTCTCCTTCAATCACCTGAAGCAGGGCGAGAGCCATCAACGCGTGAGTCCTTTCTACTTCCTGTACTGCTTTCTGCCTTATCTGCTTATCATCCTTATCTACCCTGCCCACCTCCACCATCATCCTACAACATCCCCGTTTCCCATCAATCCATCAACCCCATTCTAACATTCTAATCATCCTACAGATTCGCCATGGCGCAAAGCAGCTGCTTCGTCTGACGGAAAACTTCGCCGGCTACAATGGCCCCGGCCCCGACGGTCGTTATGACACCACCAACGACCAGGCTCTGCCCAGCGACAGCGACATACGCGCCATGACCAGGCTGTCACATGGCATCGCTCGCGACATCAGCCAGATCATGGCCCTCCGGAAGGATGATCCGGGCCAACACAAGCGAAAGAGCGTGGAGGAGCAGTTCGGCGCAGTCGGCCCTTCCACCAGCCAGGCCGGCATGCCCATGCCCGACTATGCGAGCACCGCCGGCCGCACCAAGAACCGCCGTAAGGTCGAGTTCTCGTGCCACAAGTGCCACCGCGTCGACACCCCAGAGTGGCGGCCCGGCCCGGACGGCCCCAGCACCCTCTGCAATGTCTGCGGCCTGATTTACGCAAAGAGAGAGCGCAAGAAAGAAGGTTCCACCATGCCGACCTTTGGTTCTCCCAACTTTTCTTGAATACCCATCGCCCAAGTGGGCGTGTGAGACGTGTGCAGTACGACTTCTTTTTCACATATTGTCATGGCTGCGGGAGGCCTTGTGGATTATGAGATTTACATGTAAGATACCCCCCCGCGATGAGGGACCCGAGAGGACCGTTCGTGTGTTCATTTGCGTTGGAAAAAGGCTTTGCAAGGGGATTTGGGAATGCTGGCGCAATCGGCGCAACTGGGACGACGGAACGTGAATATACCCGACATGAACTTGATCTTTCTACCTTTTAATACCAATTCTGTTTGTACCCCAATTTACCACCGCAACGTTACCTGGAGTGGTACGATGCTTGGCGTTCACGCTAAGCTCCTGGACGAACCCCGCCCAGCTCACCAGTTCTCGTCGAGATGTGTTGGGGGCCATATTTCGTCCCTTGCCCAACAGCAGAAAGCTCAGCTGAAGCAAGGGCTAAACCGTCCCATGCATGTCTGACTTTCAACGTCAAGTGTCTCGGATGTTGTCAAGTACCGTGTTCAGCTGAAGGCTGAGAAGATGCTATTTCGGACACGACAAAGGAAGAGTTGCCCATCCCGCCCGGCGCTAGCTTCGCCCGCCCCTCCACTCTCGCAGTCGTCGGGTACGAATAAGCATGATCTAGCACAGCTTGCAGATGCCTCCGAGAGCCGCGCCGGAGATGCGGGGAAAGGCGCGGCAGATCTGACCCATCTTGTCAGCCCATCCGGGAGAGAGGAGGGGAAAATCAAGCGCGCCCACAAACGGCAATGCCAATGCTGAGCGGCTCCGCAGCCGACGTTGCATGCAGGCGCAGAAATCTCGTATTCCGCTCGTCACGCGGTTATGATGATTTAGGTGCTGGCGATCCCACACCGTCATTTTTCATCTACTAAGCCTCGTGTTCGTCCTGAGTGTCGTGACATCGTGGGTGGTTTGTTGGGGGGGTGGGTCTGTCTTGGTTCGGCGATTTGGAGAGGGTGATCGTCTGGATCCCTGGAGACAAGTGGTGTTGTCGGTGTGCATTGGAGTGATGCTTGTCAGCCTGTTTGGGAAATGTCATGACAGTACGGATCGACCGCTCGTATTTTCTCTTGGGTCTGGGGCTGTAGGGCATATCGCCCGAGGAAGCCGACGATGTCTTGAAGTCTCTGCCGTCGTCATTGCTACCACGATCCAGGTATATAAGTCAACGGAGCTTTTCAATAACCCACCTCCCGTTCTCATCATCAACATCATCACAATCTCTACCCACTACAGCCACAAAACTCCAACCAACACAACCACCAAAAATGCAGCTCCCATCCCTCCTCCTCCCCCTCACCCTCGCCCTCGGCGCCAACGCCCTCGGCCGCGCCGTCGTCGTCAACCGCTGCCCGACCGAAGTCACCCTCTGGTCCGTCGGCGGCTCCGTCTCCGCCGCCAACACGCTCTCCCCCAACGGCGGCTCCTACGGCGAGACCTTTGTGCGGGACGCGACCACCGGCGGCAAGTCGCTCAAAGTCACGAACGCACGGGACGGGCTGTACACCGGCGCGGCGCAGCTGAACTTCGCGTATAACCTCGACGGGAGCCAGGTGTGGTATGATCTGAGCACGGTGTTCGGGGACGCGTTTGCGGGGAAGAAGATCACGGTCAAGGGGAAGGCTGGGTGTGGCGAGATTGTGTGGGCCGCGGGGACGAATCCGGGGGGCAGCCAGGTGAAGGTTTGCGGGAGCGATGGGGATGTGACGTTGACGCTGTGTGCGGCTTAGGTGATGAACATCTTAGAATGGAGGGAGTCGGTGGATGGGGAGCATGAAAGGGGATGGAGAATGAGGATCGAGGATATAGTAATGCATAATGTTTGAATGCTTCGTGATATTTGAGGTCCTTTGTTGACGCTGAACTGTGGGCGATGTGGGGAGAAGTGCTTGGTATCGGGGTGATATGTCCGGAGCGGGCAGACGGAGCGGAGCCGGCCTGTGGGGATGTCGGTGGTGGGGACCGGAGCGGGATTCGCTGCCCATCCACACGCGAGAGATGCGGGCGTGTAGAAGTATAGAATACACCAAGTTCCCATGGCAAACAGTAGCCACACAGCAAATTGCCCGAATCAAAGTCATCAGTTGATACGTTCTATCCCGATCAGAATTGGGTGGTCAACCGTCGAGTTTCTCCAACACGATCCTGCTGCGCAGCCTCATCTTGGCAATCCTGATGTTTGGGGCACGTCATTGGTGTATTATGCTGTGCTACTTGGGAATACATTGAAGGGGGTGGATGGGAGTGATGCAAGAGGCCAAGACGAATAAAGTCTGTGTGATAGATCATGGTGCTCGCCTCCAGTGTCTTTTAGGGCCGACGCAAGGTAAACTCAAGTTATCAAAGTTATTCCATTCGAACAACGATCTGATTCTGCGCCCACTAAACTCAGTCTGGGAAAGAGAGGCCACTTTATGTACTCCAAGCCCTCTCGAAGGAATCCTGCGCTGCAGGGATCGGCGTGCGCAGAGTCATTTGGCGATTTCGCCTTTTGATACGCTTTCCCTGCTGCTCTGGAGACCATCCAAGTCTTTCATAAATTCAACGTGTTGAATTCCTGTTTGGATCTTTGGACACAAATGCAGTGCCATGTTTCTGGGAACTTTCTACCAAGACACATACGAGCCAATTTTGTAAGTACTCGGATAATGTAAGTCATCATTGTTTGAGGTACCACTTATCACAGAATCCCTTTGATGCATTTATTCAATACTGTATATATGGACGAAGATGACGCAGGACAGGCGGAGCGGTGAAGGTATATCCATCAGCGGGATGCTAGTCAGTATCAAAGCCGCACGCACGGTCTCTGAAAAGCACTTCAACATTAGAACCTAGCAGTTCATAAATGATGACACAGTCACAGAGATCCCGCACATTGCTGTTGATGGTAGCATTCGTTAGAAGAAGATTCATATTTATGCATGTGGTGTCCCATGTGGACGGCTGCCGGAACTGGGTATTGCTGTATAAATGAGAGGGAAGGCTTGAAACCTAAAGCATCCCAACGCAGAGGAATGGGTGAATAGCTCAGGACCGTTTGATTAGAAGCACGCAAGCGTCTGAGGTTCCTAGGGGGGCCTCCGGCGTTGATGGAAAACGAGTAAAGTTGCTGATAGTCTGGTCTGTTCAGTGTGAAGACTTTATTCGCCTGGAATAGGCCAGAATCAATGACAGACAGCGAATAATGGGAGGTTTGAAATATTTTACTGCGTCATATTCGAATCATTGATGAAATAACCGCGTTCGCTCCACGTCCTATCCGACGTTCGGACCAGATCACGTCACAATTCCAAGCCAGGCTGCCTTTTGTGGGTGATACATCAGATCGCATATAGGTTGAATTAGCATTACCTCCCTTAGTATCCCTGGCAAACCATGCGACTTCTTCAAAGCATCTCTCCTTAGCGACCAGGCACGATCTCGTCATCTTCGAATAGCTAAAGACCGGAAACGAGGCCACGGATGAATTTTCCGATTCCCCAGGTCGCATAGACCTTGCTGCCGCACGGAGTGTGTGGGATGAATAGTCCCGCCGACGGGCTCGAACGGCGATGTGCCGCCCTTCCAACGGCCAGTGCTGGGAGAGTGCACGGTCTGACGACGAGGTGTGCTTTGGTTCGTCTGGAATGGAAGTGCAGACACAACTGTAGAAGCAGCTCATTTAAGCATTCTATCGACGCCCACTGGAAGCGTCTTTGAACGATAACGCAGCTTCACTGTCCAAAGCTATTGCTTCGCGAAAGCGAAACCGGAGGTGGCTCGTATCCGTTTAATTTTTCGCACATTGTAAATTCCGGAATTTCTAACGCAGCAACGCTACATATGCATCCAGATACCTGTTCGAAACCGATTGAATATCATCATTTGCCCGTGGTAAGAAAATGAACACGTTAATCACATCCGGAAAACCAAGTTACCCTCTTCCCGCAGCCGTAATGCTGCCAGCAGCACCGTTGCACAGCCACAACTCACGAGCTGCCGACCCCTTTCAGTCAGATGCCCATCACAGTTTGGAAAGCCTCGGAGCCCTGCAGCTAATGAATGGCCGAAACGCAAGCTGGTTCGGTGGGTGATGGGATGAAACTATCGACCAAGCCGGCTAGCCCAAGGGGGACTAGGTATTCAAGGACGTCCTAACGCCGACGGCGAAAGCCTGGACACTGCAGAATGCAGACTTCGTCGTTCTGGGCGAAGATGCTAAATTTATGTCTTGATGCAGCTGTCAGAAACTGCATGGTGTATGAAAAGCCCATCCAATGCGAGTGCGAATGTCGGAATGTGTAGACATCACATTTGGAATCGCCTGCGTGGTGATTGCGCTGAAACCAACGTCGACTTGGCGATATCTTCACGGATGAGGAGGCACGTTTGGTGGGTATGCGCTCGTCAATTGTATCAATTATCCTAACCGCAAATGGTCCATTAAATCATGTAACAATCGTGACCGTCGAACTCGAGATCGTAAGCTCACATTAGCCGTCACCCCAGCGCCGTTTGCTGAGTGGTATCTCGTCTAGCGCCCGTGAAAATCAACCCAAATGCCAACCCAAATGCCAGCCCAAATGATGCACCCCGGCCAAAAGAAAACTGATTAAACTTCGTTGACAAAGAACCGCGCCTGGTTGATGCCGGATACGTCTGCGATGTACCGGAGCCTTCCTCTGAGGTATCGTCTCTGCCGTGCTGTCGCCCATTCGCTCTTCATGGCCATGGCCACCGGCCACATAACGATGAGCCCAGCCTCTCCCTTCAGAGGGTCATCGGGCTTGGTGGTACCACAGGGAAACTGTGACACGATGACTCCGTACCCGTTCCAACTGCAGAAGTACGGAACTGCCCCAACAATATCCCCAACACGGGTGGTGGCTATCCGATTTAGCTCATCATACTCGTCATCGTCCTCGAAAATTTCCTTTCCAGCCGGGGCGAGCCATGACGAAGCTCGCATCATGGTCGTGATCAAGTTGAGATGAGTACACCAAGTGACCAAGTGTAATGCGGCCATCGGAAGATTGAAGAACTTGTACACCTGCCCCTCGAAAGTCGGCTCCGTATCGAGCTCTTCGTCGGTTCGATCGAAAACGTATTCCGCCGTCTCGACCTTCCACGTAGGACTCGGGTTGTTGTCGTTGATTTTGCGAAACTCTGCTTCCAATCGTCGTGCCTTTGCAACCAGCTCCATAATTTTCTCAATCGCTTCGGGACTCGGTGAGCTGGCCTTGGCAATGATGCCATCGACAGCCTGCTGAATTTTACTGGCCATGAGACTGATGTCAACAGTCGGCTTGTTGCTCTGCTGAACGGCTTCGTTGTAAAGAAGCCACGAGTAACTGCACATCTCGGCTTCTTTGAATATGTTCGACACGGAGAGGCATTGGTTCCTCGTCATTGCGAAGAGTTCTTTCCCTTCAACTGTTTCCAGGCACTGCTGCCCGCGCATCTGCACAATGCGTGCGGCGCCCTTGAGATGACTGATGTACTCTTTCATAGAGTCTTGGGACATCAATGTCTATTCAGATTGAGAAGTTAGTGACGTTCACTCAAGACACGCGGACAATCAATTACCTCATAAAATGCCAGCATAATTACGGCGCCCAACGTCTGGTCGCTTCTCATCTCCTTGGGATCTGCGATGGCCTGACCGACCGCCCTCAACGCCTTGATGTGATGCTCCTGAGCGCGCAGCAGTGCTGTACCTCTCATACCCTTCGACTGCCTCATAGCTAATGCCGCCATGGATGTGGCCTTGAACGCCTGCGAAAGGCATACCGATACGGTCCCGCTGCCTAGGAATCGTGGTAAGAAGGCGTAGTACCCGCGTGCAGTCGGTGTTAAGGGCACATTGACGAATTCAGAAAAGAAAAGACATGAAGCTTGTTCATCCAACGAGTCCATCAACCCTCCTGGTACCTTCTCAAACACACTCATCAGGTCGCCTTGCTTGTCGCCCAATCTGAAGTTTGGCGTAGAACCTCTCCTTGTGGTAATGGCCGTCGTATCCAAGTACCAGTCATCTACTTCAACGCTCTTAATCGGTATTGATGGGTCGATAGCACTGCTGCTGTCGGAGCTCCCGGACCTCATCTTCTTGAGCTTGTCGACCGACTTGCTCTGGTCCCGGACAACGGCGCCGTAGCCGGGACAGTGGCGTTTCGACTTGGTGCATCTTTGGCAAAACGGCTTCGCCTCGTCGCATTTCACCTTCCTTATCCTGCACAGCTTGCACCCTCCGGAGGGCTTCCCTGTGTAAACCATTATTGTCAAGATGCCGTCGTAATATTGTGAGCTGTGGTCTGGTAATAAACAGAAGAAGTGTTGTTGCGTTTGGCAGAAACGAAACGTGAAGGACGGGTTCCAGCGGGATGGTTAGTACTGGAATATGGGCTGAAAACTCAAGATATTTGAAGGGCAGTCCCTGCCATTCAGGAGCTGACTCGAGCAAGCTTTCGAGCTTGTTGACTTCGAGGGGAGGGCTTATTAAGAGCCGGTGAAGGTCGAGAGGGCCTTGGCGAAAATCTAACATGACATGTAATGACACGGACCAAATCTGGGATCGAGTGTCCGTCATGCCATGCATGCCATACGTACTGGGGCTAAAATAGCAAGTAGGCAGTTTGTCTCCCTAATAGCTGTGCTCTTCTGTCGCAGGTATGCCATTACATGACGGGTAGTGTCCGTCCCGTCGGCTCGAGCACACGCGTCCGAGGACGACTAGATGCGCATGAGAATGTCGGTGCGGTCGATCTTCCTCCGCAATTGGACGGCGTAGTCCTGATTTGATTCATGATTTTCTGCTTCACTTTGCAGTCTCTTTCTAACTTGGTTCGAAACAGGCAAGAAATAATCGCGCAAAACTCTCATGTACGGTTGATGGCTGGCATGCAGCGGAGATGTTGGGGTTCGGATCCGGGCGGACAGGTCCGCCAGGCACGACATCCAAGACATCAGTTCTTCAGACTGGAAATATCATGACACACGCTGCAGATTGCTGATCCATCCGTGCACCCTGTCATCGTGTGACAGGACTAAGTCTATCTTGGAGCGCATGTGCTCTTGGACCTTTCCATTTTGTCGGTTTTCTTGCTAGAAAAATGTTTCAAGGATAGAAAGATGCGGCTGGACCTCAGGCGGTCTTGGTGTCGACCTCCTCACCCCCGCTCGGCCGATCGCCCACCGGGATGTGGTCTGGTAGGTGTTTCGTTTCACCAAGGCAAGACGCGGATCCGAAAAATGCCCAAGCTGAGGCGAACTGTCATCCGTTTGAGGCAAACCTCATTCTTCTTCTGCCTTTCTCGCTTATTGGAAAAGATGAACGTTGCTTGGCCACAAGAGAGAAAACTGGTGCCTCCAAGCGAAAGGTTGATGAGCCTTTTTGATGCATTTGCTGACGCATGTGAAAGAGATGGAAAGCCCGTGCAGTCTACCCGTGCCGCTGTGGCGTTTTGGTTGGAGACGGTTCCATGTCGTCTCATCTGGCTCGGAGAAGGGGGATTTAATTCGACCTGAGCGGATAAGCCAGTCGGAAATCATCTCGTGGACTCTGTTGTGGCTACAACTTCCGAACACGCCTTCCGGCAACGCCCTAGAGTTGCGAACCACGGTAACCTAGGTGATCCCCGGAAAATGGTGTCCATCAGCTATTATTGGAAAATGTTCTAGTGACAGAGCGCCGTCTCCTTCTTGGTCCTGCAACTGCGCTTCTGAATCTGTAGGGGCCCACTTGTTGCCGAGGCAGTTTTGACCCTTCTGGCCGAAGACATGTAACATGATGCGAGTTGACGGTTTTCTTTAGAATGCCGAATATGGAATCATCGTAGCTAAGAAGCATGGATATAGTTCTCATTTGCTTCGTTGTGCACTTTATCGTCTGACTGTGTTGAGCAGAAGGGCTACCGTGCACAAGAGTTGAGCAGTCAACATTGAACCCAAACGAATGGCGGAAGGCCCAAGCTCATTGTGTTAGAATGACTGTGAAGAAGTGAAGTCTCATCAGCAACATTATCCGTCTCCTGAGGAGAGGGAAGTTCGCGCTGAAGGAACAGACACTGCCGCAACTCACCCCCCCCCCCCCCCCAGCACAAGCCCGAGAACTCCTCTTCATTGTCCCGCCCAATGTTTTGGCCGACGTGTAATAAGACCGAAGTATGGAGGCTTGGTCTTGTCTGAGTTTGGGGGTTCGAGAAGCAAGGTGACGGCTTGGATTGGCAATTTCCTGTCGATAAATACCTAGCGATTCCGATGCGAATGAATGTTGAGTAAAATCAGAGTCCTTAGTCGTACGTCTCTCGCTACGTCGAATACAAAGATCGGAATCTGCGTCCAAAGAAGTCAATATATAGTAAGGGATTGGGCGTTGCAGTATCCACATACCTCAATTGTGCTTCTTACTGGGGCCGGATGGAGGTACTTTCACTCCTTCAGGTCGAGCAACCTATTCAGGAGCTGAGCTATCCGTGCTAGCGGCAATTTCGTTCTTTATCTGAAGTTTATGATAAGAGTTATTACGGTCTCACAGATACACGTAGTTAAACAAGACATTATCGGTCTTACCTCAAGGTCCCGTAAATAGGTGTTGCCCTCACTAACCACCATCGGCCGAGGGACCGCTTCGGCGATGGTACCTAGGAACAAGACGACGGCAACTTCAAACTTCATGTTAATATGTTGTTAATGGTAGGTATAATATAAAATGAGATCGAAACTGGAAAAATGGGGATGGAATCTCTGACGGACTACTAGGGAGATCACGGAGATTTAAATGACACTAGCTGAATATTCTTATCATCAGGTGTACTTCGGACCGATGCAGCCTTGCATATGGACGCCTCCGACGACATCAGATCCATCAGGCGACACCATTTGAGTATGCAGGCAAGGATAAGCTTAGAAGCTGTGCGTAAAGGTGCCTATGAGCGTTCTAGGCCGTACACCAAAGGAACTACCGTCCAGGAGTATCGCATCCTACACTCCTATCGGTAGCCAGCAAGTGGTCACATAGTTCAGAGCCTGCCTGTTAGACGAAGCCAAGTCGGATTGCCCCGAGACCCAAGCTTCTTGGAGGAGCTCGTAAGTTGATAAAACGCGCAACCATCAGACCCAGGTCATTTTCAATTCGTCCAGGCGGTGGGGTGGTTGAATCTTGAGTCATCCATTGCTAGAAATACAGAGACCTAGCTTGTCAACCCCGCTCAAATGAACCGTCATGAAAATTGGCAAGGCCTGCCGATGATGTTTCACATCGTTGTTCACCGCTTGGAACACCTGGATAACATGCAATCGGTTATCACGATCACGATGTCCTCATTTGGGTTTCGACCCCCGCGCTGAGAATACTGCCGTCAACAGTCTTACACTTCAAGAGTGGTAATTATACCAACAATCTAGTCTTGTAGTCTATACGTAGTATAAACATCAGATATGATGCAGAAAAACTCCCACCTCGTGCAATATCCCGCGGATCTGCCAAGGATTCACCCAGAGCTCAAGACACCAAGATCCGGCTGCCGGCAATAATTCCCATCACAGGTACCATGGGGAGTTGTCTCCAAGGCTATCCTTCCGTGAGAGGAGCTCGGCCTGTCACCCAACAGAGTTCAGAGATGAATCGCCAGGGGTATCTCCAGACAGCCGTCGCCAACTTTAATCTGATGATGGCATGGATCCAACCTAGGCAATCAGTAATCTCGAAGCAAACTTCTTGTTGATTTTCAGCGTCTCGACGAAGATCCCCCGCCCGAGTGTTTTTATGGGAGACGCTCCCGTTGAAGCTTTCCAACAAGTTTGGGACGGTCCGGGTCGTCTTGGGGCGATCCTCATAGCTGTGGCAGCCTCCACATTCATCTAGCCCAAATTTCATCGCGATATCATGCCGACACATCGAATTTGGCAACTGGTGCGCCAGTGTCCACGGCTTCCGCGCATGTCGCACCAAGCCTCGTTTTTCTCAAAATCCTGATATCCCACCGGAAGTAAATGCAGGTCCGAACTTGTCCTGTAGTAACCCCAAACGCACAGACGCCAGGCCAGAAGTTTGCACTTTCTAGTCGGCGCATAAGGTTTCCCGGGACCTGGGCTGGCCAAGGGGGAGTGGCGTGATGAGACCAAACGAAATGGATATTCGCACTGACATAACACGTATCGAAAAGATCAGCCGTGCAACGCCTTCCGCCTGAGATGAGTACTGCCAAGCCATCTGGAGATGATCTTCATGGTTGGCTTGTTGATCAGTCGTGATATAGCAGGAGAACTGCTTTGCTCTTGCCTTGGGTGCGACTTCTAATGAGTTAGTGCAATAGCATTGCCGCACCGTGACGGCATGGGTATTTATCAAGATTCACCTGATCCTGGAGGCCAAGATGGCAGCGCTAACGTAACTGAACGGAGAAAGCCGACACTGTTAATCAGCTGATCCCGCCGGTCAATATCTTTTGTTTTCCTCAAACTTTGACTTTCGGTGTTTACCCACCCCAACGGTCGGTCTCCGCTGTTCCGGACCGAAAGTTAGCGCCATCAGCCTGTTATATGGTTGAGGAACCCCCGCAAAGTGCCTGCTGTCAACACCGCTCGGGATTTCATTACTTTGTCAGTACGCGGCGTCGATGGTTAAGCCTTTTCGGCCTATACTGAGTACAAAATGGTGAATCTCTTCTCCTGGAACCGCCTGCTGCTGTTTGGAACGCTCATCCCAGCGATTGTCCTCTTGTGGCCGCGGGTGTCCCCTCACATGTCTTCGGTACTGGCTATCCAGCCGCTACCGAAGACGTACTCCATACGAATTCTGAGTTATGACCCTCTGATGATATACGTCGTGGGGTTCCTCTCATGGGCCGAGAGAAACCACCTGCTGCAGCTGGGGTAGGTGGCGTCCGTTTCAGTCATCTGCCGACACATCTGATCATTTCCACAGGCAGCCTCTATTTGAACGGTCGGCGGTTTACGTAGATGCGGAGAACCCGAATCTCTACGACTCGGACCGAACCAGTAGCACCGCATTCCTCCCGGACAAGGATCCTATCGTCCGGCGGATTATCAAGCGCGCGTCGGAAATCCAGGGGTACACGGCTGAGAACATGCATGAGTCTCTTCAGCTGACTCGATACAGCGCTGGTCAGCGCTTCAACCCTCACTTGGATCCCCTTGACATCTACCACAACGGCTCAACGACACATCGGCTGACGACCATCTTCGCCATCGTAGAGGCGACCTGCGAGAAGTGCGGCACGCAGTTTCCGAACCTCAACATCAACTGGACTCTGGAGGATAAAAGCTGGTGTAACTATGTTGAGTGCGACAACAATGAAGCTCTGACTATTAAGGCTGTGGCGGGCAATGCATTATTCTGGAAGAGCTGGGACAACTCTGGGAAGCTTGATGACAGAACCACTCACGCGGGACTTCCTCCAGAAGGAGGCATCAAGACGGGATTGAATATTTGGACCAACGGTTAAGGCTAACGCTTGGATCATCCCAGCTAAGAAACATCATGGAGGACTATAAAGCCACCAACTTGACATGTCAGTTGTAGTTATGATGGTTGGTCTTTTCAGGAGAAATCGGGTCCACGAACTGACGCTGCAAGTCAAACTTCAGCGCAAACAGACTAAACCCAGTTATTGTCAATGGGATATGGGGTCTTACCACCGCCGTCAACTGGGGAATGTAGGATCGCGTCTGGTGAACAACATTGTTGACATAGCACCTTCCGATGAGAATACATGGCCTGTAGTGAAATGATCCCAAGTGAAGCTTGCCGCGGGTGAAAGAGGGATAGAATAGCTGATCAAACTCAAATGCCGTGCCATTCAAGAAAGGAATATATGGCCCAGCATACAGCTCTTAAATCGCCCTGAACTCAGGGCAATGGATTTCATTGTAGAAGAGCCTGCAGTCCGTAATGGGCATTGGATATGAAATTAATGTTACACGCTGAAGCTCGACAGGTTCACCCTCAACAACGGAACATGTGTCTCGCATGCTTCCAGTCATGTTGGAGTTTCGTTTCCATAAGTAGTACGCTGACAAATAACCAGAAGACTGCAGTGAAGACTGTGGGAGGGAGTTACATTATCTTGTGGACGCGATACTGGCTTTTCAATTGCCAGTCATGATTTTCATAGGTATGTCACCCATTCTACGTCGATGAAAGGGCAAGATTACCATCGAAGGGTCATTGGCTCATTAAAGATCTGTTCTTTCTAGTGTTGCTAATGTTTTACCTGTAGCTTTATACGCTCCGTGACGTTGAAGACGGAATCTCTCAATCTGCGAGCACCTTAACCGATATGTCATGAAAAGGTCTTGATATGGCCTGGAACACACACCTGTTGGTATAAATTAGCAGTTTGTGGATGGTATTTGATGGATGGTCAATCTTTTCCGCTGAGGACTAGCAACAATTAGTACTCTCCGCCATCTTCTTTGACTGGCAAGTGATACGTGGCATAAAGACTCAATCGGGAGACAACTCGCGCATCAACCACAGGCAAGATAAATCTTCATCGTCGCTCTCCGAGTATCCTATGACATCATCAGCAGGACGAAGCCTACCAGTGCCATAGATTTCGGTCTTCAGTTCAAGCCTGGTCAAGCTGGAGGGTTGAGCTTTGGATGAAGGAAAGCCAGGCTAAGTCCAGCGCAGGTTTACAGCTTAAGATGAGAGAATCCTCGTGCCGGCATTTGAATTGCTGTTGAGCTGTACAAGCTCACACAAGCATGCCACACCAATATTTAAGAAATGGAGTCAGCTTAATCTTTGACAATTGACGGCTGGAAATGGTGCAACCTCCTGAGACGTGTAAGCCTACACAGTGTACAATATGCCGGCGTGATAATGTTCCTTTTGCCTTCCCTGAGAATGAAAGATCTAGAAAATTTAGTTCTTCGGGGTTCTGTATCAACGTTGCCGTCCCAGCTGAGTGCTGGTCGGCTCAGACATACCTATGTAGGCTTAACAAATTATGTTCAATAGGTTTCGAAGCCGCATGGATCGTCCTTGGTTGTCCAGGAAGCATCGTCTGAGTGCACATGTAATACACCAGAGGGAATGAGAAACACGACTGCTGATGTCCCAGCACACGTTCTTGTTCATCAGAACTTCGAAGTCCTAGATCATGTCGCCCGGATCAGCCCAGGGAAAACTCGCAGAATTTCTTACTATTCTGAAGTCTTCCTTCGTTTCAGCCGTTTGGTATCTTTTAATTTGCCGAGTCAACACTCCACAGAGTTATGTGTTGACCCAGCAAGTAGACCAACGCGAATTCGAGCAACCAATCGCCTTCTGCGATGCCAGTTGGTTTCGTGCACCAGCAAGGGGAATGGATTGTGCTTATGATGAACCAGACGAGTCTGTGCAAGCCTCGTTAAAGCATACACGCTGTCGGCCCCGTGGAATATTTCCACCTTTTGTTACGTATTTGCTCAGGATCATCCGGGGATCCTAGTGATGCACAACAGCTAAATGTATAGTAACCCGAGTTCAATGTGCCTCACTTCATGTAAGTCCGTTGTCTGAACTCGTGCCAAGGTTCAGCAATCAACTTCTCATAGTCTACACCATTGAACCAAGGGATCCAAAGAACCCCAATGAGTCAAACAATAGCAATAAAGATAGCGCAGACTACGATCCTTCAGATTCGAGTACAGGCAGGATCGCAAGTAAAAAGCAGAGCGATGCCGAGATGGTCTTGTGGCAAACCACAATATTCGCATAGTGACAGCCGTCCTCCAATCGAATGATGCTTCTGGCGAGTTGATACATGGAAGAAGAGCGTATTACAGCGGCAGGAGATACGGATCAAACGTATGATAAGGTTATGAAACAACTTTTGAATCACCGTGGATATTATACGTGTAGCCGCTGGAGACGACGACGGACTGGGGCGATGTGAAGCTTGTGTGTCATCATGCCCGTGGCGCACCCCCATCATCATACTACACATCCCTGGGTCCAATATGAAAGGGATCATCGACCATCATCCAATTGTAATACTGTTCTCGACCCCGGCATTTGTTGTAGCAAAGCCAAGGCAGCACAGCTCTTTAAACAATATCTACCTGAGGTGGCAGCTATCATGTTCCAGCCCCCGAGTCCAACGAATCGCAGTCACTGTCCTCCTCCCGCGATTCCAACCCTGTAAAGGAACTTGGCGATTTGTTCAAGCTGACTGAAAAGTATATAAACTTCTTTAAGCACTGAATATCATCGACCTCATCAAATCCGTCCTTTTCTGATAGTGACGTCGCTCAATAGAGAACTAAAACCGGCCTCAACGGAAAGAACAGATTAACATGATTTATGTCGGGCGTTTTTGAAGGTGATGTAAAATCAGTCTAGGGCTGCCAATCTAATAACCTGAATACACTCGAGGTGGTGGCCCTGACGGACACCGCCACATGTCGACTCACAGCTGCATCTCAGTCACGGCTTCTGGGAATCATTGCTTCCCTCGCCTTGTCAAGACTTTGATCATTTGGTTCAAATAAAACACCCGTTGTGAAGAAAACAAACTGGATTCGTTGTTTGAAGTTCCAGAATAGGCAGAGCATGTACTACTTTATATAATCACCCAAGAAACTAAGGGTGCTGTTGATGGGAGTTAGATCCGGGAAAGGTAAGTCACATTGTGTATGAGGGCTTTTGTTCAAATACACGATGGCGTATTTTAACCAAGTATACTGGGCGGCGCAAATCTTTTGACGGCGGATTCGCAGTTCGTCCAGTTCAAAGTCCTTCGGAACATGAGCTATTCTCTTGAGAAAACCGCCCTGAGTATTTTCGTAGTCAACTAACGCTAGCTTAGCACCCACTACTTGTGACATTTTCGAAATGAATAGAAATGGGGAAAGAGCGAAAGCAAATGAAGACTTGGGAAGGCGGGGATCACGACTTCCTTTTTCAAGCCCGTGTCAGTATCTAACAGGATGATGCTTGCATGGCTGGACATCAGTATCGACCGCTACAACTTCTTCGGCAGATTCATTTGTCGGCCTGTTAACATTCTCGGTGTATTTTAGTAGCAAAGATATGAACCATAATAGCTGCGATATTGCAAATGGTGGGTGAAACGACGACCCAGGACCCCTCTGGGGCCCAGGCTTGGAGTATCGTATCACGTACAAAAATTAGACTAGCTCAACACGAATCAGATAAGAAAATGGCCGATGAAGGCGAACAAAGAAAGGCGGTTGACTAGCCATGTGGAGCCCAAACAGTCGGGTCGTGCTAAGAAACGCACCGTCTGTTTGTTTATCTCCCCCCAGCAGCATGCTTTGGAACAGATTCCACTCTGGAAAGGTTCGGCGATCCTTGGCCGGCTTGGCTCAGGGACAACAGTTCCCGGAAACCGAGCCGACCTAGCGAAAAGACCGCAGTGAAGCGGGGACGGGGAAGCGGAAGCGTGGTTTTGACGTCATGTGCTAATCCCAAGCGTGTGGTCTGATTTGAACGGCGCTGTTCTAGCTACCTAATAAAATGTCAATTCCGAGGGAAGATCCTCGGCGCGAGTTAGCCGTGATGGCCGGTTTGTCGACCACTAGCTGTCGTGAAGGAGTCGCTTCCTAGCTGTGCCTCGTATTTGCTGGCGGGCCCGGGTCGGTGGTGTAGAGGGTGGAAGCCAAGACCTCCAGAAGAGACGGCGGGATGAACTGGATGGGGGACTAAGAAGATCAGAGTTTGAATATGCTTGATGTCGTAGTAGAAGCTTGCGGGAAGCCAGCTTCTGGCAGAAGTTTCTTGCGATGTGATGGTTGTTGACAGTGATGGTTGTTGTCTTGGACTGAGGAACCTCATCGCATCACTGTGGTCGGGCGCGAGAAGCAACGTTGCGAGGGGTGGCGGCGCGTGGGAGTGGCTTGTTCGCCCAGCTGCCACTGAAGCTGACCACTCGGGTAATCAGGTCAGACTCTGCAGACGATAGCTAGCAAGGGTTGTGTTGACGGATAAAATGAGGGTTTCTCACGTGCATCTTTTGATTGAACGGTGCATCGGAGCTCGTAAAGCATTTGATGAAAGTCCTCGATGCTGGATGCTCTCAGATCAGAATGTTATTGCTGAAAACCCCAGGCGCAAGCCGTTTCTCTTCAGACTGGATAGATACCGGTGGCATGGGTAAAATTGGACAACGATCTAACATAAAAGGTCAAAATCACCCAGTCCTGTGCTGAATTCTGTAGTCAGAGCCGGTGACGATTGTCTCGGTTGATCTGCGTGGGACAGTGTGTCTAAGGTCAAGAAGCTTGTTTTCGCGCCCACAATATTAAGGTCAGCGCCAATGCGACGTGAGGCCCTGCGATGGGGCGGAAACCCCGCGGCCGTGGCCCCCGGCGGGGGGCGTAGCGGTGCTCGTATCCATCGTGAGATTGAGATCAAGCGACGATGTGACGATGCGGCCATGTCGCGTTGTGCGTTGGCCTCATGAGTCAGCGTGGCAGACCAGCAGCAAAAGTGGCCGACGATGTGAGTCCGATACAATCCAGGTCTAGGAAATCAGCAAGAGCCGACTGTTTGGTGAAGTGTTCCGGTGGTTGGTGAGGGATCGAGAGGGTGTGCGGAAATCCGCAGGCATTACCTCATTGGTGTAGGTCATCGTTTCCCTGTACGAAGGGATCTTTTTCTCGCGCAAGCTTGCTGGCTTGCTGGGATGAGGCGGGCAGCGACAGCATCATGCATCGTGAGGGGAAGAGAAGCTAGGCGGCGGCGAGCTGCAGGTTGGAGTAGAACAGGAAAAGCAGGCGAGAGGAAGATGGGTTGACAGGGGTGCCAAAAAGCCTCAAGCTCTGTTTCTTTTCTTAGGCAAGCGAGTGTGTCTTTGTCGTGTCCAGGTTGGTGTTAGCGGCGGAGGTGAAGACCGTCTGCCACCTGATGTCTTGATGGGACGCTGAAGGATGGATTGACTGCAAACACTTGCTGACCGGGCGAGCCGTTGGTGCTGGCGGTGGTCGTTGCCCGTTCGTCAGCACCGTTTCTGCAAAACGGGAAGGATGACTTGGGACTTGGCATCGAAGCAGGCGTTCGTTGGAAACGGGACGTTGGAATCTTGTCAGTCTTGGTAGTCGTGTAAAGTCAGACTGCAGGAAAGCCGTCAGCAGAGAAAAGTCGGACGCGTAGTTGGAAGCTCGACAAAAGACGGGCAAAGGCTCGGCAGGAACCTTCAAAGGGGCGCCTGCCTCTCATCCACTTCACCAGCGGTACTCTGTAATTCCTGCGCCTTCCATTGGAGGGAGAGAAAATTTAACGACAAGGTACGTATCTGCGCTTACCTGTACGTACCCTTTTACACACGGCAAGAGACAGCCAGCTGGCAGTAGAAGGAGAGGCAGAGGGAAGGCAAGAGGTTCCTTCCTCAAGTGCGGAGAAATGGAGGATCGCGATGGCTGTCAGGAAGGACCGTCACCCCGTCACCTCGTTCGTCCCTTCCGCCTTAGCCGAATGTTCCAACTCTCCACAGCGGAAGAAGGTGCAGGGCAATTGCAGTTGCAGTTGCAGTTGCAGTTGCAGTTGCAGTAGCAGTTGCCCAGCGAGGCAGCAACTGCCCGCTCACACCCACCTGCCTAAATCTGGTTCTGGCTGCCGCTGATTGGCTCTGCTGGACCGTCACTGTCATTCGACGGCTGGGCAACCCCTGGCTAAACCACGCTAAGGAACGCCCAAAGGCAGGGGGAAGGAGGCATCTGGTCGTCACTGGTCGTCTAGGCTCTTTCCGATTTTTCTACGGACCCAGTAACACCCCGGCGCCACCATCCGTCAAGAAACGTCGAAACATCAGTCCAATCATCGCAGCAACACGAGAAAAACCACCAGGGCCACCTTCAATAGACTCGTGAAAAGAGGTCACCAACTCCTCACTTGAAGATCCTCCGCACTTCTAGCGTCAACCCATCGTTACAACCCAAGGTACGGCCTCTCTCCCCCTTCACGTCTGTCTCCACCGGTGAGATCACTGACAGCAACCAGCCCATCCCAACCCGTCTTCCGCCGTCTGTCCCAGTCTCCATGGCGGCCATGACAGCCCATCACGCTAGCAGTCGGTACGAGCTGACGGAGCGCGCCATCGCCGACTCACCATGTACTCCAAGGGCCGACTGCTGCCCGTCGACTGGCCGATGAGGTGCCGCCGTTATGGTGTGAGTGGTCCGAAGCTAAGCAACATCACCACACCCACCATCGCCTACCTCCTCCACCACCAATGCCATGATGCAGCGGCCCAGCCTGCAACCCAAGGTGCCCTACCCTAATTCTGCATGCATGTACATCAATGGATGGCTGGGTTAGGCTGCACAGCTGGCTGGGTCCGTGGGCAACGGGACATCAACCACGAGGCGACTGCGGCTCCAGCACCAAGCTCGTATTCTTAGCCTCTCCGTCACCGTGGATGCAGCGGATGAATGGGCCATGGGTGCATCAAGCATGGGATCGCTTCCGCCCGCCGCAACCCCGACTTGGCCCATACCATCCACCTCACCCCGGAGTCATGGCTTCTCATAAAGGCCGCATCGCTGCTTCGGCACTCTGGTCATTGCCCCCTTCCCTCCTCACCCACGGTCGCTTCAAGCCTTTTGGCAATACTACTTTCGCTTTCAACTGGTAGACTTTCAGAGTCACCGTCATTCGCTTTCAACAACACCCGAACCAACTCAAGATGCGCGGCCTCTACATGGGCCTGGGCGCCATGGCCCTGGCGTCCGTCAACGCTTGGGAGTACCCCTTCTGCGTATGTCTCTCCCCCGTCACGTGAGGACCTCCATATTCCGTGACACTCACTAACACAACCCAGGAGCACGATGGCTGCTACCGCAACCTGATCGACCAACGCTTTGAGGAGGAGGCCAAGACCTTCTGCGTCGACTTCCTCCACGGCACCACCACTGCTCCGTCAGCCATCCCAACTGACTTCAACAACTGTGGTGGTGACATCAAGGCTGTCTCCTCGGCGTGCTCTTGCATTACCTACAGCATCACCAACACCGTCCCGGCCACTACCTCTTCCGCTCCCGCGACCTCCAGCACCCCCGTCATCACCACCTCAACCAGCGTCTATGTCACCCCCACGCCTACTCCTACTCCGAGCAGCACCAAGGAACACTCCACCAGCACTTCCTCTGAGGACTGCACCACCTCTACGACGCCGGTCAGCAGCACCTACGTCCACAGCTCGTCCTCCACCTCGGACTGTGATACCACTTCTTCGACCGCTGTTAGCAGCAGCAAGCCCGTTCACACTCCCACGACTTCTTCCGAGGTGAGCAGCTCGAAGCCCGTCCACACCCCGACCACTTCCAGCGAGGACTGCACGACTTCGACGACCGCCGTCAGCAGCACCAAGCCTGTTCACACCCCTACCACCACTTCGACTGAGGACTGTACTACCTCCACTGAGGTCAGCTCCACGAAGCCTGTCCATACTCCCACGACTTCTTCCGGGGATTGTGACACCACTTCCACCTTTGTGAGCAGCACCAAGCCGGTCTACACCCCGACGACGACCTCAACTGAGGACTGCACCACTTCCACCGAGGTGAGCAGCACCAAGGGTCACAGCACCTGGACTACCAAGACCTGGAGCACCAGCAAGTCTTACAACTCAACGACCGTCTCCACTGAGGACTGCACCACGACGACCACGTCCACTGAGAGTTGTACCACCACAACCTTCATCACAAGCACGAAGCCCGTCCATACCCCAACCACCACCTCTACTGAGGACTGCGACACTACTTCGACTGCCGTCAGCAGCTCGAAGCCCGTCTACACCCCCTCCACCTCTACCGATTGCGAGTCCTCCACCGAGGTCAGCAGCACCAAGGGACACAGCACCAAGAGCCACCACTCTCACACCGTCCCTACCTACACTCCTCCCACGACCACCCCTTGGGCCAACACCACGAGCAAGCCCCACCACACAAAGACTACCGACAAGTTGACCACCTCGACCATCTACACCACCCACGTCGAGACCATCACCAAGTGCCCGCCTCACGTTCCCCACTGCCCCGGCACCATCACGACGGTCACCGTCCCCGTCTCGACCACCATCTGCCCCGTGACTGAGACTTCCACGCCTGCTCCTCCTCCCCCTCCCCCGACAACGTGGACTACGTCGACTGTCTACACTACCCAGGTCCACACCATCACCAAGTGCCCTCCTGGAACCCCCAACTGCCCCGGCGAGACTCACGTCACCACCGAGACAATCCCTGTGTCAACCACCATCTGCCCGGTCACCGAGAGCGTTCCTCCTCACACCTTCAGCACCATCAAGCCCGTTCCGAGCAGCCAGCCTCCTGCTCCTCCTGCTCCACCGGCCAGCTCTCCCGCCCCCCCTCCCGCCGGTACTCCTCCCCCGCCTGCCGGTACTCCCCCTCCTCCCGCTGGTACGCCTGCTCCCCCCGCCAGCAGCCCTGCTCCCCCCGCCAGCAGCCCTGCTCCCCCTGCTAGCAACCCCGCTCCTCCTGCTAGCAACCCTCCCTCCCCTCCTCCAGCCGCCACCACTCCCCCGGCTCACACCACACCCGCTCCTAGCCCTAGCAAAACCACCACCCCTCCGGTCCAGGTCACCAACGCCGCCGGCCGCCTCGGCTCCGGTGTGGTCGCCGCCGCTGCCGGTGTCGTCATTGCTGCCCTTCTTTGATGCGAGTAATGTTCATGGATGTATGGATGGAAAAAGGACACCCGGGCCACCTCGCCCATATCATAACCGATATTCAGCGTTGTATTTAATGTATAATTCTATGAAAATAATGTTCAGACGACAAGATGTGGGTATGGGATATGGAGCAAATGTTCATATCACGTCGCATCATATTATTCAATAAAACGAAGTAGCTTAGACAACACCTGTTGCTCCTGACCCAGAGCTCATATGATATAATCAAATGAGGATGAACTATCCAACCTTTGATGACGCAAGAGCGTCTGCTATGCTTCAGAGGTTACATGCTCAACGAAATGGGTTGTTCGAACGCCATGTGAACCCTACTACGTTATATCATCTCGGTTTGGAAGTTTAAATGCAATCACTCCTTGTGTCTGGGTGCCTTCCCTTGTCAGACTGATGGGAGAGGCGGAATGAGAGGCTCCCATCCCGGAGGGTCCGGGAAGGCACCGGCGCCGGAGTGGGGCCAAAGCCGACTCCACGGCTCCGAGACTTGCCTGTTCCAGCACTACCAACTCGAGGCAAGAGATTCAAAGGTCCCAGTGAGTACTGGATCGCCATACTAACCTTATAGTGATAACTCTTCTCGGCGACAAAAACCTGCTTTGTTTACATTTGGCCAGCTCCTTCCAGCAGATGCTACTGCTTCCTTCCACGGCCCCCTTTGACTGCGAGCTCAAAAATATCAAGTGGCCAACAACGAAACGAAACAACCAGCATCACACACTCTGCCATCACCCTCCAAGTTCCCGCCGAAGCATCTTGCTCAGCTGCTCCTCCATCACATCGTCCTCGACAACCTGCCCTCCACGTGACCAACTGCATCGCATCCCGGTTCACCTTGTCAATGTCCCTCCTCGACGTCTTCCTCCCCACTCCCCAGCCCTCCCGCAGGTCTCTGACCTCCCACCTCCCCCTCGCCAACGCAGGCCTGTTCAGGCACCTTCCCACAGATACCACACGCCCGGAAAGTGGTCTTGCTTTGCTCAACTGCTTCTTCCCGCCCACTGTTCGTTTGGCTCCACAGCGCGCGGAAAGGACCCCGTTTTACGCAGAGAGCACATCGTGGTTTTTGCCCGTTTTCGTTATTTTTCAATACCTTGTTGTGGCGTACGACCTTCCCGGAGAACGAGAGACGTTTGCTTTGGCTTCTCGACCGCAGGAGTTTCACAAAATCACACCGGCATCTTGGCTTTCCCGAGCTCGACTGTTGTCCGTCACGTACGTTTTGAGATTATTCTCTACAAGGTACGTGGTGCTTCTTCTATCTCTCTCCCTCCGGTCATCCAGACGCGCCGCGTAGACTGTCTTGCTAGTGAGGCTTTACTTGCACAGCAAGATTGCTCGTCCGTGAATAGAAACGCAGTGTCCAAGTTTGACGACATTGGAGGAGACTTTCCTTCCGCTTTCTCCGTTACTTATATACCCAAACATCATGGCAAAACCGCTGACTCTTTCACTCTTCGCAGGCCACCCATCCTCTCCAAGTCACCGCACCAAGCTCCAAAATGGCCGACATCTTCCCCTTCATCGACGAAACCCTCGACTGGTGCACCCACTACGTTAATCGGATCGAGACGCTCCGGCTGATGGAGGCTGCTGCCCCTCCCGGCAACCAGCAGCGTGCGTACCGCCTCACTTTTTTAGCCCCGCTTACTTGCTCCGCTGGTCGAATGGTACATGATGAGAAATGCAAGAGATAGAAGAGGTCTGATGAGTTCCGTTCCGGCACGACTCATATGATCTACAAAGCTACTCTGATACCTTCCTTCTACACTGAACTTTGAGAATGGACGTTAAGTTCGAAGCACGGCTAATAATCTGAATGTTACAGTGCTTGAGAGGATAGCTAGCACAAAGAAGCAGTACATGGATCACCTCGCCGCTCTGGTCGCTGGTACGTCGTCGTCGTTCTGAACTTATACACCGTCCAGGAGATTATGCTGACTGTTGGATGAATGTAGCGACCCAGATGGTCCTCAAGACTTACACCGCCCACCGCACCGCCTCGCGCAACGTTTCGGGTGAGACGACCCTCTACGCCAACGACGACGACAACAAGGGCAGCACCAGTGCTCCGAGTGAGTCAGAGTACTACTCGGCCACAGAGGAGACTTGAGGCACGATGGCTTCCAAGGCTGGACAGCTTCAGGTGGTGAGTCAATTTTCGATAGATATGTTCAATTCGCTGTTCTGTCATTATTGTGGCTTTTTTTTTTAAAGCCCGATGAGTCTTTATCGATGACGGATCCTGAGTGTGATCTCATGCTAACTCTTCTTCTCGCCCAGGGGCACAGAGCTACATCGGCGGTCAGGCACGATAAACCTCTTCTTGGCAGTTAGGATGAGGACCGTTGGTTCTCTCTGTCGTTGGGAAATGATGAGGCATAGGGTATACAGATGAATACATTGCGGCGTTGGAAGCCCCCATGACTATGCCTTGATATTTGGTGATCTTTCAAAGCCTGTGCTTCGTGTCATTTTTTTCATTGAGCTCATTCGTGACGACAAGAGGAATTATGGAATAACATTGTGCGCTCCGAGGTAACTTACCTTCCCGAGCTTTAAATACTTGTCGGGACGTCACTGAGGCTAGCGCGTGGTAGTTGAACGGTAACCTGGAATCTGAAGCTCATATTCTCACGGCAGAATGCGAGAATATTTGCAGTATTCGTCCTATGCTACTGCTTCTGCGTTCTGATACAGAATAAGATGAAGCCGAAGAGACATAGAGGATCCGGATGTTGGTGAAGCTTTCGCCAGATGATTACATCACCTGTCATCGTCCGCGTTGCAAAGATTTCAGTGGGAACATCGAGCCATCCATAGCTAGAGAAGCAAGGCTTCTGGGGAATCCTGGCATTGTGGCGTTCAAAACACATTTCCAAAATGTCTCTGCAATACATGTACATATATAGCAATCTCGGCTCCGCTATCACGAACGTTATTTTATCACCCAGAGGGCCTCGCCGTCATCTCGACAATGTTTGCGCTGACTGGAGGCACATTTTAAGCTTTGTGTTTTGCCAACTTAGTGATTCTCTAAATAAGGCCTTCGAGGATCGGCACCGATTAGAATTCTCAGCGCAATGACGTCCGAGGAATTGAAGTAGGCATGAGGAAGCAAATATGGCCTTACCAATAAACATGGACCTCCGACTTGGGATTTGAAATGAGAACCTTAGTAGACCGGTCATGCTGCTAATTCTTCGTCTTTGGTAAGCCTCACCCTTTTGCCTGTATTCTCCTAAACACCCTAAGGGCAAGGAAGATGGGCACAAGATTGTTCGGTGGCGGTTTGCTGCAGACACCTTAGTCACTTGATTGCGGTTGCCATTGCGTGTTTAACTTTGAGTCAGCTTCTCCGGATGGGGACATATTTGGTCTCACAGCAGGAAAGGCTGCTCAGAAGTCTTCTATCTAGACTTGGTGACCTAAAATGCGGCTAGCGGGCTTCCGTACTTGATCGCAAACGTCCACCTTCATAGCGGCTAAATGAGTACCGGTTTAAACTGTATAAACCTTTGTTGTTTCAAATATCAGACAAGTTGACAACGCACAAATGTGGTGTCGGACATCTATGAAGTTCCAGGGAATAGTCGAAATACTCGCCCCACAACCCTCCCCCGCCTGCTTAATCCAGACCGTCTGGTCCGAAGGGTTTGACTTCAAACATCCAGTGTCCAGTAGTCCTGTCTTTTTAACAGCATTCATGTTCATCTCAGATGTCTTCAGCATATCCTCCGCACCAGGGCTTGGCTTCAACGCTTCAACTACGTAGAGAACTTCTGACTGTTTTCTAATTCGGTATTGAATGTAGCAGATGACACAGTACTTAGACGCATTGCAATCTACACGCAATAAATGTGTACTTAATGCAGTGGTTGTAAGTAGTCACAGACCGACAATGTAACCTTGGATCTTTTCAAATAGATAAAAGAGCCGATGTGTCGTGGGATCTCAGACCTCGTAGCAAATACATCCAGTGGAATTTTAGCTGAACCTTGGATGTCAACTCAACGATTGACAATCGTCAAAGGTTTACCGAACCCGTTTGAACTCGTTTGATTCAGACACCAACGTACTCGCATCTCTGCTCCGCAAATCTTCTAAGGTATTGAGTTGTAATACCATGAAGCCTGTGACGAAGAGGTCTAAGCTTGTGTGACTCGAGTTCGTCATTCTGGCTGTGACGCACACACATGAACGACGGGTGCAGTTTGTCTTCCCTCTTGCTTTGTAGTGCGAATCTCACCCAACTTTTATTTTGGGCTTGTTTCCTAGTGAATCCCTTTCGATTGTTTAAATATAGATGAGTTTTGTTTGGTGCTCTGGGATCTTGGCACTACTCGGAGCTGCACTTCCCCTGGGCTCTGTAGCGGATAGGATATTTGCTATCGGCAAGTGGTGCAACTGTGCTGCGGAGATTCCTGCTTGAAGAACTTGGTGCTCTGTTCAACCTGCTTAGCTTGCCATTCTTTATGGAGTGTTCATTGAAGGCCATATATAAGCCTGTATTATTTGAAGCTTCTCATACATCTCGCAATTGCGATCCAACGCTTTCCGTGACACCATGGGCGTCCAAAAAGTATTCATGCCTAGAGTATCTCGGCGGCTACACAGCTTTGCACACATACGGATATTCAAGACACACTTCAATATGTGAGATGTCATCTTAAACTTCCAGCATCCGACATCGTCGTCGTCTGGAGGCTATTCGTCTCCGTGTTACTCATGGGCTACGAATGGCAGGCACTTGGCGGGATCTCGTGCTGTGATCAATGTTTTGCTGCAAGCTGCCTTCATTAGTTTACACCAAAGAACATCAAAAACAATCGATTCGCCATCAGTCATTGATGCTACTTTGAATCTCGACAGGGTCTAAGAAACTCGTTGTCTGAAGTTTCTCGGGCCTCGTAGTGCAAGAAGATATAAAGAGGATTCAAGCGCGGGACCAAAGGTTTATGAAAGCAAAATTGCTCTGCTTTTAGTACACTCGGCAAACTTCCCTGAGGCATCTTTTATTGTCGCCTCCACGGAGACAAAAAGCCACACATGTTACAACAACAACGTCAACTTAGATGTTTTCTACAACATCGAAATCCCTCGTATGTTCCTTGGGTAATATATTAAAGGTGACGGATCACAATGCTGTGCTTTGCGGAGCAGAGACCCAAGTGACCGGGCGTCTGTGCATATTGTCCGTCTGTACCTAGTTGGAGTAAGTAGTGTTGCCCTTTTTGCGCGCACATGCTTATGTCCTACATCATTGGCACGTTGTTTGAGTGTCGACATTACGGTATTTCAGAAGGTAAAGGCCTCAGAGATAAGAAAGTGATAAGCTCGATGTTGTGTGGGCATTAAGTCCATCACGCGATATCGTTCTAGATACCCAGTCTCTCGGAAGCAATCTTCGCCCCCTTGACCCTATTCGCAATCTTCTCGAAGGCAATGTCCCTCGCGAAGTCCGGGCCCTTGATGTAATTTGGCTTAAGGTCGATACTGAACGGGCTGAAGCCACAATCATCCGTGGCACCAAGCTGGTCAACCGGGATGTACTTCGCTGCTTGGCACAAGTCATCCGCAATTTCCTCCGCAGTCTCAACTCGAGGGTCTAGCGAGTTTGTGACGCCGATGAAGGCAACCTGTTTCACGCCGTCGGCATCCTTGCGAATATTCTGCCCAATTTCCTTCCAAACTGTTGGCTTGTCCTTCTCAGTAGATAGTTGTATTAGGAAGTATCCTTTGTTTATCAGTATGAAGTATGATGACAGTTTATGAAGAATTCTCTCATGAATTTTTATATAACTAAAGGGAATATAAGGACCCTTTTTTCCTCTACTCTAACCTAAACTAGTCTTCTTAACTACTATATCCTTAGATAAAAGTAATAATAGTAATTAGTTTTTAGAACTATTTACTATACTTTTTATTAAATATCTTATTAATCTCCTTTATATTATTCTTATTTTTTAGGTTTTTAATAATTTATTTAAATCTCTATTTAACTTACTAAAAAGCTTAGTTCTAAGGGTTTTCTAAAAGTTTAATATATATTATAAAAAAGTATGAAAATATTATATTATTAGTTTTAGCTATAAAAATATAACTAAACTATTATTAAATATATAGTAAACTGGTTTTCTTTAGATATTCAATATTACTAATAGTAAAATTATATTAATTAAGTAAGAAGTATAGATAAGATTTATCTTAGAGGGTTTTAAATTTAAGCTATAGTATAATAGGGAGCTATTTCTATTAGCTTAGCTAAATAGCTTAAAAATCCCCTTTATATATCTTATAAGTTAGCTATAGAGGTTACGCTATAACCCTCTATATATTTCCCTATTAGAGTTATATAGTAATTAATAAGGTGCGCCTCTAGGCGGCAAACTGCGAAGAAAAAAGTCAGAAGGGAAGAAAGATGAAGTATGATGATGCTTGAGTACTTGAGGCATGAAGTCACAAACCTGTGTTGATCTTGAAAAGTGAGGGAAGAAGTGAATGATACGGCACGTCAGCAGAGTGGACAGAGTTGCAGTCACCACTGGGGCAAGTGTGAAGCCCAATATTTACCCGCTCTTCGGCAGTGAATTTGTCGAGGACTTGATTGATAATGTCCACGAACGTGTGAAGCAGATCCTCATTTGTCCAGGGGTTTCTAGGGTCCTTCTTCGCCGCCAATCCTGAGTCACTATTAGCGCCTCATTTCACACAAAAAGTAACCAATTTACTTACGGCCCTCTGTGAAGTCGATTGAGACTCTCTTGGACCCAGCTGCAAAACATCCCCGAATGTCCTTCTCACACTCCCTCACCAGATCATGAGTGAACTGCTCCCTGTTGTACCCTTCAATATCGCCTTTCAGAGGATACAAGAGGTAACGCATGCTCGGTACAATGACAGCACTCTTCATTTCATGGCCCCCGGAAAATGCCTGTGACTTTTGGAAGTTCTCGTACGCATAGGTCTTGTACCTGAACGGACCCTGTGTGAGGCGGGGAAGCTGGCGGTGGTGGCCGTCGTCAAAGTAGGCGAACAATTGGCCATCTCCAGCAAGTCCTAACGGGCCTCAGCTATAAAGTCTTTTCATGATGGTTGTGAGAGAAGTGAGCGAGTTTCTGACCTTCGGCAAGACCTGTTCCGTTCAACGTATCCGTGATCGGATACGTCGCGAAAGAGCTTGCTCGTTGTTCGCCATCGCTGACGAAGGTCTCGCCAGTTCGTTTCAAGCGATCGATGGAGTCTTTGACGGCCGCATCCTGGGTCTTCTCAAGTTGGCCTTTGAAGATCTTTCCAGCGTCGTAGTCCGCGTATGTCTTTTGCAACGCCTCCGGCCGGGGGAGACTGCCAACTAGCTCCGTAGGGATACCCATTGTCGCGACTCAATGGCAATATTTTCGATACCACTTTCAGTATCAATTCTTATTCAGAATTGAGAGTTCACCAGCGTTCAGCTTTATGGTCTTGACAATCTGGCGTCGTCGGAGATGGCCTCCGTGGCTTACTCGTCCGACGCCCCGCTCTAGCCACGTATCTTCAGCGGCAGTGGTGCCGGGATGAGGGGCCGAAAGCTAAAATGTGACATCTTTGGGGACTTGGAACTGGCTCACAATTACCCTCATTGGTCATGATCGTCGTCTGATGATGGATTTCAGTTTGAGGTATCCGCAACGACCGGACCATTTTCGGGGATTAGTTGCGATGGACCCTTGAGTTGTCTGTGTCTTCTAAAAGTTGTTGCATATATACCTTTGACCTCTTCCTCGTGCATTACACTAATTCATTAGACACTTTCTCTGCATCAGCTGTCAAGAGGATAGCTGCAAGGTCATAGATTCTTCATCAGGTTCATCGGCTTACCTTGTACCGAACACGCATTCATGTCTGCAATCCACGTTTTCAATTGGCCAACGATAGACACGCTAGGTATGCCGTCCAATCACTACCCAACCGAAGAGCGGAGTGGATTTGAAACCCTTTTCTCCATTACCATGGTCTTGCGAGCCAATGTGAGCGAGTCTTGAACGATTCAATATTGGCTCAACGGATTTTGCAATGCAACCATTGTGCAAGTATTGTAGGGACATTCCTTTCCGGAGCCTGGCCCGCAAACAACCTCTTTTGGACCGCTTGGCGTCCTTCCCACTGGGCAACCTCATGCGCATTGCTGCCAGTGACTGCCCCTTTTGTCAAGTAGTAACGCAGGTCTTACATCTGGAGTTAATCCCGGCCCTCAACGATGAGTGGCAGGAGGTGTTCATATGTTGGTCAGAAGATCTGGGACCAGCCGCCAGCGGTGCATTCTACGTTTACGGCAGTCGCAGATGCATCATTTGCTTCGCCGGGGGAAACGAGGAAAGTCTCAAACATTCCAGGGAAGGGTCTTGCTTCGGCCGAAAATCGAGCGGTTCATCGACTTTGGACGCATCAGTCAGTGGATTTCTTCTTGTGAGACAGGTCATGCCTCTACTTGCGGGCAGGAGACGAAATCATTCTCAGAAGCATATCCGGGGCTGGAAGTCTTGCGTTTGATCGATGTACATGACCTTTGTCTGGTGGAGGTTAACGATATCCGGCCTTATATAGCCCTGAGCTATGTCTGGGGCGGCGTTTCCACTTTCAGAATGACAAGAGCAAACCTTCCACGGTTCCTGAAGCAGAAAGCCTTGGAACCGTTACTCCGGATTCCGGAGACAATCAGAGACACTATCGAACTTGCTCGGCGGTTGAACATTCGATATATCTGGGTTGATGCCTTTTGTCTAACACAAGACGACCCAGAGGACTTGCTTCAGGGCATCAGTGTGATGGACAACATATTCGAGCAATCTTGGCTGACGGCAGTGGCTGCATCTGGGCAGACTGCCAACTCTGGTCTCCCTGGATTTAGCGGAGGTAGTCGGATGCCAAGAGAGGCCACGGTGATACAGCCAAATATCTCTATGACTGTTTTCAAGGATCTGGATGGCATGCTGGAGTCCACTGTCTACCAGACCAGGGGATGGACGTAAGTAGCTCAAAAACTCATCAATCATATATGTACCGAGACTAACACATAGTACAAAGATTCCAAGAATCTTCCCTCAGTCACAGAGCCCTATACTTCTTTGAAAACGAAGTCTTCTTTCGGTGCCGTCGTGCCGACGTCTCTGAGTTTTGCATCGACCAAGCACACAATCCTATCTTGGCTGCACATGGTGACATTCTTTCTGCGCCAAAAAACCTAAAGCTGGCAATGGAACTTCTGAACCCCCTCCGCGACTACGCTTGCATACTTGGGCATTATACTACACGAGTACTCTCCGACCCTTGCGACACCATCCGGGCCTTGGCAGGCATAGTTCGGCGTGTCGAAGACAAGCTGGGTCAAGAAATCATTGAAGGAATTCCGGCAGGGCGGCTGGAGCGCTTCATGCTGTTCAGAAGTGCTTCTGGAGGAGATCTTTCACGTCGTCGGAGTGCGTTTCCAAGCTGGTCCTGGGCTGGTTGGAATGAACAGATAACATTAGAGCCCCCCATCTAGAGGGAACCTATGCGAGGCTACACCTGGAACGAGACTCGACATTGGATCTCGTGGTACAAAAGAGATACATCGGGTGCAGTCCGAAAATTGTCGACCCACTACAAAGCCGATGGGTTCTACTCCAGGGTACCGATTGCAGGATGTGATCGCTACGTACCCAAGTTTTCGACGCAGTTTGGCATTGATATCAAACGGCCCGGGAAAATTACAGACACTGGTCTGTCGAACAAACCTACATCATACCCTGTTCTGCAATTTTGGACCTTGGCGGTGTATTTCCGGGTCAGCATTCCCGATTTCCTCAGCAGGAAGAGCGACTTCTGTGGCAAAGACGGAATATCCCGTAGTAGTCTTCGGATGGATGGTGTGGAAGAGATGACTGAAAGTGGCTTGGAGGGTATATTCGAGGTCATATTGCTATCAGAAGATGTCGAGCGTGACTCTAGGGATAACTCATGGGTATTCTACAACGTCATGCTCCTAGAAAACAGGCGTCATCCTCCGCAGCGGCTGGGTCTGGGCCAACTCAGTTTATCAGATCTTGAACAAAGTCTGTCGCCTGGGCCACAATGGAAACAAATAACATTGGCATAGCTCCAAGAAGCTTGTCATAATTCTTTCGAATAAGGTAGCCTGTACCTGATGACTGGACTTTGACCAACAACCATCTCTAGCGAGGTCCTCGTTACTCTCTGATCAAACGAGGGGGTCTCAACTGCACAGGCTGGCTGTCATTGAAGCGCATCGGTCCGAATTAACCACGACGTGTTGTGTCAATCTGACGTGAGATCAATAATTGAGTGATCCTCAAATGTCCCGGAATCACCAGCATCTCCTTGCTGAACATCAGCTGCTGCGTCCTCAACCAGCTTATTCGTCTTCCACTCTCCATTGGCCGGATTGTACTCAAGCAGATGCAGGACCTTTTCATCCATCTTGCCCGTGTAGTGATACGTAACCATCAAGTTCGGCTCTGCATAGTGGCCCATGAACTCAAGCTCGAGCTCAAACTGCGTCCCTACTTCAATATCGCCGCGGAAGTTGATCACAAAGGGCTCGGATCGCGCAACACGCCTGTTGTAGGCAAGTTTGACCGATTGAAGGAACGTCACCGGCGTCCCGTCAACATCAACACCGCAGGCGGTAATTTGGTGCCTTCCGTCCCCGATTGTCTGGAATTCTATCGACAGCCGGCGGCGGAGTACGAACACCGGGATTGGTATATCGAGATTCTTCATCAATCGGATCATGAGGTCGTCCGTCGTGGACCACACCCGCAACTGCGCCAACTCATCTATCGGCGTGCTCTGGAGGTTGCAGATTGCGAGCTGTCCACCGGCAGCAGTACGGCTGCGCTTCTTTCTCCCGACCGTTTCCGGGATCTCGTTTGCAGGGCTGACGGTCAGGGAGGAACCCAAAGCAAGACATAGGTCTGCCCTACTTGCATTCTCTCGCGCACATGACAGAGGCTCCTCCCAGAGATTTTCACCAAAGTTGATGATGGTGTCGAGGAGGACGCCGCCGCATCTCGCGCACTTGCGTCCGGTGCGGTGGTCGTGAATGGACTTTTCAAATGTCGACACAGCTCGGAAATCTGAGAGTAGTCAATTATGCAACCAAGACAACATGGAAGGACAATATTAATACCGCGAAGGTATTCTTTATCGCAATCTTTGCAGTACTCCCTGTTGCTGTTGCCATGCAGCTCAGAGATCCGCTCCTGTTACAAAAGTTGTTTAGCAGTCCATGGTGAATATTGATGCAAATTTCCATTTGCTACCAAGACAACGTACCGGCAACATGCCGCTTCTTCTATGCAGCCCGTCACAATTCTGGCTGACGAGGTACTTCAACAGCCCGCGGTTCTGCAGCTCAACCAGGGCCATGTGGGTGGGCGTCGGGATTGCTTGCAGTGTACTCGTCGTCTTTCCAACGCGCTGTCTTCCTTGAGCTCTGAGCGTCCACGCGCCCTCGGGGCCTCTGAAGTCCGGTATTCCTACATGGAAGTCTCGTTAGAAGACGTTTGGAGGATGCTGTTCCGCCATAGAACCGCATCAATCATCGACTGACCAGCGGACGTGGAGATTCCGGCTCCTGTGAACGCAATGAAGTGCTTGCTCTTCCTGATTCTCTCCGCCAACAGTCTCGCCTTCTCCTCGACTGACTCCGGCGCCTCACGGCGTTCCTCTTCGGCAACTTTGGGAGCGGTGTCCGCCATGGTAGGATTAGGCTCAACTGAGAGCGTGTCAAATGAGTTGCGGAACGATGACAGGTATAGAGAAGCTTTTAGCGGAAGGTATGAGATAAGATGAGAGTGTGCGCGAATGAGATGCTGTATCTGTGTCAGCCACCGATCTGCGACGACGCTACTTATGGTCGTTGGAGAACGTAGACATTCGGTAGACAACAAGACCAATACCCCACGTGATTTGTTTCTAAAGAGGAAACTAAATCGCGGTTAGGCAGCAGCGGCAGCCTGCTCACGCCAATTCACAACATGGGCTCAAACTGCTCGATGGATTTGGCTTGGCGCAAGAATTCATGGTGAACGTCGCCCCACTTGGCGATAACGGTCTGTTAGCGCTCAACAATCATACATGTACTTACTGCCCACGCCCACACCTCAAAGCCCGTTTTGAATCATCAAGTAGATTTTAACTTGCACTCAGTTATCGCCAATGCATTCGATGTTTGACCGACTTTTAACTTGTTGATATTTCGCTAACTCACTATCTCACTTTTACTTGTCATTCCTACTTGCTGTTCTCCTTAATGTATCCCTTCACGAACTCTCTCAGGTCGCTCTGCGGCAGCTCCAGCACCTTGTTCGCCTTACCCTCTTCCGGAATCGAGTGGCCGGGCACGTCGGCGAAGTGGTACTTGATGAGGAACTCCTCAAACGGGAACCGTCCGCCGGCCGCCAGCTTCCTCTTGCCCTCCTCGTTGACCTCGTCGGCGGTCTTGTGGTTCACCGTCCACTTGGCGCCGGTCTCCTCCTCGAACAGCTTGAGCAGCTGGTTCTGCGTGACGTCGAACTCGATGATGTTGATGTACTGGTTGGCCGTCTCGTCGGGGTGCTTCAGCACGGCCGCGATGCCCTCGGCCAGGAAGACCAGCGACGTCGTCGACACCTTCTGGTTGCCCGAGTCGAAGATGTCGATGCTCTTGTTCGCGAGGTCGATGCCGTAGATGCCGCGGGTGATGCTCTGCCCGTCCGTCGTCAGCACAGCTCGTCCCTCAAAGCCAGCAAAAGAGGATAACTCACCCAATCAAAGAACAGACTCGTGCCAATCCCAGTCCACGTGAACCCCTCGTGCGCCTTCGCCTTCTCAATCAGGTAGTCCACCGCCTCGGTCTTGGCAATCAGCCAGTCGCCGAGGATCTCGCCCTTGAGGTTGCGCGTGTTGAGGCCGTACTCGGACGGGATGAAGCGCTTCACGCCGGCTGCGACGGCGGCGTCGACAAGCGGGTCCTGCGCGCCCTTGACGACGGCCGCGACGGTCGAGATGGCCGAGACGACGGCGTCCTGGCCCGCGAGCGCGGCGGTCAGCGACTCGACCGAGGCGAGGTCGGCTTTGCGGACGGCGACGCCCGCGGGAAATGTCGCTGTTGAGGAGGTGCGCGAGATGGCTGTAACGGTGAAGCCGTGGTCCTGGAGGGACTTTACGACGCGGAGGCCGACGAGGCCTGAAGCCTGTGGGAGGCGGGTGTGAGTGCGTTCAAGCGGAGGGGTAGAGGGGGGAGGGGGAGGGTCTGGCTTACACCAACGACGGCGACTGTCTTGATCGACATCTTTCACAAGAGTGATACTACTGGGTTGAATTTCACCTTAAAAATTCCAAATGCAACACAATCAAAAGACCTCTTCAGTAGATATCCAGAATGTGTAAGGCGCAACAAGCTTCCCGAGAACGCGACCTCCTCGCACTTGAAGTTCCTCGACTGGTGGCCTTATATACTCCCTCCCCGGCGGTCGACGACGACAAGGAAAGGGGAGGAGCAGGAACATACCTAGACAGCACATCCCTCCCACCACCCCCCCGCCATATTCCAGAAACTTTGCGCCATCATCCACCAAGCTTGACGGGTAGCCCTGCCAGTGCAACCTTACACGGCCGTTACAAGCTTCATTCTGCGTATCCAGGCAAAACCTGGCTCCATGCAGCGCGGGTACGGATGCCTCCCCCGGCAAAAGATCAGCCAGAACTTGGAGTGGGATATCGAAGCTGCTGAAGAGACAACGGCCGGGTTACACCTTGCGGAGCCTGGGGACGAGTTAGGGTAGCGGCGGCTCCCACCGAACGGCGTACCCGCCCCCTTCAATGCCCTCTGATAAGATGCCATGCATGGCCCGCGCCCCCACAGGCACCATCAGAGGCAGGTCTGTCGTCACATCCCAAATCGAATCGAACGGTGTTCCGGGCTGTGTTGTTGGCGTGCCTTGCTTGGTAAAAACTGCCGGGCTGCGGCAGGGGCCCTGGTCACGGCCCAGAAGCAGATCGATCTCCGGGTAGTCACGGATATGACCAGGTAGTCTTCGGTAGGTAGCTTCGGTGTTTGGTACAGCTTGCCTTCCTACATTGTGGCCTTATGCGTCTCTATCTCTGGGCGTGGGCGAGGCTGGCTATGGATGGATCTCGGGCAACTCGACTTTTTGGAAGGTGTGCTCGGTTTCGTCTCCGGCAGTTTGTTCATCCACGGGCGGAGGCAGATATGGCTGCAGGTGTTGGGCTGTTCATTGTTGAAGGTGTGGATGAATTCATTCTCGCATCCTGCCCTCGCTCACCAATTACGCAGAGAATTAAAACCGCACACTCCAGGAATTTGATATTATACTACAATAAACGGACAGAAGCTACCTCAAACCACCTTATTCACCTTCCACCCGCCCGAAACCCCCCTTGCAACAAATATCGTAACCCCGCTCGCCGCCAGACAGCACCCGCTCCAGATCCACCCGCTCAGATACCCATGCGACCTCGACAGCGCGCCCGCAATGGGCGACCCGAACAAGATGGCCACCGACATGACCGTGAAGGCCATACCAAACCGCGTGCCCATGTAGCTCTTGTCGGCCGTGAGCCGCACAAACGTGGTCGGCTGCAGCGCGAAGAACGTGCCTGCGAAGAAGCCATACACGACCGTGACCGCGATCAAGCTGCCCTGACTGTCTGTCGCGGCGAAGCAGAACGCGGCGATGGACATGACGAAGACAGCGGCGCAGATCATGTTGAGGATGCCGGTGTAGGGCACGATGAAATTCGGCACGATGCGGCCGACGATGGAGGCGCCGTTGAGGATGGAGAGGAGGTAGAGCGCGACGTCCGGGGAGGAGAGGGCGTTGTCGAGGGCGTAGGACTGGACGTAGACGTAGGGGGTGTACATGCCGAGGAAGAGGAGGCAGCAAGCGCCGAGGAAGAGGAGGAAGGGCGCGTCGCGGAAGACGGAGCGGTCGATCCAGGGGCGGCGCGCGGGCGGCGTCTTGAGGGAGGAGGTCTTGATGACGAGGAGGGAGACGCCGAGGGTCACGAGAGAGATGAGGGCGAAGACGAGGACGGTCCAGCGGAAGCCTATCTTGGGCTGCATCGCGCGGAAGAGGGCGGGCAGGACGAGGCTGGGGGATGTGTTAGCTGAGGTGACGGATAGGAAGTCGGGGATGATGCTTACCCTCCTACGCCACTACCGTTGGCCGCGATGCCGTTGGCGAGGGGCAGTCTTGTCGAGAACCATTGCGAGGGAAGGGCGACGCCGAGGGTGGAGAGGCAGCCTGTCCCGATGCCGATGATGAGGCCCTGGCAAAGGAGGAATTGCCAAAGATTCTGGCAGAAGGCTTGCAGAATGAGTCCGACGAGGACGAGCAGCGAGCCGATGATGAGCAGGTAGCGCGAGTAGCCGAGGTCGAAGATGGGCCCGATGATGAAGCCCAGAAAGACCATCAGGAAATTCTGCAGAGAGCCAATGGTCGAGATCTGGAATGCGGTGTTGTCGCGCAAGATATCAGACGCGTAGTACGCCTGAAAGGCGCCGAAGCTGGATATCAGACCTGGGAAGTTGTGTTAGCCAGGGCTCATCCATTATGAAGGCGCACACGCGCCCGCCGGCTCACGATGGTGTTGCATCGCGGCCGTCCATCCCAGACTTGCCCCATGTGTTGAAGTACAACAGAAACGACCCGAGAATGTGGAGCCATGCCTGCAGACCACCGTTTGGCGGCCCAGCAGGGGCCGCGGGCTTTTCTGCTGGTGGTGATGTTTGTGAAGACGACGTCGGCGGGCTGTCGTTGGCGCTGCTGTTGTCAGCGACGACAACGGAGGCATCTTGTGCCGTGGCGGCGGCAGCGGCGTCCTTCTCATTCTGCCCCCTTGGGCTCTCATTCGGCGCCGAAGACATTGCCGGGTCAGGTCATCCGAGCCGGGTCTGACTGAGAGCAACAAGCGCCGAAACCTTGTTTCTGTGTGCTGCTGCTGATTCCGAAGAGTCGCAGTCGCAATAGCCGCGATAAAAGCGCCAGTAAAGAGGGTTCTGAGACACAAGGGATGCGCGAAGAATCAAAGTGAAAGGTGAAAAAAGTTTAAGTGATTGAAAGGGGAGCCAGTGTTGAGGATTAGGTAGGATTAGCATGCATGGAGTGGAACAGAGAGACACAAGAGAGACCGGAAAACGCGTTCGGCATTGGCAAAATACTTCCGAGAGCGATCGCTGTTGCTTCGGTTTTCTGCGCTCACTTAAGCAGAAATGGCGTTGTCGGAAGATTTCCCAGTGGTCCCTGGCCTGGCCCCCTTTCACACCAACAAAACATCAACGGGTTGTGGGGAAACGGAATTGGGCCCCAGCCAAGTTTTGGTATTGCTGTGAATTTTTTTCAGTCGATGGGCAATGGGCTGATGAGATGGGGATTGGGTGAGCCGATTCTCTTATGGGCGATTCCCTGTCGACGGGAGGGTCGTCGAGTGCAACCTTCCATGTTGATTGCTCGGATCGGGACCGCCGATGGAATCCGCAAGCCGCGGCAGATCTGATCTGGGTTGGCTCGATGTTGGAAGCGATGAAAAGAGTCCTAAGGGTTGGTTCATCGCACTTCTACTCTGTATGAGAGAGGTCGAAGTCATCCTAGAAGTCAAGAATCCAAAGTTCAGCACGTCAACGTTCTCAGCACAGCCCAAAGATGTTCAGACACTCATCTTAATCGGCCACTCTCATCAGCAGATCCGTTCCGGCATCATTCCGCACTGCATCTCCATCTGAGGACAGCCGCAGGAAGGATCACCAAAAGCAATGGGACCCCCGTCGCCGGGGACCGCGCCTGTTTAGGCAGTCCACATCCATGCTGATCTGCCGCGCGCGCGCCGGTCGCCACTGAGATGGAGCCCCAGGATGCCATGGCCACAGCTGCTTGACAACCTGCCAAAAATGGGCTGACACGACATCATGGCCCCAGCTGGATATTTTATCCCAAATTGGGTTAGAAGGATTGAGCTGATGGGACGAAGTTCGATTGACAAGACGTGCATGTAAGTTCAGCTCATCCGTCAGTAGTGATGTTGTTGAATTTGCATCTTGCTTCCAGCGAGTTGAGCACTGCCTAGCAGCCATAGATGACCTTGGATTGAGACGTGCAGATCCTCACGGATGCGCAAGTAGGTAAATTGAGTGACGACGGTTGAACTAACTGGGAATGCAGACGCCTGATTAATATATTTATCGGCTGGATATAACTATGTACTGAATTTCATCTGGAGCTATTCTGCTCTGTTGCGCCCCTTCCGATGCATTGTCCCAGGATATTAGGAAACTGACGTTACGTCAACCGTCTGTGTAAACAACGATTCTCGTGTGCCGCCTCATATGATTAACATCATCTCGTCTCTCCATCGCTCGAGCTTGAGCTACTGCTGAGGTTGCTTGGCCTGTTAGGTCTAGCAACAACAAAGCCCTGCTCAGGTCGAGGTGGTCTCACGACCTGAAATCCGTGCTCTATACTTGGCTGGCCAGTGAACTTGGCCCAAATTCCAGAAGTAGATCGAAGTGATGGCTTGGGAGCAGGAGGGCAGGGATTTTCTTCAGATGCTCGTGTGGCGGGCGCCGGTCTAGGGGAGCCGTAGTATAGGTCGGCTTCGCGGAACGAGTAGTCGCTCCATCGTGGACCAAGTGGCCTTCCATCGGCCTTAGTCGATGATGTCTGAGGCTCAATGGCCGAATCCTCTTCTTGTATTGATTCCTCTGATAGCCTACCCGGCGACATGATGGACTCGGAACGTTGGATGGATCGCTTCTCTGCCAGGGTGGTGGATGCGGATGTGCTTCTCGATGGTGGGTAAGCAGACGAAGCTGGCGACGCAATGCTTTCGGATCTTCGATAGTAATCGGAAGAAGAGATGGACGTCCCACGCGATGGTGAGCGAGGAGGGCGATAGTATCGACTTGATGTAGTTGACGCATTCAGACGCAATGTGCTGGGACTATCAGGGCGGTACGTTGGGTGAAGGTAGCCAGCAGCAGGTTCCCCGGATGCGTCGTGCTCAGAGGGCAACCCGTAGGAGCTGTCGGCGTCGTACATCGTAGAAAGGTTTGTTCTCGATACCTGACGACGTCTAAGCTGTCGGAGTCCATATACCTATATATTGTCAGATGATAGATTGCAAAAGTAGACAGACAACGTACATCAGGCCTTGGAGCTTTCCACCACGTCTTGCACAGCGCAACAAGGTCGCAGACCGCCGGGACAAAGAAGCCCAATAGAAGCATGCCGGTATGCAGTGCCAGAAGCAAGTAGCCGATGGCGCTTTTCGTCTCGTGTCCCGCAAGGTCCGGCAGGAACGACACCATAAATATTAAGCTGCAGAGGCGCATGGTTGCCGCAATCGCGCCAATGGAAAAGGTAGAATAGGCCTGGAACCCGGCAATACTCGCTAAGAGCAGAAGTTCGCATGAGCCAAGGACGGCCAGCTGCGCCGGGCCCGAGATCTGCAACCCGCCGATGGCCGCGCCACGGACGAAAACCAGAACGAATAGGATGAGAATGAAGGTCTCGTCATGTCGTCGGAAGTCCTCAGTAGGCGCGATCCGTCTATACCGCTTCGTGCTGTCGAATATCAAGACGCCAAGACTGTGAGTAGGAATTTGACGGAGAAGCCAAATAAACGCGCCCATCATGGCAACAATGAGCGCCACTGCGAGTGACGTATGGTATGCTGGCAGGAACGATGCGTGGTCCAGCTGATAAAAGGAGAGGGCCGCCAAGGGCAACATGAAGTAGGACAGTATGATTCGAAGGACACGGCTGAAAGTGTGTCGCAAGCCGATAGTTGATTTAGAAACCTCGCCATCGGAATTTCGGTGACGGTTCACGAGCCACACGACCTCGATCACCACGGCGCAGCCGAGAGCAACAATCACCATGAGAACAACCATATTGATCCAGGTATCCATCGTCATAGGAGCACCTGCAATTTGGGTCATCAACTCCAGACCAAATGTACCGCCATACGTGCCATTCATGACGTAGATTCCATCCTGGACTTTGTCATAAGTCACCCCGTGTGTAACAGGCCCAACCACGAAAAGCGAGAACCAATTCAAGTTGCTGACCACAGGCTGGTAGAAGCCGGGATACCGGAGGCTGAGCCCACCAGTCAGGAAGACAAATTGGATGTACTGCAAGCAATCGCTGACGTTCGGAAGGACCGTCCGTATGGAACGCTGTTCCTCGTCGAGCGTCACTGGGGCACTGTAGACGGAGCGCAAGACGCCGACAAGAAACACGAAGAGGAAAACGCCCCATGTCGTGTAGCCAATTGCAGATATCGTGGTCGGATCGAGCGTAGGAGTTATGTTTGCTTGTCGACAGCTGATCTCTTCGGAGTCGCTGCTCTGCAGATGCAGGGTTGCATGGAATGTCGACAATGGAGGCAGGCGGCCAATATCGGTTTCGAAGTTGACGTACAGACTCGCCGGGTTTCGCATGGTCGACTTCCAGCCTTTGGCAAAGTTGAGCTTCGCGCATGTCGTATTAGTCTTTGCGCTGAAGGCCGATGATCGTCCCAGCATCTGGATTTCTAGAGCCGCTGCGGGCATCATTCGGGCGAATTCCTCGCATTCTTCTTCTTCGATCCATCGCCCTACCCGAAATAACAGTCGCTCATCTCCGTCATCTAGTTGTCTTAACTTCGCATCGAGACTCGTAGGGGCGAAAGGATCGTTCCTGGATGAGACTTCGTCGCACGTTTGCCATTGAACATATGCACCAGAGGCGCAGCTGGCCAGCAGCCCTACGAGGCCAAGGCGTGCCAGCATCACCGCACCTTCCTGACCTCGTTTGCGATTCCCGAGACAGGCGATAAAGGTGAGCGACAGCGCTTCTTCTTCAGCGCATCGGTGACAGTCGCTGCAAGCCCCTCAATAATGTGGTCGTCGAAGATGATGGGGGCAAGACTGATCGTAACCAACGCAGCAGACGAAGAACTTCCATCTTTTTTTTTTTTTTTTTTGAACATGACCAGTGGATCCAAGGCATTGACTGCATTGCCGAGGACGCTAGTCCTCAGCCTGCTCGTATTCTACTGCAAAAAGGGGTCTTTTCTATGCGGATCCCCCTGACTCGCGGGTCCGCCGAACGTCTTTTTGCGGGGATATGCTGGCGTTGCAGATGCTCACGAGGCTCTACTGACTGGCGCTGAGAGAGCACACAGGTGGTTTGATCCACTGACAGTCTCCTAGAGAAACCTGCAACGCCTGAAGAGTGAAGACGGCGACGAAACAGGGTCCTGATAATTCCCGATGGCCCCGCGTCTCACACGAAGCTGAGCCTCGGTGATGGACGTGTCGACGGTTCGACAGGTGGATGTGGTGCGGGCACAAGCTGATCCTGTGTTAGCCATCGAAGAAACAAATCGGAACTGGCAAAATCGCAGCCATAGGGGACAAGGGCTAACGTTGTATGTCATGGAACCATAGCCGACAAAACAATGATGAAAAGGGCAGAGACGCCGCTGAATCGATGGCAACCGGCGCATTGCGCTAGACTGGTAGACCTGAAGGCCGACGGGAAGAGTTTTTTAGGGTACCGGCAGATGGAACGTTTCCCGTCATCTCCTATTTTTAGGCGCTTAGCTAGCGTTTCCGAGTAGAAAATTTCCCCTTCTTTCGCAAACCAACAGCAACCTACTGACGGATGTTTGTCGATGCAACAAGCCTCCAATGGACAGGAACGTTGGTCAGGTCAATCCCTACCAAAACGGACTTCGAGACCGACAAGGGCGGAGCTGTGGATCTTGGGGGCTGAAGCAAAGCATGCCACTCAACGTCTTCCTCGTTGAGTACACGTGGGATGCAATCGAGGGAAACAGAGAATTCGGCCAGGTTTAACCATGACGCAGTCCATCTCTCGATGACGAGGGAAACTCTGTTTTTGTCTATGGTGCTCAGACTCCAGAGAGCGATGGTCTAGAATCGGCACCGCGACCGCCGTCAAGTGTGTGAGTGGCGGCTACCCAGGCGCGCCGTGCCCAACATGCCGCATCGCTGGTCCGTGGCCTGAATTTGATTGCCGATCTATTTCTTTATCGACGAAGTTTGTCAGTTGGGGGCCAACCAACATTTGTCATTGTTCTTTCGTAGTTCTCGAGGCTCTTGAAGACGAATTCGGGCAAGACGAACAAAAGAGAGGGCGTATGAAGAAACCGCGGGCGGTGATGGTGGTGGACGATTGCCAAGGGAAGACTGAAGGGATGGGATGACAGGAGACCCGACGAGTTGGTTTGGACGAAGTGATGGGATGACCGGTGTCTGGTGCAAGTTGTCCTTGCACTGCAGCAGCTCAGGCACCAGACGCAGGGAGAGAATCGGCCGTGCCGTGCCTTGGGCTCAAATGCCCAAATCGACTTTGGAGACGGGTAGGTGTGGTGCGTTGAGGCGGAGGACGCGAGCGCCAAGTAAGCAGTCGTACGAGAGCAGGTTATCGCAATTCGGCCATGCGGCGTGGTGAGTCCAATGTTTGGGATCTATCGCGATCCTTGTGTCGTGGTGGAACATGTTCAAAAGCAAGCGTCCCTCAGCTTGGCGTCGAGCAGAGGGAGCACCGGTAACATCGGCATCGAATATAAGTAGGGGTGGTGAGGTTGATCATCATCTGGAGACGGAAGAATGCGGTTTGTTCTCGTCGACTGCGGCGAGATGCATGTTGGAGGAGAGGCATGCCAAAGGAGAAGGAGACGGAGGGAGGCTGTCATCACCCAATTCAGCAAGAGGGAGGGGAAAGAGGAAACCGACAGGCACTTGCCTCTGCAGTCGCGACGCAGGTACGGCCGCCACCCCGCCCCTTCTGCATATGGAAGGGCTACCTACAGAACGACGGAAGGGACTGGAAAGAGCACACCTCGAACATGGCAGTGGCGAGCTGAAGGTGCTTGCCCTCCTGCCTTCTTGCTTAGCCAGATCACGATGGCACCTGACCTCAGTCGCAGAATGCAATAGTCGGGTTTGCGAGCATCAATGGCATCGACAGTCCACAGCTTACACCCCTGTCTTTCCAACGTCATCATTCTCTGATTTGGATTAATGCAAGGAGGGCCCGGTGCAGCGAACGACCGCTAACACAACCATATTTTCAACCGTATTACGGATATTTTGCGTGCTTTAGCGGCGAGCTGCCTCCGGTCAAGCCCACCTTCCGTGTGCCTTCCGCCCTTGCATCGTGCAGCAGGCATGTGCAGGTGCAGGAAGGTGCACCCGAGTGCTGGAGCGCTCCTTCCGTGCAGCGTGCAGACGGGCTTGCCTGCAGGTGATGCTGCTCGCTTAAGTAAACACCTGACTCCCATCAAGACTAGCGCCCGACGCCCCCAATCTCTTCCCCAAGCTGCATTCCCTGCGCATCGGAGCTTGTTCCACCCTCCCGTCCGTACCTTAGTGTTGGCTTCGTTTTTCGGAGCCCCTTCAATCGACTTTGTTTCTTCTGCATGTCTTCGACGTGCCCACCCCACGGCAGATCTCGTCCTGCCCAGATCCAACATGCCTGGCAAACAATGTCAACCCAATCTACTCGTGGCGACTAGTTGCCGGGCGTCGGAGAGATACTTGGCCGGCTAAGACAGCAGAGCAATTGAATCACATCTATCGTGGCCTCCGGCCCCGGCTCCGTGCAGCCACGCATTCCGGGCATTCCATCCATGAGATGCGCCTTGTGATGGACCACTGGGCTAATCATTGGGCAGCCTGTCAGCTTCGTCTTGCTTGTTGAAGCACACCACCAGTGCATCATCCCTGGCTCGTCGCATGGCTTCCATCCGCCAGCCTGGATGCCCATGTCTCGCCAACTCCCAAGGGCACAGTCCCTCCCTTGCTACGGATGCACAACACTCGGCTCCCGGTTCCTGACTTCGCTCCGCTGGGCTCCGGGCATGCGCCTGTGCTCATTGCTGCTTTGGACGCTTCTCTCCGACCCTGACCTGACGTTAACATACTGTGCCAGAGCTGAGAGAAGAAGCTCTCCCCTGCTTCCATGCTCGGCATACTTTTCCCGCCTTCCCTGGATTGTCTCGGGCGTCTTCAATATCTCGCCCTAATCAAACAAGCCTAGGCGTACGCACCATCCCTTCACAACCTTCCTCCACACGCACGACTGCCAGCTCGCCAAACCATGCGAGCAAACACTTTGGTCGTGCATGAAGCGCATGTTCTGCGCCTACGCCTAGCTTCGATGGAGAAGCTCTAGTTCGACCCATGGGCTAGGTCGATGTCGGCCGCGACGGAAGGGCGCTGTGCCCCATCTGGCGTGTTGAGGGGTGCCATGCTCTTGGCTCACAATCTTGGCCATCATGGGTTTTGTTTATTATCTCGCGCGACCCCAGACCCTCATCATATTATCCTCAAGTGCCACGCTCTCTTTACTTCCCCAAGGCACCTCTTGGATTTTCTTCTGTGTCCAGGCAGACACTTTGTCCCTCTTTCTTTCCCTTCTCAGTCTGCCAGGATGAGATTGTCCATCGGAGTGCTGGCTTCGTTGCCAGCACTGGTTGCTTCGCTGGCCTCCACCGATTCATACCGTGATGCTGTAAGTTCTGGCCCCTCCTCCGAAGTCACAAGTTCTGTGTTTGAGTTGTACCAACTACGATGGGATGTGGACTGACGACATACTATTGCAGGATTTGCCTCAATCGGGCTATCTCCCCAACCACAACCTTGACCCAAACATTGCCGGTTCTTCAAGCTTCAGAAACTTATGGACTTTCACTTCTCCTGACAGCAAGGAGTTCTGGTTGGCCAAGCCGTTGGTTTACACCCCCGAGGGGGGCACCGAGCTTGTCATCACCGCCTCCGAGATGAACATCATTCGTATCTTCGACAGTAAGACCGGAAACATTTTGAAGCAGAGGACTCTCCAGGCCCCCTTCTCCGCTGCCGACAGCAACTGCGGCGACATCCCGAACTGGGTTGGCATCACCGGTACCCCCATCATCGATCCCGCGACAAGCATCATGTACGTCTTCTCCAAGGGCTATCGAGATGGGACCACTTCCGGCACAGCCAACGGTGTCTACAAGATGTACGCGATCCGTATTCCCTCGCTCGAAGACGTCGACAAATTCCCCGTCCTGATTGACGGTATCAATGCCGATAACGACCCAGCCAAGTACTTCGTCGGTGGTGTGGCCCTGCAGCGTCCCTCTCTGGCCGAGCTCAACGGCCACATCGTTGCCGCATTCGGCTCTCACTGCGGTCGCTGGAACTACACTGGCTATCTCGTCTCTGTCAGCAAGACACCCGGCGTGGGCCCGGTAAGCATGTGGGCCACGGAAGCCGCTCCTGGAGCTCCGAAGCCGCAACCAATTGATCTCGCAAACGAAACGGGAGGCAAGGCAGGTATTTGGCAGAGTGGCATGGGTTTGCCCGTCATCGGCAACAACGTCTATTTCGTGGCAGGCAACGGTCAGGGACATGCCAACGGAAATGTTCCCGCCAGTGGCAGAGTCTACATGTCCACCCTCGACGAGTGCACGGTAAAGATGGAGGTAGCTTCGACCGGAAAGCTGAGTCTGATTGACTACTTTCAGCCATATGACTACGTTGGTCTCGATGCCGGTGACCGCGATGTCGGCTCTTCGGGACTTGCCGTCCTGGATCCAACCGTTTTCAAGGGCACCGGCGTCAACCGCATGTGCGTTACGGCTGGAAAGAAGGGCAGAGCCTACATCATGAACGCCGACAACCTCGGCGGTTTTCGACAGGCCGCTGACGGCGGCGATGGTATCATCCAGACAATTGAGCTTGGCTTTTCATTGTACGGCGGATTCGGCAGCTACCCTGGCGAGGGCGGTTACATCTACGCGACCACTGTCGGTGGCCCGCTTGTTGCGTATAAGCTTGGCTTCGACGCGAAGGGTGCGCCTCAATTCACCCTTGCCGGCAAATCAGCTTCCTTCGTCGGAGCTGGTCGCGTTGGTGTCGGACAAATGACCATTACATCAGACAACGGCAAGCCTGGCACTGGCATTGTAAGATCCCCCTCACCCGCTCACGTCCACTGACTTTGATTAACACCTGACAGGTCTGGGTTGCAGATGTCAACGTCGGTCTCCAAGCTTTCCGTGCCGTTCCTCAGGACGGCGTCATGGTTCCCATCACTCTGCCTTCCACTCAAGGTAGCAACAAGTTCCAGCGTCCGGTCTTTGGTGATGGTCGTGTGTTCATGAACGTCAACAACAACAGGCTTGTGGCGCTGGGATCTCCCGTCAACCCTGCTGTCAACTGCACCAGCCCAGTGGACTTTGGGTCTCTCGAAGCTGGTTCCACTGCCAGCGTGACTGTCAACTGCAAAGCCAACGTCGCTCTTACCAAGGTCAATGGTTGCACCGCTGCGGACCCGACTTTCACTTGCTCCAATTCAACTCTACCCCAGGGTGCGGTCGCTGCAGGAGCATCTTTCTCCTTGAACGTCACTTGGGACCTCTCCAACCCGGCCGTCCCGATTGTGCCTGGAGTGCTTTCTAGCGCCGTCACGCTCTCCATCAGCCCTCCTGCCGAGTACGCTACTAGTGTGCTAGTGTCTGTCCAAGGCACTGTTGTCAAGCAGGGCGCCTTTCTGAGTGCCACACCATCGGATGTTGCTTTCGGTAGATTGGTCCTCCGTGACGCCCCAGACGGCCTCACGGGATCTGCTCTCATTCAAAATGTTGGAAACGGCACCTTGACGTTCACCGGCTTCGCCTGGCAGACGAACACTAGCGACTACGCCAACTTTACCAGTGATGGCGGGCTTGGCTCTGGTTTCTCATCTACAAACTTCCCGACCGTTGGTTCCACTCTTGAGTCCGGAAAGAGCCTGACTGTCGCCTTGCGCTTTTTGGGGGAGACGCCTGGATCATACTTGTCAAAGATCACCATCTGGTCTAACGGAGGGACTGCTGTGCTCACTTTGAGTGCTTCCGTCAACGACCCGCCTGCTGTTTCGTTCGAAGTCTCCAATGGCTCCGGTGGCTGGACTGTGCTGTCAAACTACACTGTCTCGTACGGCAACGTGGTTGCAGGAGGCCTTGTCGACAAGCAGATCAGGGTCTGCAACAAGGGCGATGCCCCTCTGACGATCACCATTTCCAAGCCTCCCGCCACCTCGCAGCTCTTCGCCTTGAACCCTAACAATGAGCTCACTGAGGGAACGCAAGTTGTCGGTGGTAGCTGCTCCATTGGAAGCGTTGGCATTCATGCCGCGCCTGTTCAGCCGAACCACCCTGCCCAGGCTTTACGTGCCACGTGGACACTCAGCACTGATGGTCTTAACTCAACCACCGGCGAAGTTTCGGGTCGTCACGACATTGTGTTCGAAGGCACCGTTGTCAGCAAGCAGGTCGGGCCTCTTCTTTCCAACGGCACCGCCAAATACCAATATGTCGGATGCTTCAAGGATACCACCAATTTGGGCCGCAATCTTCAGAACTCTGTCAACACTGCTGCTCAGCAAAAAACGAACACGCTGCAGCAGTGCCAGGGGATCTGCAACGACAGAGGTTTTGCCCTATCTGGAGTCCAGTACCACCAAGAGTGTTGGTGCGGTTCCAGCATTAAGAACCCCTCTACGTACGAGGACGAGTCCCTCAATCTGTGCACTTTCGATTGCACTGGAGATGACACTCAGGCATGTGGTGGCGACAACGGGCACATGAGCTTGTACGCCGATATCACATCATTCGACATTGCTGGCTTCTACCAGTCTCTCAAGAACCCCAGCGCTAGCTCATCGCTGCCAGCATCAACGAGATCCTCCACCAGGGCATCGTCCGCTAGCAGCGTCCCTCCAGTCTCCTCTGCAGCATCCTCCTCGGCTGTTACCAGCTCTTTAACATCCTCGAGCAGCGGTGTCTCCAGCGCATCTGCGACGTCATCGTCAGTGGTCTCCAGTGCTTCATCTGGTGCCTCAACCTCAAGCAGCACAGCTTTCGTCTCGACAATCACCCCCACTTCCACGACTTCGAGCAGTGCGACTCCATCTGCAACATTTGTCGCGTCACCCCTCAACCCTCAGATGCCTGCTATCATCGGCGGACAATGGCAATACGCTGGGTGCTTCAAAGACCTTGTTGACGGCGAGAGACTCTTCCAAGGAGCGTCTTCTGCCTCAGACGATATGAGCTTAGCCAAGTGCGCTGCATTCTGCAGTACTGGTGCGCCAGGTGGTGGGGCCTTCAACTACTTTGGTGTCGAGTACGGCCGCGAATGTTACTGCGGCTGGGATGCGCAAGCCGCCAAGATGTCAACCTCGGAAGCCGAATGTTCTTCACCTTGTGCGGGTTCCTCCGTCGGTCTGTGTGGTGCCGGCTTCCGCCTTTCGGTTTACAACAACACAATCCCCAACCAAGCACCGTCCCAACCCCAGCACGCTGCACAAGCAGGCGACTACGAGTTCCTGGGATGCCAGACCGAAGGCGTCAATGGACGCGCTTTGTCGGGGGCTTCCTTCGGCTCGGCAGATATGACAACCAAGGCTTGCGCCGCCTTCTGCGCCAAGGGTAACTTCCAGTACATGGGTGTTGAGTACGCCCAAGAGTGTAGGTTTCGTGTCTCGTGCTTACTAGACGTTTTTCTAACAATGATATCAGGCTGGTGCGGAAGTGCAACCAACGCGGGATCTGTCCCGGCACCGCTGAAGGAGTGCGATATGCTCTGTCGCGGCAACCAGGTTAGCCTACTTTCCCCCGTTGCAAGATGTTTTCTAACGGTGAATAGTCTGAGTACTGCGGAGGAACCAGCCGCCTTGATCTTTTCAAGCTTTCTGCTGCTAGTGGACAGCCATCGTCGTCGTCCAGTACCTCGACAACCCACTCATCATCGGTCGGTTCCAGCTCTGCCTCTATTGGCGCCAGCTCAAGTGTCGCCTCTTCAAGCTCCGCAGTTCTCAGCTCCCGATCGTCCACCGCGAGTCCCAGCCCGTCATCAAGCAGCTCAGTGATCTCATCATCATCTGTAGCGCCATCCAGCTCCCTCGTGCCATCTGTGCCGGCATCAACAACCACAAGTAGTAACCCTTCGTCAAGTGACAGCTCGTCGTCCTCGGCCTCAGCCACGGCAACCGACGGGTACTACTATGTTGGCTGCTACAGGGACCGGCCTACCGGACACGCACTTCCTCTGCTGTTTGCCAACCAGAGCGTCACGCCTGAGCTTTGCATTGCTCACGCCAACTCGGTGTATAGCAAGGCCCCAACACCGACAACCAAGCTGCCGTACTTGTTCTTGGAGTACCACCACGAGTGCTACGGCGGCTCGAGTCTCGACTTCCAGGGCGGCGTTGTCACCTCCCTTGTCGGGACCAAGGCCTGCAAGAACTACTGCTATGGCAGTGTTAGTACCTTCACCACCGACGGTACCGTCACGACCACAACAAACACCGCCAATTACTGCGGCGGGGCTAAGATGTTTGACCTGTACGCTCTTTCAACGCCGATTGCACTCCCGACAACCGGCGGCCCCGTGGTTACCCAGACTGCCTAATTGTTGGCATAATCTCACTCAATCTTAATGGAGTAATAGTGTCATGAAAACGCCTTGGATAATCTCAGAAAATCTCACTTAGCACATACCCAGAGCATACCGATAAGCGGGTGCCATGTAGTCATTGCATATTTACATCTTCATTTCTTATTCAGTCTACCTTTCAAATGCTGCCTGAATCATACCCCGGTCCTGTGTCTTGGCTTGACTCCGGTACCTGCTGCACGTGCCGCGTCCGGTCCACGGAACGGCCCCGGTGTGAATTAACTACTATGTCCAGACCTCTAAGCGAGTCAATGAACAAGAGCCAAACACCGTCGACATCTTCTCATGTGTTAGCACAGCAGTTCACCGACTGACCTGCGTGTAGCATTCGATCCTACAGAATTCATGATGACAGAATTGCCGATAGATTCATGAACCCCCACCTCAAATACCCGACACCCAATGGCAGTCTCCGCTCTCTGATTAGGCAGGTCGCAAGTTGCCCGCGGCGTTGACTCGCCCACATGTCCGTATCGGCACCGGTCGGGTGGACTCCGACTCCGAAACATGGATATCGGCAAATACTGGGGTTCTATGCCGTTATCTGTTGAAACCCCACAATGATTGCACGTTGGTGAAAGAGCTCCTATCTCGGCGAGCGGGGGATGGGGAAGCTCTCGAGACATTGACTGGTCAATGGTGAAGGATGCATGGAGGTGGCTATCACGCAACACAGGGATCTGTGTGTGTGACTGCTTACAAAATGACGTCTCTACACTTCTTCCCGCGAGCCTTTGCGTTCTCTTTCTTCAATTCTGTGATTTGGGCCGAAGAAAGGTGACAATTTCAAAGCCGGAGTTGAGTGCATCGAGTTGGAGCACCTTCGGTCGACCACAACAGCTTCAGGATGCGTTCTAACACCCTCATCAACATTTTATCTGCGGCAGCGGCCGTCGTCGCCTCCTCTGACCAACATCCTCTCACCAGCCCCTCAGCTTCCTCCTTCACTTGCGATCTCCCGCCCCCGATCTCCCCCTCCGACGGTCTTCCTTCCGCAAAGGAGCTCTTCACCTCCGAAGCCGCCATCCTCAAGCAAGTCTCCCGCCATGCAGCCCTCGTCCGCGTCCCGTCAATCTGCTACGACGATCTCGGCGACTTTGACACCGACCCGCGCTGGAAAGTGTTCTACGAACTCCACGACGTTATGCGCAAGACCTACCCAGCGGTCCACGCGCGCTCCGAACTCGTCAAAGTAAACACCTTCGGCCTCGTCTACACCATCCCGGGCTCCTCTCCTGACCTAAAGCCTATCCTCCTCGCCGCCCACCAGGACGTCGTGCCCGTCGCCGACGCCTCGACATGGACCTATCCCCCGTTCGCCGCGCATTTTGACGGTGAGTGGATGTGGGGCCGCGGCGTCTCAGACGACAAGAACTCTTTCACGGCCCTCCTCTCGGCGCTCGAAACCCTCCTTGCGAACCCGGACTGGATCCCTAAGCGCACAATCATCCTCGCCTCGGGCTTCGACGAAGAGTGCTCCGGCCAGCGCGGCGCGGGTCACATCGCCAAGCACCTCGGGCAAAAATGGGGCAACAACAGCATGGCGTTGATCCTCGACGAGGGCGGCATGGGCCTGCAGCAGCTCGACTCCAAGACGCTCTACGCCCTCCCCGCCGTCATGGAAAAGGGCCACGTCGACATCTGGCTCGAGTTACACGTCACCGGCGGCCACTCCTCGGTCCCCTTCCCGCACACGGGCATCGGCATCGTCTCGGAGATGGTCGTCGCGCTCGAGGCGCACCCGTACTCGCCGCAGCTGACGACGAAGTCGCCGCTGTACGAGCACATGGTCTGCCAGGCGCGGTACTCCCCCGACGCGCAGCCCGAGATCACGAAGCTTCTGCAAGACGGCAATCTGCAGGCGCTCGCGGAGACTTTGGTTGAGATCGACCGCCCGACGCACTACCGGCTGCAGACCTCGCAGAGCGTGGACTACTTCCAGGCCGGGCAGAAGATCAACGCCATGCCGGAGGTCGTCAAGGTCGGCGTGAACTACCGCGTGGCGCCGCAGAACAGCATCCCCGAGATCCAGCACAACGTCGTCTCGTACATTTCCGGGATCGCGGAGAAGTACGGCGTCAAGATCGTGGCGTTCGAGGGCGACGAGGGGTACGAGAAGTACGCTGCTACAAAGAAGAGAGATCTCGCGGGGGATGTCGGTCTGGAGAATGGTGGTGTGAAGGTTAAGTACGAGGTTGACTACAACGGCACTCTGGTTTTGAGTTCCTCGCAGAAGACGCTCGTGGCGCCGGTGTCGCCGACCAAGGGCCCGATTTGGGATTTGTTCTCGGGCACGCTGCAGAGCTCGTTTGCGTTTGATGGGGGCAAGGTTGTGCCTGTTGGAGAGCTGATGACTGGTAACACTGACACGAGACATTATCTGAGTAAGTTTGATTTCTTGTTCTCTTCCTTCTAATCTTGGCAGGAGGACTTCCGAGGTTTGGAGCTGCGAGAGGACGTTGCTGATATGTGGACTCGTGTAGACCTTACCCCTAACGTGTACCGCTTCGTGCCCATCCGCAACGGGGCCACGGTGAATGCGCATACGATTGATGAGAGGATCCAGATTTCTGCGCACATGGAGATTCTGAGGTTTTACTATGATTTGATTCGCAACTTTGATGCTGCGGAGATTTGAATAGAGGCCATCATCCCAATGCCTATGTATCTTATCTACCTTGTGAGCAAGAGCTGTGAAGATTACGGTCTTGCCTGCCAACATGATATATGATGATAGTGACGTATATAGCGGTGCTGCGAATCCTCTCTATTCGACACAGAATTCCCTGCTCCATCGGCTACCCTTGTCTGGTGTCCGAAGCACTTCCCCATCCATGAAGCCCTGGACGTCTTTGGTTGTCAAAATAAAGCAACGGATGATTACAAGAGCCATGGAATACTTACAGCATTCTTCTACAAGAGAAAAGGTATCCTGGTGTTTTCTGAGCAGAAATGGTGTTCTGCTCCCGAGTGGAATGACCACAAGGTCGCCTGCTTTCATCTGTCTTGGGCCCGCTCCAAAGTATCCGGAAGTAGTGATGAAAAATTGACGATTCGATTCTCCGATCCAATCGCTGTAAACGGACTGGATCTCTTGAGCCGCTCGTTCTGTAGTCGGCGACGCCGACGGCTCTATGTGAGCGCTACCTTTAACCTCGACACCCTCCAAGATAACATGCTGGAGAGTGAATAGAGACAGGTTGGTCCTTTGAAGACTGAGTAGCTCACGAAAGGCTTCAAGGAGGTCAAGCGCATCTCCATAAACAGTTGCTGACAACTCATAATCCGTGGCGGCCTCCCAGTACCCCTTGAAAGGATCCTGTGCTTCAATGCGGGGCACGCAAACCACGTCATCAACATGAAATCCTTCGAAAGTCATCCTTTCCTTGGTGTGATCAAAGAAGACCTTGGGTTTTGTATGACCGGACGCTCTGTAAATTTCTCGACATCCTTCGTACAACAGTAAGTTCTGCCTTGGGGACAACAACGGCATCGTCCAATTGGGTGTCCAGGTTGGCAAGGACGCGTTGAGCATTCTGTTTGAGCTCACTAGTTGATGCTGCACCAAGAGGTATCGAACTGTTTTGTGCAGCCTCTCGATAATTTCTTCGGTGTTCGGGCTGTAGGATAATTTCGACCTCTTCAACGCCTCAAGCAATAGAAGCAGACCTTGCGATGAGTTTTCGCGTTGAATATCATCTTGACCGTGACCTGAGTCAACAGGATCAATCAATTCTTGCAAGATCCTTGTGAGATCCTTAGATGCAGCCGCTATCCACTCAGCGGTCTTCTCATACCATACTGGATGCTGACCGATGTCTAAATCCCAGCTTGGTGTACCCAAAGGGAATGAAGTTGGCATACCAAAAGTTTCCTGTGATATTTCTTGGTTCAACATTAGTTCCTCTTGAATTTTCGACATGAATTTCGGAATGTCTTTCTCCTCTTCCGCAAAATGCTTGCACCCGGAAAGGACGTCAAGCTTCCCTCGCATCTCAATGTCGCGTCTTACAACTTCTCCGAACAACCACTTGACAGGCTTCTTGTAGTCAGGTCTGATATGCGCAGCATCAGCCAGAGACAACATGCTATAGACATGATCGCGCTGGTCTGTTGCGAATCGCCAACGGCACATCGTCAAACAGTCTAGCAAATCCAGAAAGCCACTGCTAGATTGTGGGTCCGACGGGCCACTGAGGAGACCTAGTTGGAGGTTCGACAGGTGAATTATGTCGTACATATTATATCGCAGCATCCTCAATGTTTCATAGAATGGGTTGCTTTCGTCTTCTGTTGAAGTCATCTCTTCGTCCCACGCTGGGATGATGAGCGTCAGGACGGCCATTGTGGGCCAGGCAACTTTGTGTTTGCCGACGACTACCATGACGTTCTCGGCAAGGAGAATTTCTTGTAGAATCCAGGCTCGAGTCCAGTACGGACGTCTCAAGAGTTCGATCAGTGATCGCCAGCCCAACAAATATCGTTCGTTCTTCAGAATATGGATCTGCTGTGGGTTATCGCCATATACCAAAAGCTGTAGTTGTTGCAGTAAGTACATGGCTTCTGCACTGCCAGGGGTCGCCTCGCCGAGCCAGGCGTAAACAATTCGTGCTCCCTTGTAGATCCGGCCCATGATCGGTATCTGATTGTCGCGCTCGATAGGGTCTTGTTGATTGATGCATATGGCATCCACCCAGAGATGTACGACATCAGTTGCTTCTCGCAGTCGCCTTAACGCGGCAAAAAGGTTCGGCTTGACTCTGAGCTTGGCTCCTGAGACGTCAATAATGGGCTTCTCTGGTTCTAGGCCCCAACAATACGACAACGCATCGTACTTGCAGGATGCAAGCTGGTGGATGTTTAGGGAGCAATGGATCTCTGAGTCGGTATCACTGCTCGGCAGGATTGACAGGATACGGATGTCAGAATTGCGGGTTTCAAGTGGTTGGTAGTACTCTGGTGGAAGATTCCTTGATGTCGTGCAATCCATTTGGGGTCGATTCAATGCAGGAGAGTAATTCGATCGATGCAGATAGAGGGCGATACCTGGACGTATTCGGGGCAAAGAAGGAGGGGAGATGAGAGTAAGCAGAAGCGTGAGATGGAGGGGGTGCCGAAAGCATTTGCGAATGGCGGGGAAACCTGAGATTCCAACCGGTAGACTACCATTGGCTCAGTGAAGATTCGCGCATTGGTTAACGAAGTCTTGTAAACTTGCTCTCTGATAGGTTTATATCCATGCGGCCAAGACTCGATATTTACCAGTCAATCAGCGGATATCTTGCAAGGGGCTGAAGTTCACGTACGAATTCATGAACACCAATGCGCCAATAATCGCTTTCGTCTGAGGCTAAAACAGTCTTTGGCATACTTTCCATTTCTACTGCATTCGTGGCTTCATCCACGAAACAATCATAGAGCACAAGTCTCATATTGGAACGACACTAAGCACAGTGATTGAATATGCATTGGTAACCTGCCCATCGACTGTGGGCAGAATACAGTCCTTGGGTTCGGTAGGTTTCTCTAACCTTTTCCCGACTTCCCTTGACTATAAATTCGCTATTCATCAGAAGCTATTCATCAGAAAAAGGTGGCGGCATCCCTTAGTTGGATCGAACCCCACATGTATTCCGAACGAAGAGCAAGGTGCAGAACGGAATCACTTCAGAATCTTTCGACTCTGATTGACAAACAACTATTGTGTATTTTCAGGGGGCCCTTATATGTATCGGCTGTGAGTTGGATAGAAGTGGCTTCGCTTGACAGTATTAGTCATGAAGGTGCTCATCCCACGTTCAGTAAGCGCTTGATAGTCAACCACTCGCTTCATTTAAAATACGTACAAATTGCCAAGACCATCCTGCGTCGAGCTGTAAGTAACTCGGGCAATAATTACTGGTAAGTCTAGCTCCAATTCTGCAGAACATTTATCAGTCAAGTGCAAATTACACTTACATATTCTCTCTCCAACCTACCTCCAGTCAACGTTTTGTTCGATTATGGGCTTTTATACGCAGGCCTCAACTACAATCATCTGGCACAGTTTCAATACGACCACATAGTATGTTAATGCACTAACTGCCAGTGGATTTATAGCACATGCGAGATGTGTTTCAAGGTATGGAACATCTCGGAATTTATCAGTGTCAATACCCATCGCCATACCAACCATTCTTTGTACAGGGCTCGGTTGGGCCCTCCGTCGACTTCGCGAGACCGAGAAATGAGATAGCACTCATTTGCTGGCGGAGCAAGCTGATCGCGGTCCTGAGACCCTGGGGCTGAGTCAAGGAGCCCCGGAGAATACAACGAAAGTATTTGACAAATATCCTTACTTTTGCAAGCCCATTATGCACTCATCTGCATTGGATCGCGGGCACTGGTATTGGACTATTCCAAAGCACATTCGTAGCGGCTATTCGGCAATATCATGGATATCTATTGCCATCCGGTAACATTATCGTCACCAAGTTCAAATCAATTGATCACCCTCAGTTCAGCGTCATCCAGTCCAGAACATCTGTCTTACTGCGGTGGGTTTGCAGAAGTACGAACGGCTACATGCGTGCGCAATTCGCACACTCTTTGGTTGCGCCCCGCTCGGTCAGAAGGCGACGGAGACAAGACTCACGAGGACCAACCTGCGTCAAATCTGTCAACCGACCTAAACCGATCCGACGCGGACGCCGGAGAACGTCCACGGTCCTGTTCGCATGCACCCTGAGCGACCTATGTGTAGTTTGCTACCATAGATGTATCTCCGTCAGCTGATGTTTCTTTAGTACTTTCTGGCAACGCGGGCCGGAATCGAACGCCGAACATCTCGGACCAAGAGTCCACTCCGGCGCCCACGTGGGCTACGGACGGCCGCTCATTGGCCCCGACAACCCCGGCCCGGTGATGCAAACTCATGGAACGAACACACAGCTCACGCAATCCATTCTACTCAGTACGGCACATTTCAATTCATTCCCACGTGCTTTCATGCAGGATTTTGAGCCGCAAGAGCTGATGACACCCGCCCGGGTGCGCCTCCGCGGCGATCTAGCTCCCTCGGCTGCTCCACAGGTCGACGTGGGTGAACCAGGTCATCGGACGACATCAACATGGATGATGGGATTGTCTGGCACTGTGAAATTTTCAAAAACTTTCATTGGTCCTATCATTTCACAGAGACTGCGACTTGAAAAACTCAGAATGCCGTCCCTGCCGATCCTGCAGGGTAGGTTACACTTCAGCCGCTGCCTTGCGTCTGTTGCGGTCGCTGGGTTGGGCAAGGGAATGCGTGACTTGCGCAGGATGGTTCATCCAGGTACTTATTATTGTTTGTGGCTCTCTGTAGAAACGAGCAGTTGGGTTCAAAACATTGTTTCTCTTCCCTAACATGACGATCGACCAGAACTCGACACAATCCTTCTGTCCAAGTCGCCGAGGTCACATAACACTTGAGCAATAGCCAAGACTGTTCGATGTGACGGGAATCTTCCATGAGCTTCAGGCCCCCGCACTCGACTTATCCTCGGTTGAGTGGTGTTTGTACCTTGTACACCAGCCCTGCACGACTCGAAGCCCGCGCCGAGCAAAGGCTCCCGGCGCGGCGCGCCTTGCCCAGAAATGCACTAAAAAGCTTAGCCTGGCTCTCAGGGATGCTTCGAACGTCATTTGTTTTCAGAACAGCTGTCTCTATTGGAGAAATACTTTCCATTGGACACCACTCAGAGCAAGTATCCAAAGTCCAAAGTCGGCTCCAAATGAGAGAGCCCATTGAACTACTGCACAAGCAGGTCGCATGACAGAGAAGGACTAACGTTCTACACGTGTACCCGCACCAAACTTGATCCTATCGCATCCTGCCCCCCTCTCTTCTGTCTGTCCAACAGTCGACCAAGACCGGAACACCACCCCCCTCATGCCGCATTTCCGGGCTTATCACCAACCGGCGCAGAAGCACCAACACGACTCGAACAGAACCCAGCTGTGGAGTCCCCATTTCGCAAAGCGAACCACTCGTAAGGCCCCGTGGTATCGGTGTAAGCCACCCGTTCGGTGACCCCATCGATAATGTTGCAGCGGGGGAACAAGGGCCACGCGCGGCTTTCCCGCTTCTCATAGGACCGCCGGCCGCGAGCGGCCCCGTCTCGTCGGGGGAAACACCCTTCGCCTTTCGGGATGGAGCTCTTTTGGATGGTGAAGGATACCTCGTTGGTGGGGGGAGGCATGCAGCATGCACGTTGGCTCTAGCGTCGCACCCGACAGCTGCGCAGATCGAACTTTTTGGCTGCGTTTCTTCCAATGGGCTTGTGATCGTCCGATATATAAGGTATTTGGGAGTCCCGCTTCGTGTCTGGCGCCTCTTCCTCTCTGCTTCTGACTCGCCCCCAGGCGACTTCATCATCCTGTCTCTGCCCCAAACTGCTGCTTGTCTTGATTTGATCGCCGGTGATCTCGCCAGCGACGAACAGAGACCTGCTTCACTGTCGACCTTCCTCGAAACGCCAATCGCGCCGAGAATCGTCCAGTCGACGCAATGCTGGGTTTCCTGAAAAAGGAGCCCTCTGAGTCCGAGCTCAGGGCGCAGGAGGTCGTCGACCAGGACACCACGCCGCGCAAGCCGTTCCGCAAGGCCATCGTGCCCGTCATCGCATGCGGCGCTGGTCTGTTCTCCGACGGCTACATTAACAACGTGAGCACCTCACCCTGTCGCACATATGTTGTGCGTACTTCGTGAGTCTTAGGACAATGTAACTGACGTCGTTTGGATGCGACAGGTCATTGGCTCCGTGACGACGATTCTCGCACTCCAGTATGGCGACCTGTACAAGAACTCGAACGCGAAGAAGTACGTCGGCGACATTGCTTTCGCCGGTACAGTCGTCGGACAGCTCGCTTTCGGCTGGCTTGCTGATCACTGGTCGCGCACGAACTCGCTGCTCGTCTCCACGATCATCCTAGTCGTCTTTACTGCGCTCGCTGCCGGCTCCTACTACAAGGGCGACGACATAGGCATGTTCAACATCCTGGCAGCGTGGCGATTCTTTGTAGGTTCCTTCGCATTGCAATTGCGACGCTCGGTGACTTGTGCAAGCCCCCTCTAACATGCGCTTGGTAGGTTGGAATCGGTATCGGAGGCGAGTACCCGGCTGGCAGTGTCGGTGCCGCAGAGTCGACGGGAGAGCTCAAGTCCGGCAAGCGCAACATGTTCTTCATCCTGTTCACGAACTCGATGATTGACTGGGGCTTCGTCATTGGCGCATTCGTCCCGTACGTCGTCGCGGCTGCGTGCCACAACGGTCACTACAGCACCATCTGGCGCACCAGCTTGGGCATCGGTGTGGTGTTCCCCATCTTCCTGTTCGTCCTCCGTATCTTCGTCAAGGAGAACGAGGAGTTCCAGAAGAACTCGATGCGCCACGCCAAGACGCCGTACCTCCTCTCCCTGCGCTTCTACGGTTGGCGCCTGTTTGTTGTTAGCTTGATCTGGTTCATCTATGATGTGAGTGTACAGAATATAGCTTGAGGAGATAGTCTGAAGCTGACGTGACGCAATGTAGTTCTCCGCCTACTCTTTCGGCATCTACTCTTCCACCATCCTGAGCAACATCTACGGCGACACGGCCCCGCTCACGACCGTCTTCGGCTGGAACACTGTGATCAACCTGTTCTACATCCCGGGCACCATGCTCGGTGCCCCTGCCTCAGACTGGCTCGGCCCACGATACGCCCTCGCTTTGGGCGTCTTCCTCCAGGCCATCGTCGGTTTCATCATGGCCGGTGACTACTTCAACTTGTCCCAGCCCGGCATGGTCGGTGGATTTGTCGTCGTTTATGGTGTTTTCCTGGCTCTTGGAGAGTTCGGCCCCGGTAACAACATTGGTCTCCTGGCGGCCAAGACCTGTGCAACTGGCATCCGCGGTAAGAGATCTCGAAGAAAAGGCGGCGCAAATACTTGATCAAGACATACTGACAGCTGAACAGGCAAGTACTACGGCATTGCTGCTGCTATTGGCAAGATCGGCGCCTTCGTGGGCACTTGGGGTGAGTCGTTTGATGAATATGGTCATTCATATTATTTGTACTGACATGGGCAACAGTCTTTCCATACATCCAAGCCGCTGCCGGCGACAATGCGGTTGCTACTGCGCAGTACCCTTTCTGGGTCTCCTCGTCTCTCTGCGTCCTGTCTGCTGCCCTCGCCCTCTTCTGCTTGCCCCACATCGGCCAAGACACCATTGCCCTCGAGGACGCCCGCTTCCGCGCCTACCTGGAGGCCAACGGCTACGACACGCGCCAGCTCGGTCTCAAGAAGGGCGAGAGTGTTGAAAACGTCCACGACAGCGATATCCCGTCCGAGGGTGTTGCCGTGAAGGGCGAGAAGACGGTTGCCTAGACATGAACCTACGCAAAGTTTGGAGACTGAGGATGGATGCAAGCAAAAGAGCCGGACATCAACTCGATTATTGAGTCGAGACAAATGTCCACGTTATGGATACCCGAGCGCCTCGGTCTCAGGCTTGAATCGTCAATTTTGGTTAGGGGGAGCGTGTATTCAGAAGCGCATAATGATACCACTAGATGCGATGATTCCCGATGTAATTGACAGAAAAGGCCTTTAATATCACAATATTTACATATAGTTCCTTCATATTTCGTTGCCGCTTTGTGACTTGCATCACCCACGAAGCAGCCTTTTCTAATGTGCTCGGGTACTTGGCCCCGTCATCCTCAAGCCTGTTGCTGTGCAGGTCCATTGTGTCGAGACCGACCCTTTGGGTTTTCGCGTACAGCTTGTAGCTGATGATGTTCACAACGTATATGGCGATTCCGATGTAAGACGTCATGAAAGTGGACACAGTAAACTTCGGAATGAAGGCATTGTATCCTGGCAGGTTCGCATCAGCTTGATACACGTTTCCCATGTCGAGAGAGCTCACGTACCATTGAAGAAGACAACGAGGACCGTTATGAGGAGAGCAGCATAAGAGCCATAGGGCTGCAGCGGTCCTCGGTAAGTCATGATGCCCCGGGGAATGCCCTGAGCCTGCATGCCCCTCGTAAACTGGATGTAGCTGACAAGAACGCTGACCCAGTTCAAAGTGCCGAAGACAGTCACCAAGCTGACGAGATATCCGAATACCTGGGACGAGCTCTTGGCCGCGTTCATGTACGCAAGCGCAGCAAAGACGCCCGTGGCCGCCACACCGATGATGGGAACTCCCGCTCCCGTCGTCTTGGTGAAGATCCTAGGCGCCTGGCCGTCGCGAGCAAGTCCGTACAGGGTGGGGGACCCGATGTAGATGTCCGAGTTGGCCGCACTGATGACGAAGATGAGCAGACACCCGTTGACGACGTGAGGAAAAACGGGGATGTTGGCGAGCTGCACCGCGATCACGAAAGGACTCGCAGCCGCGCCGGTGCTCTTCTGCGTGCCGTCGATGAGCAGGTCGTTGGTATATGGGACTGACATGCCCAACACGAGGGCGCCGATGATGTAGAAGAAGACGATGCGCCAGAGCGTCTGGCGAACGGCTTTGCGGATGGTCTTTCGCGGGTTTGGGGCTTCGCCGAATGCGACGCCGACTACTTCCGTTCCCGTGTACGCGAAGCAGGCCTGGACCATGGCCGCGCAGAAGCCGAGGAAGCGACCTGTCGGACCATCCACGAGGTAGGACCCGAAGGCGCCGGGGTTGTGCCAGTATTTGAAGCCGATTACTTCGCCGGAAGGTTGGCCGCCCATTGAGATGATGAAGCAGGTGAGGACGAGCGTGATGATGACGAGTAGTTTGACTGTTGACATCCAGAATTCCGCTTCGCCGAAGAAGGACACATGGAGGACCTAAAGCTCATGTCAGATTGGCTTTGTAGAAGGATCAAAACCAAGAAGAACCCACATTGACCGCAATGATTGCGACAGTGAAAGTCGTTACGAAGATTGCCACGTTAAGATCGGGTCGCCAGTATTGAATGATGATACCAGCCGCTGTGAGGTTGTTCGGTAGAACGATGGCGTATTTCAAAAAGTAGTTCCATCCCGTTGCGTACCTAGCCACGCATCAAAGTCAGTTTATAACACATGTAGATACTGCAGCAAAAGATGACCTACCCAAGAGCCGGACCAACAAACCGGGTAGCGTAGCCAGCAAATCCCTTGTCAGAGGGCAGCATCGTCGCCATCTCGCCAACGGCCGTCATGATGAAGAAGACGACGGCTCCAATGATGGTATACGCAATTAGCAGACTTGCGGGCCCGCCCCTGACGAGACCCGTTCCAGAGCCAATGATGAGCCAGCGACCGCGATCATGGAGACATGCCGCTCTTTGAACTCCCTTTTCAGTTGGCCCGTCTCGGCTGAGGAGCCTTCCGCATTGGACAATGTTGTCTCCAGGTTCGACGGGTCTCGCTCAGCATCGTTGACGCTCTTACCAAACTTGGCGACGTTGCCTGAGCTCATGATGAAGATGCCAAAAAGAAGATAGAAAAAGAACGTGACATGGAAAAGACAGTGTCTGAAGACTTGGACGCTGTAATGCCCTGGCCGTGGTTCTTATACACAATCCATGCAGAGTCGAGTCGAAGCGAACTTTCATACTATCTGGCTTGCCTCGTTCTGAGGTCCAAAGACGTCGATAGCTAGGAAATGATCAATGGCCCAACGCGTCGGAGACGAAATCCGGGGAAGTCTCGGTCTCCACCGTGAAGATAGGCCACGAGACTAAGACTCAGCCATCATGGAACGAGCTGCGCGCCAACATGCGGTTCAGTGAGTCCTTATCAACCCCGGACCCGCAAATGGAGGTCGAAGTCCGTCTCCAGTATCGCAGTTGATCTGGATATCCCTGTCACAACATCAGATGCATTTAGTTGAATGCAGTGGCAGCCGGGAAATATTCAAAGCTAGTCTGATCATCCTGCGCGTATCAAGTCATTTCTCTTAGATAAAAGTGCCTAAAACAGCGTCTATCAACCCAGATACTTTGCCAGTCCGACCCACATCTGACTTACGCGCGCCCAGGATGATGCGGCATCAGTAACAACGGACTTGAGCCTCCATTGCCTGCGTATTCCAGAATGGCGAAACATCACGCGCGGGGTATCTGCGTGATGATGCTTCGTGGTTTCCGAAGTAGTGCGTGTAGTTTCGCCGATATAGGAGGACGCGAAACTGATAAAGGGGAGATGAAGCCGACATTGAAGCCCGGGGTAGGAGACCAACTGAGCAGAAGACACCAGATCCCAAATTATCGCAGAGAACCCCCTTCATCTCTCTTCTGTTTTCCTCGACATGTCTCCAAGTGCAGTTGACAACCACACGGATGATGTTCCGGTGTTGGTCAAGTCCCTCCAAACCCCCTCAACGGAGGCCGACTTCTCTACCTTCCGGTCCCTCGTGCCCTTGGTAGTAGACGACAAGATCACATATCTCAACGCCTCCTACCAACCCCCCTCAAACCTCATCATCCACGGCGCCATCACCAAGTTCTCTTCTGAGGGCCTTTACTCCGCCCACCCCAAGCCCCAGTGGCAATCCGCCGTCGAGGAGACCCGCGAACTGGTCGGCCGCTACATCAACGCCGACCCCTCCTCCATCGCCTTCACCCGGGACAGCACCGAGGGCCTGAACTCCTTTGCCCGTAGTCTCAAGTTCACCCCGGGCGACAACGTCGTCGTGCTCGACTCGGAGCACCCGAACCACGTCTATGGCTGGATGGCCCTGCGCCCCGCCGGCCTCGAAATCAGGCAGGTGCCCACGATACCCGAGGCAGAGAAGAGCGGCAAGGTCACTGCGGCAAACGCTGCGACATTCGCGCCATACGTGGACGAGCGCACCCGCGCTATTGGCATCAGCTCCATCATGTTCCACAGCGGCCAGTGGAACGACGTCGCCGATATCTGCAAGGCTTACAGGCCCCGCGGCATCCACGTCCTCGCCGACCTGACGCAGCAGGTTGGCTTCGCTGAAGTCGACGTCAAAGCTTTGGGCGTTTCCGCGGCGGCGTTTAGTCTGCACAAGGGCCTCAACAACCCCACTGGCTTCGCGGCGTTCTACGTTGATCCGGCGGTGATCACAGAGATGGATCCGACGCCGCCGATTGTCGGATACGGGGCCGTCAGCAACGTCCGCGCTGACTTGCTGGTTCCCAGCGAGTCTCTGGTGTACCACCCCACGGCCCGTAGGTACGAACACTTGAACTTGAGTTTGGTTGCTGCGGTGACTGCCAAGGCGTTCCTGACGTTTTACCTCGACTCCATGGGGCCAAGGCGCGTTCAAAAACATCTCTACAGCCTCGGAGATGCTTTGCGTGAAGGATGCAAGGATATTGGCATCAAGATTGTCGGGCCTACCAGCCGGAAGGAGCACGCGCCTCACCTCTACATTCTCGATCTGCATGACCCGCGGTGGATGGAGCTGCTGAAGGATCATGGAGTACTTGTTACACCGTACCGTCTGGGTATTAGAGTGTCATTTGGCTTCTACAATAATTCGTCAGATGTCAAGAAGCTTATTAGCGTACTAAAGACGGGCGTCGAGTCAGGCCTTCCTATGTAAGAAACGTCTAGATAGATTGGGATTGATTTGGATAGCAATATCCTTCTTTCACGATAACAAGGTTCTTTGTGTTGGTGAGCCAATGGCAACCTATCAGTCTTACATCTGTCTCAACTTATTCCTAGCTTGCTCGGCCAAGTCCCAAGCAGCACAGCATTCATCCAAGGAATGAACCAGGTACTGTGCCTCCTCAGCCGTACCAAACAATGTCAGAGTCCTAGCCGCTTGCATGACCGCATAGATCATGATCAGCGGGCTGTGTAGCAGTCCGTATTGGCTCCGATATTTCCGTGAAATATGTGTAATATCCTGCGCGGAAGAGACGCAGTCTTTACGTGCGTTGTCGATCATGGCTCCGCTGTGACCCGACGCCGCGTGATCAAAGTTGAGAGCATTCCGTACACTGTGAAACAGCAAACTGAAGCGGATTGCGTGAGTGATCGATACAAATCAATGGCTATTGGAAAGCAGGGGAACTCACTGGAGTGCAGCTACACTGGGAATCAAAGGAGTGCTTGGAGGTTCCCACTTGTTCCATTTCGCGCACTCTGGTAAGGCTTCATACCAGCTGCACAGCTCAAAGTTGAGGCTGTCGAGACATGCCTGCCTCCCAAGACCTTCTAAGTTTGATTTCGTTGAGAACAGCTTCGACAACATCTTCTCAATGATCTTGGAAAGGCGGATTTGTTCCTTAAAGCAGGGCACAAGCGGTAGTGGGTTGATATCAGCGAAGCGGCCGTCGTAGGTGGCAACGCCGGCGGGAAGCCACGGCGCCATTTCTGGAAAGTCTCTAAATGATGTTAGTTTTGCAATACTCATCCCTCAGTTGTTATATCTCACGGAAGTCTTTCGGTCGTTTCGACCTCGGCATCGTCATAGAAAAGGTAAACCGGCCTCCCCAGAATCAAGCTGGTAAGTTTGTCGGACGTGTAGCACCCCCAGGATATGCGTCTACGAATCTCCATGTCTTCTTCCGTGACTAGTGACGAATCATGAGAGATCCAGTGTTTTGGATCTCTCTGGAAGCCGAGATCTTGTGCCATACGGAAAGCAATTCCTACACGATGTCAACTCACTAGTGGTCGGGCTGATGCGGCATATCTGGGCTCACCTGAGAAACCCCACCCCTTGGAGAGGTTCCCTCTTCCTATTTGATAAAACGCTAGACATAAAAAGCCTTGCACCGTGACGATTGATGGTTTCGTGAAGCCGGAAACGATGAGGATGCTCTCGGCCGCTGAAAAGAATTGCTCGCTTGCTTGACGGTGTCGTTTATCTGGTGACATCAACGTTCCCAGTGCACATATAGACAAAAGCAGTGCCGAGGACCAGTATTTGCAGTTGGATCTCTCGCCGAAATGATCCCTGAGGAATGCCTCGCGGTAGATGAACATGAAATGAGGGGACTGCCACCTGAAGAACTGGAGCAATGCATCTGAAACTAGTTCGTCTTGAAGATTGAGGCCGAAGTGCTCTGCGACATGTTCGAGAGTCGATTCGGATACAAGGTTCGGTGACGACTGTGATGAGAAAGCACCGAGTGTATTGCTGGTCGTTGGGCGATACGCGTTGGCTCGATAGATGCTTGTCGCCCCGTGATAGATTAGTGAGCCCTCGAGGTCGAGCTGGAGGTGTGCGGTGCTGCGCCGGCCTTCATCTTCCGATGTGCGTTGAGCCACCTGTGCGTTTTCAACTGTACGAGAGCCGCCAGCCTGCAGGTGATCCCCAAACGATACTGTCCGTAACATCTCGTTTCGCTCCTTCTCTGGCGCCGTCTGCAAGCTGCGGATGAATGATTCGAGTGAAGCGACTCGGTTCTCCAAACTGGCAACGTACTCATGCGTAGCGGGTCGTCTTTTACGGTCGACCTCGCGGTATTCGCATGTCTGCTTTGCAGTGGCGCAATTCTGGCATGGCTCAGTGCGGGAGCATTTCAACTACGGTAGCCGAAGTCAGCGAGATCGGCCCCTGAAAGCAATCCCAGGATCATCAGGCACCTTTCGGTACTGGCATCTCTTGCAACTGAAATTGTGGCAGCGATTTGTCTCAGGCGACCTTGGCGGGATTTCAACACACGATATTCTCTTTGCGGGCTCGAATGGCATCTCGACACGGCTGACATCGTGTGCGTGGAAACAGGTAGTCTGTAGGTGAGGAGTTTGTCGGCATGAATTTGTTAGGGACTCATTGACAGCGCTTAGTCACCCTTGTTAGGCGCTGGAAGTTTTCATAGCAGAAATCGCAAAAGAGCGCTGCTAATAGGCGAACGCTCGTGTATGCTCTGCTCGGTGAGCAGCTCACAATACTGTTGACCACACTGCACATATCATTCGACCACACTGAAGGCTTCACATTCGCCTGATTGGCCGCTGGCAAGAACATGAACCCAATAGCCATGAATTTCCATGCAAGACTTTCACATGCTGTTGCTTCCGACCAAGAACTACATCGTTCTAGAGCCCTGTTGGAAAATGGCAAAATCCGCCGGGCAGTGAATGCAGGGTGCATTTGGGGGAACACTTTCCCCCACAGTTGTTGATCTTTACGTCTTGGTCCCCAAATTGCAGAGCTAATAGGTGCGCCTAAACGCTGTACCGCAGAGCGCATACCACGTCAACAGATCAGCTTGTAGTGGTGTGGCCTCCTTCATGTAAAGCAAAGCCTGAGATTGGTAGTCTGCTACCCTTTTTCCTCACTGCATGAGCCCTGCATCCGATATGCCATATTTCAGGCTTCCGGCCGCCGGGGTTTGACCTGAGTGATCGTCATCTGGGGTCCGGGGTTTGACGGTGTGCCACGACGCCCATTGCTGATCTTCTATGGATGAACGTGCCCTGTTGAGCCTATCTGTGTCTGTCATCTTCTAGAAAGATCCCACTGATGATCATCCCTCCTCAGACCCTGGCGTGGTAATTCATCTAGACCAAGTGGCGACTCAACCCCAATGCATGTAGAGATGTATTCAAGGTGATCAGATCTGTTCAGCTTTACTCTTTTGGCCATCCTCCGCGCTGCTGATCGGCCCAGGCAGCTAAAATTCAACAAGTCTGCGCGGGATGTACTTGGACCTCGGAGCCAGCTCACTACAACTGGCGATTATGGTATTACAGGCTACCTAATGACCACACATGTGAGTACACGGCAACACTGATGCCGCAAGAGTTCGTCGGCGAGACCGGCGACGTGGGGGCTTTGGTGGCTGTTTTCCCAAGAACTTCCATTCACACTCAGGAGCTTCAACAAGGCTACCGAGCCATCCACGAGTGCTTGGGTAGACATGGCCGGCGGATGGCGGTCATCCATTCACAGGTTTGAAGGTGTGCTTAGCATTGGTCCGATGTAATGAGAAGATAGATGCATTTTCCACACCACTTTCACAACCTCCAGCCAGCCTGAATATGAAGCTGATGGTCGGACTCACCTCTCTACCCACCTTGGCCACATCGTTGCCCGATGCCCAAGCACCCCTCCTTCATGTCGCAATCAAGCAGTTCTCCCTTCAATCCGGATCCCCCCTCCTCTCCAATGGCCCATCAAATCCATCAACCCATCTCCACACCATGCAACCATTCCCATGAAAGACAACCTTTCATCTACCACATCTCAGCTGTCACTTTTCGCCTCCCTTTTTCTCACAGCCCTCGCTCATCATGCCATCCCGCGCGCGGCAATCCCTAAACCCGACGCTATGAAATACGTCAGCCGTAGAAACCCAACCCCTCAATCACCGCGCGGCATCCACCCTCGCCGCCTCCTCCAGTTCCGCCTCAACCCTTCGCAGCTCGCTCAGCCCCTCCGCAATCCCCTTCACCTCCTGATCTGAGGGCCTAACGCAGGGCTTCCGAGGCGCGCCCCCGTACTGCTCAAAGTGCCCGATCGCCGCCTTGACACCCACAAATCCCGTTTGGATGGCCACCCAGTCCCCCTTCGCCACGACCGCCTGCAGCCGCCGCGCCTCGGCGAGCCGGCCGTCCGCCGCGAGCTCCATGACGCGCGCGCACGCTCGCGGAGCGATGTTGGCCAGCCCCGCGATCGTCCCGTTGGCGCCCACGACCTGGCCCTGCAGGATGAAGTCCGCGCTGCCGCCCGCGACGAAGAATCCCTCCGGCGCGTCGTCTGCCACGCGCGCGAGCTTGCCTGTGTTGCTGCAGGTGAGCTTGACGCCGACCACGTTGGGGTGCTGCGCGATGCGGACGATGACGTCTGAAGACAGGTCGCGGCCGGAGGCGGCGGCGGGGAAGTTGTAGATGAGCAGCGGGATCGGCGACGCGTCTGCGACCTCGTAGAAGTGCTGGACGATCTTGTCGTCGTCGAGGAGGGTGCCGTAATAGCTGGGCGGCAGCGCGAGCGCGTGGGTTGCGCCGCTTTTGTGGGCGTCTTTGCAGAGCTGGAGGGTCTCGCGGGTAGATTGGGCGCCGCAGCCGGCGATGAGCGGGATCTTGACGTCGTGGCCTTCTTGGTGGATGGTGTCGGCGGCGCAGCGGATCATGGAGCTGCGCTCCTCGCGTGTGAGGTGGACGGCTTCGCCGTTGGAGCCGTGGACCACGATGCCTGCCACGCCGGCGTTGATGAGCCGGACGAGGTGACGCTCGAGGGTGTTGGTGTCGACTTCCTCGGTGTCGGTAAAGAACGCCAGGGTTGGCACGTAGACACCGTCGGGAAGCCTGGCGCTCAGCGCCTTGGGCGCCCCGTAGGATGATGTTGTAGTTGGGGGCGTGGCCATTGTTTCTGTTGACATTGTCGTGGTCAGTATGATGTGAGCTTGATGATGAGACAGTGTCTCTCTATGTGGACGAGCTTCGTGGGCGGACAAGACTTGAGGTTGCTAACCACAGTTCAACCAGGCAGACACAAGCCTGGGGGATTCGACCTTTATGGTTGAGAAATCTGTATAAGATGAGTCTTCAGGGGGGGGGGGGGGGGGGGGGGCAGCAAGCGGACATAAGTGATGTACGGCAAGTGAAGCGTGTCGTTAGTTGAGGTACGTCTTCAACCAGCACCTAGGGACTGCCAGCAACGAATCAAGACTCAGAGCCGGGGTCACAAGAATCCTGTTTAAGGAATAAACACAATGGTGCAAGCCATGGTCAGGGATCCCATGATGTTCGACATGCGGCTTTGCCAAACTTGGCGCAACGCACGGCTGGGCGGCAGCGCCGCGGCGTGGGGGTGGCTACTCATCCACGCCTTGTCCTGCCGCATTCGACCAAGTGGTTGGATGCGTGGCTCATGGATGCACAAGCGTGATGGTGTGGAAGGGTACCAGGTGTGCGGTGAGCTGATTGCATGGCGATGTGCGCATGGTACGACATCACGAGGGGGAGAGATTGTCTGTGAGAGAACTGGCTTGTGGTACTTTCGGGGATACTTGTCCCGGGCATCAAGCAAACTAGTCCGATGTAAGTGGTGCTTGTCGAGCGCCAATCTTACCAAATGGCTTCTCCAAGAGACATAGGACAACTTGTTTTCAGCTGGACTTTCCATGTTAGCGCCCGAGACGATCAATCCTCTCCAAACTCTGGTAGCTGAGGACTCGAATAGATGACCGGGTTGACCGCCGGCCGGGGAAGAAGTTTCGGAGCCGCGGGATTCATCCAATGCTCAGGCCCGTCAGCAAGACAAGACAAGCCACCAAACGAAGCTTGTTTGGACCAAATGATTGGCACAAACAACGCCACTCCGATACTATTTGGTTGATTTTAGTTTCAGTAGTCTTGAGCCTAGCACGACTGTGCTTTGTTCAATGCGGTGAGCGGCCAACAGTAGCCTAACTTCCCCGGACTGCGACCCCCACGCTTTTTCCAGCGCCCGGGCTCCAAGGGAGATTTTGATTTACCACTCCGCAAGATTAGCCAGCGAATCACAGAATTTGGGTTGTCATCTGTTCCTCTGTACGTCTTTGCTCTCTCCAAATCCGAGAAGCAATACATACGCTCAAGGAGCGGGTTCTCGCGATCTGCCGTAGTACAGGCACCGAATCTGGTTCTTCCTCCAGTGCATCCAGGACTACACCAAGTTCGAACAGGGGTACACATGGGCTGTTGAAGGTGCCGAAACCCGCAAATCACGGCCCAGAAGGCCGGGCTCGGCGTTCCACCCCCGGCCACTGCATCCCGCGCCTTCCTGTACGTGTCCGTCGCCACCGGCCGACGCAAACCCCCCTCCTCCCACCACATGACCTTTGCTCCGTCTGCTGATTGACCTATAGAATATGTAGGCGGCCCTCCTAGTCAGACAAGCCATCTTCCTTGCTGCTGTCTGGGCAGTCAGGAACAAGGCACTGCGCAGCGGTTCTCGGGGTTCATCGGTGGCCGAGACGGTCCTCAGCCGCAGGAAAGTTTGCTCACGTGAACATGCGTGGGGGTTTCCCTTCATAGACATAGTCGTCGAGATCATGTCCAATCTTTGGCATGCATGAGGCGGTGTAGTATCAAAAGTCTACTCTTTGTCTATACTCGTGGAAGACTACTTCATCTCATCCACGGTGATCGGCGATCATAATGGTTGTCACACTTCTACAGACTGAAGTCCGCAGTCGATAAATAAGTATCAATCTTTATTTGCTAATGTTCAAACAGATAATGAGCACAGTCCCTAGCAATTCAATCTCTACCTCCTCACTTCCTATGATGCTTATTCAGAGATGTTGAAAGTCATCAATGAGGCATCTCACATCTGGGTCATGCCCTTAGGGCAGCCACCAGTCCAGTGCTGACAACTGGCAATCCAATCTCTTTTGGGAGAGTAATGGGCGTCGCAGTCCGCCTGGGTGATGGGCTTGTTCAAGATACACTATTCAAGGCGTCAGGGTTTGGTTATTTCAAGGTGCCTGCATGGTTGTCACTTACCGCCTGGCTATTGGTAGCTTGTCCCAGCAGCGAGTCGTGCTAGAGCCCGGCTCGCAAAATTGCAGAGCGACCTGAATGTTGGGTCTCTCTCTGTTGAAGCAGTTGCACATGTAAGCCGAGACAGCGCTGGGAGCCCTTTGAGAACATAAATGGTTAGCGATTGTTTAAACTTTATTGCAGTGATGTGGTCTTACAAGATGGCGAGAATGATTGATGTAATGAACTTCATGGTTGAGATTGTAAATGATAAACGATGGTTATTCAATGGCGAGAAGAAGAATCTGAAGTGCTCTGTATTCAGTGGTTCATAATAAGAAGGCTCGATGGCCGTCTTGGCTTTATAGAGAAAACAGGTGTGTTCATCATGTTTGATGAAAACTGATGACTTTCCTAATTCATCAATCGCACCGCCAGCCTTCATCTGGGACCAACATCTTCGGAAAAGTCCTTCTTTCATTTCCGTCTTGATATTGCTATTGAGCAGTGAATAGTTGATCTTTTCCACTAGTAACGAGGCCGAGATGAGATACCTGCGATGATTGAGGCTGGTTCTACGTCGTCAAAATAGGAAGTTTCCTAGCTTGGACCAACTTCACACAGACATTCCAGAAAGATTGGCGGAATTCAGTAAAGCTTAAAAATGGGTTGCCTAAAGCAAGATAAATGATGACAGAAAGCTTGAGTTTGCGACTAGCGACTCAGGTGCTCGCCGGCCGATCGAGCCGGTGGTCAAGCTGCCCATGTGCTACTTTTCGTCGGGCTGATTGCCTCCATCAATTGCGGAACTCATATTCCGCCCAATCGACTCACTTATCTGCCTCAGAAATATGGGATTTCTGACTCTTGTGGGCAGAATGATGAAATACGATTGAGTTTGGTATCAGATTGTGAGCGCCCACCTTGCGGCATAACATTGGGATGAACTAAGTGGACTCTCCAGCACTGACGGACCCTTTGCCAAAGGATATTTCTTCACCGATATTGCGAAAATCTCATTAGTTCAAAATCTCGCTGAGTCCAAATCTCGAAGTACTGCAAAGCTTGAAGTATTATCCCATCCTTCAACTAGTTAGCCGCAAAAATCACCGGCCACCTTCTGGCACTGCACAAGACTACGTCCGTCACTTCCGCAAGGTCTCGAACAACATCTCCGTATCACGCGGAGAATGGCCGTTCTGAACAGCGTCGCAAACCTCAACCTCATGGCCGAAGTTGGAAACTGTCGCCTGGAGAAATGAGGCAGAATCCTAACACGAGGTTTTCGAGATATTGCCTTCATCTCAATGAAGCCCAAAGGCAGAATTTCGATTCTAGCTGTCGGAGATGCGGAAGAACTTCAACAGCTCAAAAGGCATGGTGGGAGTGGTTGAAGATTTGAATGTATAAAGAGGCGATGAGCCCACGACATTGAGCATTCTTTTTTCATCCACAGCATCATAATAGCTCCACAGCTTAAGTCAATCGTTTCCCACTCAAAGTCACTCTTTCCAATCATCATGAAGCCTACTTCAGCCCTCGTCACTGTCGTGGCTCTCCTCGGAGGCCACGCCGCTGCGCTTCCAACGAAGCCTGGCAGCCAGAACAATGCCAGAGAGATCACCGACATCTAGTCTCGTAAGTCAGATTCGCAATATCATACAAGGAAGAGCAGAGCTAAGAATCGATTAGTTCCCGCCCGCGAGTACGCCGTTGAGGAGTCTGTCGGCACTACCATCAACTTTGACGACAACACCGGTGAGCTCAACCCTCCCCTTTTCACAAAGAAACGCCGCTGACTCTCCTGATAGCCGTTGGAAAGCGCGACTCTGAGCTTGAGACCCGCGGCCTCAACCCCAACGCGCGCTTCAGCGCCAACTTCTACCCCAAGTTCCACACCGCTGCGCGCCCCTTTGCCCAGGCCATCACCATCGCTGGTCACGCCTACATCATGCAGGCCTGGGTTGACCTCCAGAATCGCATCAACATCATGGTCGATGCTGCTTTCCCCGGTATGCTCCCGTTCTAATGGCTCGATTATAACACCTTGACTAACAATATGTTAGGTGTTCCTGCGCCCACTGCTGGAGTTTCCAACAAGCACGCGGCGTTTGCGGTCCTCCCCCACTTGTGGACGCTTGGAACGACCTACTTCGCCCAGGATACCGGCGGCGAGTTTGAGCCCGGTGATGCCTGGGCTTTCTTCTGGTACCCTTAAACTGGTCGTGGTCGTACCTGCTGGGTTCGTGGGTGCCTGGAGACAGTAGCTCAACACCTTTCTGTATCCGTAGCAACTTACGCCATCAGTCCGACGCACCTCAGCATAAGATACACTACTTTGAAGTCACTTATTTGAGTTGGTACATGTAAACGGGGGCCCCTGGTAGTTCAAGTTGATTCAAGGAAGGCATTTGGGCCAATAACAGTTATTGTACTTCACATATGGCAGCAATACAGGTGACCTCCACAAGTGCACGAGTCAATTGTCAAAGCAAATTCCTAGTTCCGGCTTTCTCTGTGTCATAGCCAATGAATCTTTCATCATTAAAAGCTCTAAAGATCCATTTATCGAGGGGAAAGATATCACAGCCACGTTCGCGAGGCTGAAAGTGATGTCAAACAGCCAAACAGCGGTCAATTTGCTAAGAATAGTTCACTCAAAATCTGAACCAACGATCTAGATCATAGACCGCAGGTCACATTGCGCGTACAACGAAAAGCCTTCTGGCGAGGCGATGACTAGCATCTTGGCGCGTTGCGTGGACTGGCGGGGAAGATCAGCAGACCTGCAGCACCACGATCGACGAGACTCACGAAGCTCTTTGGAACTTGGAGAAGTTTCCACGCGCCTCTCACTCTCCACTAGATGGCCAGACAAAAAAGATACAGAAATGTCGCAGCTTCTTCATTGCCTGCCGAAAGTCAATTCATTGCGTGTTATTTGCAGTGGAATCCACATGTTGGTGCAAATTTCAGCGTGCCAAGACATGAAGTGCATGTTGAAGGTCCTAAATTTAGCATCCGCACCTCCTGTCAAGCTTCACAGACCCAGTCCAGCTGAGGAGAAGAGGCACAACAAAAAGGTCCGCCTGCCCACCCCGCTGCGACGCTGTTCTCCAGCCTCCCTAGGCTGTGGGTGATTTTGGGGAGGGGCAACAGGAGAATCCAGTCAATTGCAACGCCTGGAAAGAACATTCTCTATCCGCTGCAACAAGCCGCTGCGTTGATTTGCCAAAAGCCCCCGGGGACAGGACGCGGTGTCGATCATCCGTAGACCGGCGTCATCCGGTGGCACACTGTACAACCCCCTCGCGCAGGCAAGCACCCTACCCAAGCCTTCCGCAGCACAGCGAACAAGAGTCGAGAGAATGTTGGGGCTTGCTCCATCTCCGCGGCCATGCGCCAAGAGGACAGTGTGAAACATGGACAGCTCACAATCAGATCTTTTTTTCCGGGCGGTGCGTGGCGGACACTGAGGCCGCTGTGAGATTGGGCCACGGCGAGAGAGAGGCGTGTTCGTCGTGGCTCTGCTGGTCTTGGCGGGGATATGCCGGCGGCGAGTGGTTGTCGTCTCAAGTGATGGGCCGAACCTAAGTTTTTTTTTGGGTTGGATGACAGGCGCAAAACATGTTTCTTCATGATGGGTTGCTGGAGCTGCTCTGCTGTCTTCCGTTCGTTCACGGCGATGCGATTGTCGCGGACGCGTGTTCCTGCATCTGGGCGATTGCCGTCTACCAAGTGACAGCGAGGAACGATTCTATTTTTCGACCATCTTGTATCGTTGTAATAGAGAGTATGTAAAATGTCTTGGCGCCTCCTGTCAGCCCTCCGGGGTTCTGTCCGGCACCCAGCCGGCATTACCCAGTCATGAGCGCTCAGGTTCCGGTCATCTCCGCGAAAACAATGCTGCCGACTGTGGCACGCGACACATTCCCTCTTTGGTCCTCCGCAAAGTGCTGCGCTGTAAAGATGGGTGCCACACTGCAAAAGACAGTGTCCGTTCTCTACATACCGATCACTCTGTGTCAATAATGTCTATCGCTGCCGCAGGGGGACAACAGGGGGTCCAGTGTATCGCATCAAGCTTTCCTGGGGATTCGGGGCTCTTGGGTGGGCAGCAACAAGCTTGAACAGAAACGCGAAATTCGGGGCACCCGCAATATGGCCCAACAAGGTTGACGGGAGCACAGAGGCAGTGTTTATCTTAGGTAATTGTACTCTCTACTGAATAACAACACTCTTCACAGTGGGTTTCACTTTCACGCAGCGAGAACTACCGGTACAACAGAATCATTGCCTAGTATACCACAGCCGGGATGCTGAGTCGTCGATTGAGGCTGGGGCATCTGTGAGCGTTTCTTGGCTTTGCTCATCGGAACTCCACTTTTGAATAGCTGCAATTTTGAGTGGGAGGGCGCTGGATGGGCCAAGATGGAGACCGTCGACGCCAAGAAACCAACCAAGACCCAAGCCTCCAAGTGACGATGAGCGGCGGTCGCTGCCCGAGACATTGCTCTGCCGCCTGTGTTGTTTGATTTCCTTCTTTTCCCCCTGTGTTTGTGTTTCGAGAAGGCTTCCTAGGAGAATTTGGATAAGGTTATATATCAAGCATCATCCCGCCCCTTGCTGGCTGTTTACTCTCATCATCATCAGTCTCATAGTCTCAAGCAAGCCTCACGTACACACATCCACACATCCACACACCAAAGGTCTCACCCAGCACCACCGACAAACACCGCCAAGATGCACTTCTCCCACGTCGCCCTCTCCCTCGTCGCTGCCGCCTTCGTCCAGGCCGACCTCCAGCTCGACAGCGACGACATCCCCAGCCAGTGCCGCGCCGTCTGCAACCCCATCTACGAGCTCGGCCGCACCTGCGAGGTCGACGACGACCAGGTCACCGACGACCTGACCGAGGACCGCCTCGAGGCGCAGTGCGTCTGCACCAACTCCAGCATCAACGTCTCGTCCTACGCCGCTCTCTGCGCGAGCTGCATGGACCAGAACGTCACCGACCGCGACGACCTCGATGGTAAGTTACTTCACTGTCTTTGAACCTTGGAGAGTGGCTGCTCACACGAACATCGTAGACATCAATGACATCCTGAGGACCTGCGGCTTCGCCAGCACGACGTACACCTCCACCGCGTCCTACGCCTCAACCACCCCCTCCGTCACGGCCACCCGACCCACTGCTTCTTCGCAGCTGACGACCACCATCACGCCCGGCGCCGCCGGTGGCAGTGGATCCTCGCCGACGTCGTCCAGCAGCGGCAGCGGCAGCGGCAACAGCAACAGCAGCCCCACCACCACCAACGGCGGCTCCAGCAGCGCCACGCAGACCCCGAACGCCGCGGGCGTTGTCTCGCCCAAGGGCCTTGGTCTGATTGGTGCCGCTGCCGTTGGTGCCCTGCTTTTGTAAATGGGGGGTTTTGGCATGAGTTACTTGTTCTTCACGATGATATCTATTTGAAAGATTCTTTCTTTTTCTTGGGGGGGTTTAGGGTTGTGGCGCTATGATGATACCTTAGCACTTACTGTCGCTTCTGATGATTTACACGGTTTCGGGAATTCACTGGGGGTTGTTCCCCGGTTCACTGAGGAATAATAACGAATTTTTGAATCATTTTTTGAGTGTGTCTCGGGTGAATTGATGTCTCTTCTCGTCCGTGTCCAACGTCCGAAGAAGGTCTCGGTGCTGTCTTTCGGGCTGAGTCAATGTCGGCACATTCGACCCATCATTCATTTCACCGAGCGGGAACCTCATGATCGATGTCTCGGTCCACATGCGGTGAATCGCGAGATGATGTTCAAAATCATATAAAATAACTCAATTCAGCTGTCGCGTGAGTCTTGGTCCTCGTCAATAACGCCCAACCAAAAATCATCGCCTACAAATACAAAGCTCGTCAACTTTCTCTCATGCGCCCTAACCCCAGCGCCAACTTACTACGCTTGCGAACGCTCTCAGGCCGCGAAATCAACGACATGAAATCTCAAGTAGGCAATTCGCCCAAGCTTTGCGGCTGCTTCTGCGGGTGCACGGCCAAGGTCTTCTTTGGCGAGGATAAATGCAATGGGTGCGCCAGGGGATTCCACGACGATGGGAAGACGCCGCCTGGTGTGCCGAAGGTTGAAAAATAACGGTCACGACGGCGACGAGGATAGTCGGTAGTTGTCAAAAACACACTTCTGCAGCGTACACGCATTGATTATAACCCATATTCCTCACAATCTTGAACTATGATATCGCAAGATGAGACAAGCCGAATGTTCAAGTGAAGTTTTGGTCTATTTAAAGGTATAATGTTCGAAAAGTGGTATCTCTGCAAACACAAGCTACAAATGAAAAACAGTAACAGTCCTACCAACGCCTCATTCAACCTCCCTCCATCTCTTCTCCAGCTTTTCAATAACAAGCGCCTTCGACCCAGAAACCAACCCAGCCGCAAGTGATGCAGGCTGCTGACTCGCACCTGAAAACACACCCTTGATCGAGATATCATGCACACTACCCGTCGGCGAGCCAGCAACATTCGACAACCGCCGTCTCCCCAGTGCCATCTGCGCCTCGTCGATCGCCTCCCGAATCACAGGCACCGTCTCGACATACACCTCCCTCCTCTTCCTCGACGCCTTCAGCAACTCCGCGGGATCCCCCTTCGCGCAGGCGTCCACGTAGAGCGCACGCATGCGCGGCGAGTACATCTCGCACATCAGACTCACGGGCGCGGTCTCGCCCTTCAGCTGCATGCGCGGCGCAAGCGCGGTCCCGCGCGCGAACTCGTGGTAGCACGCCGGGCAGATGGTGCACTCCTTCCAGCCGTACCAGCGCCGGTTCTGGGCGTCCTCGTCGCGCGGGCAGAGCGGCAGGCTCGCGAACTCGAGGGCGTAGGTCTCGAGCGGGCGCGTGTCGGCGATGAAGAAGCCCTCGAGGAGCTTGGCGAGGTAGGCCGCGAAGCGCGGGGAGGCGGCCGGGTTGAGCGCGCAGAGGTGCGTGGTGCCCGGGGCGACGCCGCACGTGGGCACGAGGGAGGCGGCGAGGCCGAGGGGCTCGGCGACAGTGGCCACGCAGGCGGCGCAGATGGAGAAGGACGGCGGGTGCGAGGGGAAGGTGTACCACGTGCCGTCGCGGATGCCGGCCGGGGAGCAGAAGTCGGCGTGGACGGCGGTGTCGAGGGCTTTCCAGAAGATGGCGAAGTCGCGGGTCTCCTGGGCGCGGGACATGGCAATACCGATGTTGAAGTGGCCGAGGGTGCAGTGGACCATGCTGCCGTAGCGGGAGGCGAGGTTGTCGCCGGCGGGCCGCCAGCGGTGTTCTTCGCCGGAGAGCAGGACGTGGTCGTGGTAGCAGGCGGAGCAGATGAGGACGCCCTTCATGCTGCCTGTGGAGGGGGTGAACCACTCGCGGGAGCCGACGGCGACCTTCTGGCGCTTGGCGCAGGGGGTGATGGCCATGCGAGAAGAGGCGGCGGCGGTGAAGCCCTTCCAGTCGTGGGCGTCTGCGGCCTTGGTCTTGTAGATGTTGCGGATGTAGGGGATGGCGAGGTCGCAGGCCCAGACGTCGGAGGCGGCTTGCGACGAGGCGGGTTCGAAGTTGGCGGCGCAGCGGAAGGGCTGGATGTGGTCCTCATAGCAGGCGCGGCAGACGACCATGTTGGGGACGGCGTTGTTCTTGGGGCGGAGCCACTTGGTGCCCTCGGAGCCGGGGACGCCGGCGGTGCCCCGGCAGTCGGGGACGGCGCTGCGGAGCCGGAGGTAGGCGGTGAGGTCGTCGATGCGGCCGGTGATGAGGGCCTGCTGGAGGAGGTGGTCCTTGACGCGGGGCTTGCTGAAGCGGCAAGCGCGGGGCTTCTTGTCCTCGCAGAGCTTGCCGCGGAAGTCGTTCTCGAAGCGGGTGCCGAGGAGATGGTCTTCGTAGCAGCGAGAGCAGATGGGGAAGTCGGGGGCGGTCGGGTGGGTGTACCAGGTGGAGGGGAACGTGACGGGGGTGTCGATGCAGGCGACGACGCCGCGGCCGCGCTTCCGGCTGGGTGGAGTGGCTCTGCGGGAGTTTGCGCGGGGACGGGTTGGCGAGGTGAGCGGTTCCTGGGGAGGGAGTGCGCGGGGAGTGAGGACGACTGGTTCCGGGGTTGGGTTGGTTGAGGGAGGGGTGAAGCAGGACGTGGTGGTGGCGGTGAAGTCGGGGGTGGAAAGCTCCTCATGGGGAGTGGACGGGACGGAGTAGATGGTAGAGAGCATGGGCGAGGGTGCGAAGCGGAGGTTTTGGAGAGTCTCTTCGAGGTTGTCGATGTCGAAGTGGCCTGGACGCAGCTCTGTCTGGGAGACGGTGGTCTGGCCCTTGGTCTTTGATGTAGTCGAGGTGGCCGAGGCGGAAGTAGACTTCTTCAGCTGGCTGGAAGGGGCCGGTGCAACGGCGCCCTTAGGAAAGTAGCTCGGTTCATCGGTTTGCGGCGGTGTCGGTGGCGGCGGAGGGAAGCTCGTCAACGCGTTCGGCCCCGGGCTGCGGAGGTTCGAGCGGTTGCCGTTGTTTCCTGCGGAGGACCCTGTGGCCGACCCACGCGGTGCTGGTGAGCCTCCCTTAGCGGAGGCCGGTGCCGGGCTTGGTGGTGGCGGAAAGCTGGTGTAGCCGGGCGGGCTCGGGCGGTCGGTCCACTGTGGTGCCGGCGCCTGCAGCAGGCTCTTTGCAGGGCGGACGGGCTTCGGCGCGGCGAAGGTCGGCTCCGAGGGTGGGGCCTTTTTGTCGGCGCCCTTCGGCGGGTGGGGCCGTGAGCTCCGGGTGGAGGACATGTTGCAGTGCAGCGCGGCTCAGAGTCGCAGCAGTCGCAGATTCAGGTCGAGTAACACTTTGATTCCCTTCGCAACCCCACAACGGACTTCTTCTTTGGGAGCTGCAAAGTAACGATGGCTTCAAACACACTTCTTCTTTTTCTGGATGGGTGGGTGGGTGGTGCAGTGTAGGACGAGGTGAATGAAGACGGTAAGGACAGGCCGTTCAATCAATCAACAACAATAACAGAAAACCGCCGAAAAATGCAATCCAATGCCAACACAACAACAAAGCAAGGAAAGGTCTTGCGGGAGTGCATGCAACCTCAATCCGCATCCGGGACGTCGGTCATGTTTAAAGGCAAGACGTCAATCCCCAAGGGATGCGCAGAAAGGCGAGCAGACTGGCTTCGAGCTGGCTTAATTGGTGCCCGATGGGCGGAATGCCGGGTCATCCGTGGAGACGATCCACACCACTTTACGCCCGACTTGCAGCGATCAGCCTGGAACCGGTGGCGGGCCGCGGGAAGGGAAGAGGGCAAGCATGGGCAGCACGAACTTGATGGCCTTTTGCAGAGATGTTCCCTGGATGCGACGACACGAGTAAACGATGCACCCCCGTCCGTCCAGCTTCTCTCATTTCCCGTGGGAACAAAAGACTTGCTTGTTTCTCTTGTTTATGCCCGGCAGATGATGTTTTCTTTCTGGAAGGTTGTACCGTGTTTTGCGCGCCGTTCGCGTTGGCATTTTTTTTTTTCCTTTCCTGCAGCCTGCCGTGGCCTGCGTCGGGGAATTCTTTTCTACCCTCCGCTGGCCTGGGCTTTTTTTCCTTCTCCCAATTGACAAGGGCTCTGGCCTTGGAATGCAATGCCAAATGAGCACAGAACGGCTCCTTTGGGCTTTGACAATTTGATTATCGGGCGCCAATACCGAAGGTGATGTTGTTGTTTTTCCTTGTTTTTTCCTTCCCGTGTTCTAGCCTTGAGCAGGGCCAGAATTTTCAAATTTCTCTGCCTCTCTTAGCTCGAAGAGACACAGACAGACAGCCCCAAGAACGCGGATCCCGTCAGGACTCAGGATGGCTCCAGGAACGTGTGGCAGGTTGGGCTCCTCATCTCTTTCGCGCGCTTCTTTCGCAGGGACACCGTTGGGACGAAAAGTTGAGATGAACGTTCCCACTCACTGAGTCGTAAACTCGAGGCGCTGGCCTGGTTTGACCATCTTTTCTTAACCACAAACATAAACACCCACGCCGCAGCGTAATTCCCTACCTCCCTCACTTAAAAAGCACTTGCTCCCCAAAAACCTGCTCCTCTCATACTGACTCAATTGTTTGGTTCCTTGGTCGCTGCTCCTTTCTCACCTTACCCTGCCGCAGACTGGATCAAGTGACTCGGCCAACCAATATCTGTGAGGCTCTTGCTTGCAACGCCACCCTTTCCAGCGTCCAGCGTGCTTGCGTTGCGTTGCGTTGCGTTGCGTTGCTTTGCGCTGCGTTGCGCGGCGGGCGCGGCATCTGTGTGCGACGTGTAGCGCTGCAGCCGTTGGTGGGAAGGCGGAAGCGATCGAAGCGCATCATTTACACTAACACTTCCACTCACTCACTCACATGCACACAGACACAGCAATCGCACAGTTACAAGCCAAGGAGAACAGATGTTCGAGCTACTGGGGTCTGGACCGGATGTAGAGCAAGGCCCATCCCGTGCGACGACGGGAAAGGGAAATGGACTCGCCAATTCTTCGGGGGTCTGCATCCGTAAGAAGATTCTCCGTAAAGAAGGCCAGGATGAAGGGGGAGCAGATGGCAAAACCTCCGGCGCCAACAGAACCCCCAAACCCTCGCCTGCGCGAAAGGGCGATTCCTTCGCGTCGCGCTCCAGCGTCACCTTTCTCAATCTCGGAGGCGTCCCCCCAAATCCAATGGCTGGGTGGCTGGCTTGCCGCACATGCGCCGTCGTTGTGTTTACTGCAACGGGCTGCTGCTCTAGTTTCTCAACCCTTGCGCTAAGACCCTTTTTTTTTTCTCGTCAGCGGGAGATGGGACCTTTCTTATCGTGGAAAACATCCCGCCGAGCGTATCGTTCCAGGGGGAGTTCTTCCTCTTCGGTAGCGAATTGGTTGGTTGGGTGGTTTTTGTTTGGTCGAGTGACATCGCATTTCTTCAGGCGAGCCGCGCTGGTTTAAGCCCAGATCTGTCTTGTCAGTTGAGGAGGGCGGGAAGAAATGGCAAACAGAGAATCAGATCTTCCATGTCTTGGGTCATCAGTGTCGATCCCCGTTGAACATCAATTGGACAAAGAAACATCCAACCAACTGTCTTTTTTTGCTCCAACCGCTCCATCCTGAACACAAGCACAGCAAAACCAACCGAAGGATGCTTCACCCAGAGTTTCCCCTTCAGGCTTCAGAAAGTCGCATTGCTGATATGATCCCTGCGGAACCCCCCAACGCCGTTCCATGGTGCCGATTGCTTGGACGTGCCAAAGCGGCTTAGTCCGTCACATCATCCCCCAGGCGCGGGAAATTATCACAACAGGGGCACCACCATTTTCAGCACTCTACGAGTCTTAAAACCCTCTGTTATGACACAAGAAGGGCCCCAGGGGACGAGGGGGGGAGACGGCCATGCCAGGAAGAGAGTTCCGAACGGAGAAGGGATCATGGGTTGCGATTGAAACTCTCTCTCAGTGCTCCCTCTCTGTCCGAGTCGCTGTCCACTCTTTCTCGTTTGCTTTACTGCCTCCCACACCCCGCAATCCCATCCATTCATTCATTCCCCTTCCATTCGTTCACTCATTCAGTCGTTCGTTTCCCATCACCGGCGTCACTCGTTTCGCTCGGGGGACTGGTTTTCTGAACGTTGAACGGGACAGCACACTGTTGGTTCGTAAAGGTATCGCGGCAGAGTCCCAGCGAACGCGCGCAATCGCATTGCTGCGCCTGGCCCCAAACACCATCTGTCCATCTGTCTCCCGTCCCCAAATTACGATTTCGCAAATACGATCGGCACTCGCTTGGTAGCAACGCGAACAACCACGTCGCACTCATACAACACACGCTCGCTTATTTTTCACAAAATCAACTGTCTTACACGCTCTGGTTAGGCATCAACGAAGAGAAGACAGCTTAACGAAGAAGGGAAGGAGGGATTGCTTTCCGTGTTATCCCGGGAGGACCGAGATGATGGTGGCGCTGGAACGTTTGGCATAGCGAAAGAAGAAACCCAAGATTTCCCAGCCAGCTGGGACGCCAGCAAACACAGGCCCAAAAAAAAAAGAGTTTGAAGGATTTTTCGATTGCTGCCCAAGTGCTGGAACAGAATCAAACAACAAAAGAAAGGATGAACGGGTTCAATTTCCCTCCGCCGCCCGACGAGCCCGTCCCCGTCATCCCCCGCGACATCAAGGCCAAGCGCATCGTCCCGTCGCCCCGCAAGGCGCCCACCGTCCGGAGCGGCAAGGGCTCCATCTTCGGCAAGGCCTCGATCCCCTCTGTCTACTGGGCCGGCGACGATCCGACGCCGGGAGACAACGAGGAGTATACCTTCTACCGCGAGGGCACCCCGCCATCGAGCGTGAAGGGCGGCGGTCGCCAGCGCGGGCTGAGCCTGTACGACCAGGAGAGGCGGGCGGCGCGAGGGCAGGACAGGAGGAACCGCAAGTGCTGCGGGCTGAGGATGTGGGTTTTCTGGCTGCTTGTGTGCCTGATTATCCTCGTGGTGCTCGGTGTGGGTGTTGGAGTCGGTGTTGGCGTGGGGTTGGGTGCGTCGAAGGCGAATCAGTCGGATGAGAGCGCGGCGCGGACAAGGTATGACCTTTTTTTTGATGGATGATAAAGATGGATGTACTGACTGTGTATTAGTTCCCCGACACCTACACCAACGACTGGCGTCGCCGCCGCTTCCCCGACGACACCTCTGTCCAGCCCAACAGCATCATCTCCCTCTGCGGCGTCAAGCGTATCAACGACGCCCGCCACTTCAACCAAGACGTCCTCCACGACATCGTCATCACCAACTGCAACATCCGGCCCCAACGCCCTCTGCCCCGAGGCCGCCAACACGTTCTACAGCCCCGTTGGCTCGGATAAGCGGTTCCTGCGGGTCTGCGGCGTGGACTACTCGGGTGACAATGAGGCCATCGACATGTCCAACATGCTGGCCAGCAGCATGGGCGAGTGCATGGACATCTGCTCCAAGACGGCGCAGTGCACCGGCGCCGGCTGGGGTAACGTCACGACGGGCGAGGGCACGACGGAGCTGAGGTGTTGGTTGAAACGGAATTTGCAGAGTTCGCACAGCACGAAGGAAGGTTGGAATTTTGCCATCTTGCAGTGAGGGTGGAGGAGGTGTTCTTGTAGATACTTGGGAATAATGATAATGTGTTGGCCTTGTTAGGCTGACTTTGATACCATCTGTAAACATAACATGAGAGCATGAACGTGTTACTTTCACTGAGGCAGTGTAAATGAGACAACATGTATTCAGAAACGATAGCTGTATTAGTCCATAACGATTGTTTATAACGCCTGTGCTGGTATAATGTCGTCCATGCCCCATGTCCATCATGTATCCATACGTAATCCACCATATATGCTTAGTTGATCGCAGCAACGACAAAGCCAGCCACGGCCGCAGCAGCCATAACAGCTCCCGTCTCCCTCGGTCCGGCCGCGTTTCCAGATCGGCCGCCTCCATTTCCATTACCGTTGCCAAGTCCACCTCCACTGCCGCCACCAGGGTTCACCGGCCCAGCGCTGGTGATCTCCGCAACCAGAGAGCTGCACTGGCCTGTACCAAGCGGCAGCACGGTCGCGACGCCCTGGACGTCGCTGCAGGCCTGCCAGACGGCGCGGAAGTCGCTCATGTGCGCGTCCTTCCACGAGGTGAAGGACTTGGCGTAGGTCGAGTAGGCAGAGCCGATGGAGCCCGTGATGGTCGGGTCGGAGCAGGGGTCCGTCACAGAGGCCGACAAGGCGAGGTAGTTGGCAACGTCGACGGGGAGAGTGGGGGCCGCGTCGGTGATGCGCGGGAGGACGGCCGTGGCGACGGAGTTGCAGGAGGCGAGGTCGCGGCGGACGGGCGAGCCGATGTGCTCGGCGTTGGGCGCCGTCATGATTTCCAGCGAGGCAGCTGAGGCGCCGGCCGCGGCGAAGAGGATTGAGTAACGCATATTGTATAGTTGAAGAGGGGGTAGGTTGAGTGTGATCCGGTGTAGTTTGGCTTGTGTGAGATGGGTATCTCTTGTATTGATGGAGAGCGGAGATGGTGACAGGGGCAGTGGGACAGGTTGAGCCTGGCTTATTATGTCCCGGGCGGGTGTCCTGCGCAAGCACGGGCGAAGTCGTTGATGACGACGATTCGCTCGATGATGGAGGAATGCGTCCTCAGTGCGGCGAGGTCTGAGAGTCCAGAATGCAGCATGCACCCGTGTTGTTGGGACCTCGGGAGTTTTCTCACCATCCTATGTCGAGGGGAGAAACATGGGTGCCAAACAAGCTCGTGGGCTTACATCGTGGGGCGAGCTCCATGTTTCTCGTTCGTCCTCCCCCGGCTTGCCGCCCCCTGGCTTCGCTTAATGTGGCTGCCTAAGAAGCCCGCATGATGCTCTTCCAGATGGTGAAGAAAACCATCCTGCTATTCCTCTTGAATTGTTCATGGCGGTGGCTCACCACCCGTTGGCATCGTTTCAAAATCACATCACTCAAATCACCCGCAGAGCTAGTCGATATCTCACGGGAGAGCGCCCCCTTCGCTCAGCCACCGCTATGCCGAGAGCGTGATGATGGGGGTACTAGCGGCAAAGGCTAAGAGACCAAACTGATTGACTGAGCCTGTCCATTGGGCTCCCGCACATGTCTTGCGTTAGGGGGGGAGGGGTTCAGACACTCCCGCATGTCGACGGGCCAAGGAGGGCTCAAATGGCAGCAATCAGAGCCCTTTAGGAGCGGCTTGACAGGCCTTCTCTTGGCGTTGGGCTACCGATCATTGGCAGATCCAGGTCATCGTTGGGGAATGTCTGTGGCCGCGGGTCTTTCCTTTTGACGATGCATGCATGATGGTCTTTGATGGCGGTCGATGTGTCAAATGTTTCGACAGGACCGTCACCTCGGGAAGAGGCAACCCATTATTCTTCGTTTGCGTCTTTCGTCATCATCCCTGCAAGAGAAGGGGACTCGCGATGAACCGAACCGCGCCTTGCGCCGCACTCGCATTGTTGAGCGAAGCACACACTTCCATGTCGCCCAACTCAAAACTGTCTTCTCATCCGATGTTCGGCTTAAATGTGTAATGCTCTTTCCATTTCTTTGCTGGTATCTTGAGAGTCTCTGCACCCGAAATCTCTTTTCATCATACGTCATTCTTGCTGCCCCCCATCCAAACAACCCGTGCCCCCATGTCAAAGTCCGTCCGACGCACCAAGCTCGTCCAGCTCTTTCGACCGCCGTTCCCTGTCCGCCACCGAGTGTCGCGCGTACGACTCAAACAGCCCCATGAAGGGGATGATCAGCAGGAAGATGGGCACCAGCTGGCTGAACATCAGGCTGTTCTCCTCGTCCTTCTCGTCCTGCTCCATCTCCGAGTGCCCGATGCGCCGGTCGTCGACCACGGCCTGGATCCCGAAGCTGAAGTACGCCATCAGCCCGACGATGGTCTCGACCTCGGACGCGAAGAAGTACCACACCCCGCGGAACGCCGCCTTGCACCACCGCCACGCCGTGTTCTCCGTCCACCGGGCGACGAAGACCGCCTCGGGCTGCAGTATGTTGAACTGCTGGGTCTGGCTATCGATGAGCCGGCTCCGCACGTGGTCCATCCAGAAGATCCGCCCCGTGCGCGAGCTCATGAAGATCCTGACGCCGTAAAAGTACCCCATCATCACCATGTTGACGATCATGAGGTTCGCCGGGTCGCCGCCCTTGGGTAGCCCCAGCGAGCACTTCATGGGACAGCGGAACTGGCCGGGCTCGTATATTTCGGCGTAACCACCAACATACAGAGCGTAGAGCAGCAGCACGACCGTGGTGGCCATGAAGAATATCCGTAACGCCCTCGCCATCCGCCGCGGCAGGACCATGTTCTGCTCGTTGTAGCGCTCCGGGTGCGTGCGCTTGACGCTGTCGCGCATGCTCGTGATGACCAGCAGCGAGAAGAGGTGCGTATTCGAGCAGAACCACGCGAGGTCGGTGACGATCATGAAGTGGTACGTGGATATAGTCCCCTCGAAGAGCTGCTTCATCCCCGCGACGAGGATGGCCATGCCGGTGACGAGTTGCAGGTCGCTCAGCGTGTTGACGAGGTCGTACGCGACAAGGGCTTGCAGGTCTGGGTTCATGTGCAGCCGGTGCATGAGGTTGCGTGCGGGGGCGGAGATGTGTTTTCGGAAGAAGCGGTCGAGCGGGTTCATTGTCTGGCGCTCTTCGTTCGTTCGGCCGATTACGAGGCAGAATATTGTTGTTAAGAGGGTCACGAAGGCTGTGAAGACGAAGGCGAAGATGACCTGGTGCGCGATGGGGGTTAGTGGAGAATAGATGCGTGTAAGAGATCTGACGACTTACACCCCGGCCGGCGATGTCTGGCTCAGCGGTCATCCGCGGACAGCTGCAGAAGCCGAAATAGCTGCAGTCGAAGTCATTGGCGTCGATGTTGTAGGTCACATTGTCTCCCTGGTTGATGCAGTCGATCAAGGCCTCGGGGTAAGCGTAGTTCTTGGGCCGTGAAAATGCATGTTCTCCGACGATGGGCATGGTCAATCTCTGATGAAGACCTCAACGCCGAATGATTCTCTTCGTGTCAATACTCGACGGGAAGCTGATGTCGACAAGGCTACATTGGATAAGACAAAGGGCTCTGTATTTATTTGGTGATTATCGCCCGATAAGCTGGTCTGGAACCAGGGACATATCTCAAAGAACTCGGGAGCCGAATCTAGCATGGAGCCGGCTTCGGAATGATTTGCCCAAGCCACCGCCAACCTCATTACGAGCTTGACGACACAAAGAAACAGCTTCCCAAATCTCGGGCGCCCATGATTCGCCCATTTCAAATGTCAACTGGCTTAGGCCCTTGGCAGACGATGTCAGTCCCGCCGTTTTCACAGGAACCCCAGCACCATCCACGTGAAGGACTCCAAAATACATTGAGCTCCGGCTGACTTCCGAGCCCATCAAGCTCCGGTCGTCTTCCGGACCCCACCGGGCCGCTTTAGACCGCGCCGACCGGGCGCCCACGCTCCGGAACCCCCACCTTAGCTCCGGATGTTTGCCGCTTCGCAAAACTTAATCAGAATCAGAGTTCCCAGCCCGCCAGACTGTCTGATCCGTCGGGCTCACGAGCCATATGAAGCGGGTTTGAGCTGAACTCTCCTGAATCTAGATCCCATCTTGGCGGACAGCTCCCGCCAATGGTGAGCTTGGGGAGGGAATGCCGAAAGGCAAAGGCGCTGTTGAAGCTCGGAGTTGATAAGTGATCCTGGGCGAGATTGGGCGAGACTTCATCAGCTTTCAACTCAATCTCGCCGATATGTGACAGCTTCGGGGCGAGGCCGGCAGCGTGAGGGATTATAATTTCAGTCTAGAGGCAGGCTTACTCCCCAGGCGAAAGCGCGCAGACGCAACATTAGCCACTACATAGAAACAAAACCAAAGCAAACATGGCCGCTGTTTCCCGCCCGCGTCGGAGCTGCCGAAGAACATGTCTATGATGCAGCACAACGCGCCGAAGCCGTTTCCGCAGGAGATGCACGGGACGTTTGATATGGTGCACGTGAGGCTGATATCACTGGGGATGAAGAAGGATGACTGGGCGGTTGTGGCGAAGCATTTGTATGCGTTACTGAGGCCGGGTGGCTATTTGCACTGGGAGGAGGTGGGGGATTCTGTGTGGAGGGCTATTCCGCCCAGCAAGGCTTTTGACGAGTGGATGAGGATTGGGACGTTGTGGTCCATGAAGGTTGGACGTGATCCCTTGTACGTCACCCTCTCGAATATGTGCCCTGCGACACCAGAGAAACTTTGGTTTGACTGACTGTCATGCAGTATGCCCGCCCGTCTGCCGCTCATCGTCCAAGACGCAGGGTTCGTGGACGTGGACGAGAAGATTTTCAACTCCTTCGGCACCAGGGACATGCTGCGCGAGCCGATGCTCAAGATCTCCAGAGAGCTGGTCCGGCCGGTGATGCTCTGCGTGCTCGAGGACGGCGGGCTGGAGACGATGCAGTCGGAGGAGGACATTGACAGGCTGCAAGAGGAGATCCGTCGTGATGGTGAGGAGAATGGGGTCAAGTTTGGGTTTTACTACAGTTGGGTCTGGGCGCGGCATCCCTGAACTAGACGATGGACAGAGATGCTGGTGCACGTCGAGCCTTGCTCGAGACGAGTCGGAGAGGAGACGCTGACAAGTTGGACGTAGCTTGTAAACACAGGTCTAGAACATTTGATCACGGCGTGATTGCCAGGACATTGTCCATCTGTGTTGGCTGTGCATTGCGGAGCGATCTAACAAGCACTCTGTTCATGACTGGGTCATGACAAGCACGGCCCCTGGGCACCAGATAATGCTGCGTCACGCAGACCTGTCCAGAACGGAGAGGCTATCCGCGGCTCAAGCCGGCGTTTCGGTCTCGACTGCGTGGCTCGCGATCGCCTACCCCGCGGGGAATGGTTCAGCGGAGGGTGGGAACCGTGGGGTTGATGACGGCAAGAATGTGGTCCCATGTGGATGCTGACGAACAAGACTAGACCCCGCGCCGTCACCGCAGGTCTCGACTTGGCGATGTATCAGTGCACGCCGTCATCTGATGTTGAAGGCAAGATGGCCCAGTCGCGGATGGCGCGGTGCTCCGTTCGGGGAAATGGATCGCGGGGTAGTCCCTGGCGGAGAGATGGGGTGGACAGAGGACCTGTCCGAAGATGTTGTTAGCTTCGATTGTGATACAGGGGAGGCGGGGACGTAGAACAGCAGATGATGAAGTCGAAGAATTCAGCGAACGGCTATCAAGGCGAAACCAAGGGTCCATCACTCAAGTCGAGAAACCACAGGGCTCATGCCAGAAGCCAAAGCTCAAGACGCACCATGGGTCCTTCAACAGCCTCTGCAGGGACATCTCGGCAAAGGATCGTCCTCTTCATGTGGAACATCGACTCCTACAGGATCCAGACTTTCTCGACGTTGCAGTGGAGAAGCAAGCATTTCTAAGATGCGTGTGCTTCGATCATTGACGGCGTGATTCACATCTGTGCAACGTGAACATAGATGAGATTGGCATTAGTTAATGGACCATCTCGTGCGTAACACTCATTTCGCAACACCATGGAGCACAAGCGAAGAAAATCGGGTTGATAATTGAAGTCAATTGATCTGTTCTGCTTCGAAATATCCCCCGCACCCGCAGTCTGGCTGTACTCTGCCTGGCTGCTCATAAAGATAACGGTCCTGTGAATGGTCATGTCAGTTTGGATTCGACATGAGTGCGACAATTCATTCAAATGAGAGTTGAGGCCAGGTGTCAGGCTCTAGGTTTTGATCTCAAAGATCCAGATGTAGGCTGGATCTCGACGTCTAATTAAATTTGAGAAAACATCACGCGAGGCAGGAAAGTGAAGTGAGAAATGGAAAGGGGAGTTGGCTTACCTGTTCCGCGATGCTATCGCGTCAAACCGCCGAGACTGGATGGCGACGCGTTCTGTTCCTTCCACTTGGTTGGTGCCAGAGATGCTGCACTTAGTACGACAGCGCATCTCAAACGAGCAGATGCATCGCTCCCGGGTGAACACCAAGCTTGCCGGCCGCTCCTCAGGTCTTTCGCTGAGAGAGCCTCATGACAGCTCTTGACCAGATTTTGGTGGTGATGCAGAAGGCAGGTTGCCGAAAATTTTTCGAGGCTCAGTCCGGCTAGGCGCGTCTTATATACCGCGCACGTGCTGAGGGCACGATTGGCCAAACCCGCAAGCCACCCATGATATCCTTCTATCCAGTGCCCCACATCGCGACCTTCCAAGTGTCTAAGCGGTAGAGTGTTGTAAGAGGTATTACTCAACCCCGAAGGTGGTGCAGACGAACTTGAAATCGAGACCTGCAAGAGTGGACGTTAGTTCAGTATTCTTGGGAGTTGAAAGTGAAAATCTGGAGTGGAGATGTAGAATTTTCAGAACAATTTTAACAAGATATCATGGTCGCTTCGCACCAGCGATCAGCATCGCGAGAAGTTTGTCATCACAACAGAGGCGTGGCAGGAATGGGAACGATGAGACATGGTAACTTGCCTGTTGCAAATGCGGCAACCTGTGTCTTTTTTGAAATGGCCATCACCTTCATCTGTGTCGTAGGGAATCCCTCCATCGATCAAGCCAAGCTTCTTGGGTCCTTCTCACCATGGCAGCTGGGTCACGGCGCGACGCGTGATGGAATGGAGTCCTCGAATTCGCCTGAGACGTCGCGGTATCAAGGGCTCATCGGCGAAACGGCAGCCTTCGACGATGAGGATCAGCCCCGATGGCATCCAGAAGACTTGCTCTGTGAAAATGGTCAGACGATGCAGAGATCTAGGTGGCTGCCGGGTTGTCATCATGACAGAATCATCATGGTAAAATCTCAAGAAGAATAAGCGTGCTTACGGTGCAAATAGCTGTCGGGAGGTAGCATTTCTCGCATCTGAGTCGGGCTGGTACTGGTTGGCAGGAGCGACCAGAGGATCTGCCACAGGCGGTAGGTGATGGTGAGAATCTGTGACACGGCACATTTTGGTTAGCCAGAGTTCGAGGTAAATTTGCATGGTATGATAGAGGAAAACGCTGTTCAGACACGAGAGGGATCCATCATCCCGCCCTCCCAAGCATGGATCAGACCACCAGTACTCGACGATGTCATCACTACAGCAATCGGCGATCACAGTGTTGAGCGGGAGAAGGTACATACCATGGCGATCGTGCCGGTATTCAAGCCGAGCCGTCTTGCAACGCTGCGATGATGTGATAGGTTGGCGGTCAACAAATATGGTTTTGAGGGCGCGGTTGTCGAAAGGTTGGTCGAAGAAGCAAGAGCACTCGGTTGACGTGAGCGAGGACGAGATCGATCCTAAAATCTCAAGGTCGTCAGTGGAAAGAACTCTTTTGGGATGAAAATCAGAACGTAGGAGAGGAAAAAAAGCAAGGTCAGCAATATGATGGAATCTCCGCACCGACCGCTAGCGCAGCCTCGGATTTGGAATGAGAAAGTGTCATCATCGCGCGAGGGAAGATTCGGGAGGGAAATAGCCGGGCTACTTACGAAGTTGTTGACAACGTGGTTCCGTTGTTGACGCTGCATATGTCTGATGAGCCGAAGACTGGTGATGCAAAGTTGAGTGGAAGATGGAGTATGGAGGGGAAGGGGGGAGGAGATGGAGATTTGTAATTGGGAGAAGGTGGAAGTGGAAGAGAAGGATGGAGCTGTGTGGGTTTTGATCCCAAGGGATACAAAAGACATTTCCAAGCGTGGGATAAAGGATCAGGGCGAGAGCTTGAAGCGCAAAAGAGAGTTCCAGAGCGCTGACCGCTTGACGTCCTCATGAAAGCGATCATGGGGTCTGACATCAAGTGGGCAACTTGAGTAAGAACGTCCCAGGTCGGCTGTGTCATCACAACATCTAGGCATTGCAAATGTATAGAGTGGATAGTTGAGTGCACCTACCTACCTCATGCAAACCTCGAAAGAATTACATCAGGTGGAATCATCTGAGATGCAGCGTTACAAGACGAGGGTGAGGAGAACAACAAAGAACAGTTATAAGTTAAGCTTGAATGGTTGTGAAGATGCAGTCAAAACAATTGTTCAGAGGGGGTCTTCTACTTGGCAACTACATTTTCTACATTCTTAGTCTATCTTCACACACAGATGGGAAAGCAAAGGTGCCAATGATCTGCACCCAGTAGACGTCAAAAGCCCCTAGAATGCTTGTTCTTTCAAAGACATGAGATTGGAGAAAGCACCAGCCTGTCTTTTTTCAACACTTTTCTTTGGAAATTTAGTCTATGTGGGACTTCTTAGGGCTCCTGACCCACGCAGCTCTCTGCATCTTGCACTTGTTCTACTAGGCTCATGTATCAAGGTGGCGACTTGAATCCAGTGACACAGTAGCAATGTCGTGTACGGGGTCCAAACAGAACAGGACGATGATGAATAAACAGTAATACAACTCTGTTGCAATTGTTTGGCTGGCTTTGGATGATAGCTACTCAAAGGTCCAACGTCTCTCTCCATGAATCACCCTTCATTATACAACAGTGTCTCTAGCCTTACCGGCTTTTCCAGCCAATACACTTGGCGCGGAGATGGCCAGTCAGTTGGCCATGGACGCCCCGATCCTTCAGTGGTCAGTGTTCTATCCCGAAAGCCTCACCTGCTAAGAAATTAGGTGCAATTAACGCCGGAATATGACGCCAGTGTAAACTCCATTTCGGTGGCGGTGAAAACTCGGCTAGCGATAGCCATACGAATCGTACCATTATCACCCGTTATGATGTAGAAGAATCTGGTGTATGCCACGGAATTCTGTCCATTTTTGCCGGTTGCTGCGCAGGCAAGCGTTGCACCAGAAACAAGGCCGGAAGAACTCGTTTGGCAAATTAGAGGAGCCAACGTAAGTGCATCGACCTGAGCTGGCGAATACCCATTCAGGGGCCTCGTATCCATGGTGAAAGGCGCAGCTAGAGCAACTGTTTGGCCGGTACTCTCGAAGACCTGGCCGGTGGTGAGGTTTATGTCGAACAATGCAGCTGGTGTGGCGTCATTCCCGGCTTTGAGAACGAAGCGATTCGCGCCTTTGTAACCCTGTAGAGACGCTGGGCTCGTCACTTTGAGGCATACGTTTTGGGCGGGTATCACAGTGGAAGTAGGAGCTGCGCGTGTTAGCCTTTCTTCAAGTTGAATGGCGTGCTATGGAGAAGGGCATACCCATAGTCGAGCTAGAGGTCGTAGTACTTGCCTGCGTCGATGTGGTACTGATTCCAGAGCTGCGCGATATGCTACTGGTGCTCGTTGACGTGCCGCTAGTGCTGGAGGATGATATACTCTGGGTGCTTGATGTGGACGAGACATCGCTGGTAGTCGTGGTGGGCGAGGCAGTACTGGTACTGGTTGTGGACAGACCGCCGTTGGTGCTGGTGGAAGTTGAAGAACTGCTCGCACTACTACCAGTGACCGTACTCGGCTCACTTGTGGAGCTATCAGCTGATGACGCGGTCTGGGAAGATCCTATGGTGGAAGATATTGATGGATATGCTGTGGGAAGTGATATTGGAGTAGTCATGGATGTCTGTGTTGACGATTTTCTCGTAGCGATATCAAAACTGGTAGACTCTGTAATAATGCCCGTATTACTTCCTGTTTCACTGCGTGTACTCGTGCTTTGTGAAGTTCTTGTAGTAAATAAAGTACCGGAAGATTCAGAAGGAAATGCCGTCGAGCTGGTGGTCTGTGTTTGAGCAGACGATGGCGCAGTAGAACTGGTGATTGTGAATGTATTCACCGAGTTTGGCGTAGTCGGGGTTGTGCTCGAGCTCAAGGATCCAATGCCCAACGTAGGGGTTGATGTGAAGCTTTGAGGCTGAGCACTTGTTTGTGAGCCTACAATTCTTATAGAAGCAGCCGTCGAGGTGTTCGAAAACAAGGGACCTGATGATCTGGAGCTCGTTACGACCGAGAATGGTGTGCTTGGACCAGATGAGGGTTGCGTCGAAGATATCGATGCCACAGGGGTCTGTGAGTTGGCGTTGGATATCTGAAATGATGGCTGTCCTGAGTTGTTTGTTGTAGAACTGGGGGTTTCAGGAGACGTAGTGGCTACACCGGTTTCCGGACCCAGCTGAGATGGACGAATAGTAGCCGCTGAAGATATAGATGAAGTGACAGCATTGCTGCTCAGAAACCATCGGTGAAGGTATCCCCGAACCGGTAGTTGGAGAAGTCACTGATGAGAATGATTCTGGCGAAGAGATAATCGTGCTGCGCGAAGAAACCGATGGAAATGTTTCCGAAATAGTGGCTGAAGGAAAGGAGCAAGTGAAGTCCATGATGGTCAAGACGAATTGCAAGACGGGCACAGGAGACTCGACACCGGCCGTAGCTTGACGCTTGAACATCGGCACACGGCTTGAGCGGAAGCCATTACCGGAGTGCTGCTTGAGCCCATTGTCTTTTCGGAAACAGGATCAATAATTCAAGTTCATTAGTACATACTCCCTTGAAACCCGGAATAAACGTACCTTCATACACACCGTTGTTGGTGGCATGCGCGAACGGAAGGCTTAGAATGCATGCTGCAAAAGCCACGGCTGATGCTATCGCGTGTAATGCAACGAGCTGAAGCATGCGCTAAGGAAACTTTGATCTTCAACACAGATTCGCGAACCAAGCTAGTGGGGATACTACGGGCTTAAATCTTCGTCTGTCCGTATTTGAGAGACATTGTGTTGGCAGGCTCAGGAATTTACAATCACCCTTCTGACTTGAAGACAAGCCATGTCTTAGTCAATTGTACTAACAACCAGTAAATGCCATCAGAAGTACAGCGTCTCCGTAAAACATGTTTCACCGAAGGAATGAATATTTGGTAAGTTAACTGCCGAATTCTACCAAAGTCACGACGAAATGCGGGTTTACAGCGAGGGTGCTGGCTCCGTCACTGGAGAATTTCTTACTTCAAGAAACACAGGTTTTCATACATAGAGACCGGCATCTATGTTCGGCTTTTCAATCTGTGTAGAATCTTGAAACTTTAGGGACGATTGGGGTGCAAAAGGTCGTTGCAAAAAGTATCCTTGCCACAAATTCGGTTGCTATTCGAAGCTGCAAAAAAAGTTCGACGTTGGCCTGATTCGAACAGACGCTCCCGAAGGAACAAGATTTCTAGTCTTGCGCATTAGACCACTCTGCCACAACGCCGGAAGATCCCTGCTGCTTGTTGCAGCCAGGGGTGGAGATGCTGAACATTAGGCCAGACTGCGCTCAAGATCCATGGAGCGGGACCCTCCGACTCGCCACCACCAGTCTTCGCCATTCTGCCCGACGGGAATTGCCAAACGATGAAGGCAAACCTGCGAGACAAACAGCCGGAATCCGGTTTCCTGGTGATGATTGGTAACCCAGGCCGGTCAAAGGGTCTTGAGATGTTAGAAAATAGGAATGCAATTGAACATGTTCCTTGTCCTGGCTTCACCAAGTTACCTTTCGCACAGATGAGCTTGAAAGCAAGATGTCCTATATTAATCTTGGTATAGCACGTCAACGGCCCTTCTCAATGCTCTCGTGTGCTGCAACAACTTCTGCGGCAAATGAAGGATAAACGCAATTCGTAGCGTCGAGGGCTCACGCATCTGCATGTACTCCTTTCCTGCTGGTGACTAACGAGCGGCCAGGGCGCGTCTGCATGTTTCTAAAGATGACTTGACCGCATAGGTCACAGAATGTCGTCGTTGACACGGGAGTACAAGCAGTAATGCCGGTTGATCCATGTCGTGATTGATCGACGTCCGGGTTTCTTGTCCAGACTCTCGGCTTTTGGTCCGATCCATGGTTCAGACCCGCGACACACTTTTTTCAGGTACAGTGAATACAACTTGTTCAAGATCGTCATAATGAAGAGGCAGGCAGACTTTGCCGACAACCGCGTATTCGTTCTCCCAAGCTGGGGAGTTTGCCCCTGTCGCTAGGGATTTGTAACTAATGGTTAGGCGGGCGAGTTGCTCGACGTTGCGCTCAGAAAGGGCAACGTTGGCGCTCACAGCACCAAGCTGGTGTTTCTTGTGGCAAACTTTGTCATCGCTGTTCGGTGATATTGACTCATGCTCTATCCCGCCGGCGATATGAGCCAGGGCGTCTTGAGCAGATGTTTCCGTTTTGTTTCTTGAGAAAAGCGCCGACTGCTGGTTCAAATGGAGTTGCCAGGTCTCAACAGCCTCCTGGCTGAAGTGGATGGCGAATAATTGCGATCTTCATCCGTCGTCCGCAGCTTCCGATCTACCGTCCGATGTTATCGCGGCGTTGCCTCCAGACGAAGTAAGCTCGCCCGTGTGCGCCGCCCATGAGGGTGTCGGCTGATCCGGTTGCAAAAACGTCCGTCAGCCCAAAGTCCGTGTTGTAGGGCTGGGCCAGCTGCCTCGGCGCGACGGGCAGATGAAGGGACGACGACCGGACGCCGATGTGCGAGTCCATTCAGATCCCGCGGCGTTTGCAAAAGACGTCGCTGCTGGCTGTCCTGATTATCCTGCGGCATCGGCGGCCGCTAGTGTGCCTGGATGTGGAGCGAAGGGATGCCTGCCGTCCGGTCTTTGGAAGGTTGCGTCGCCGCAGTCTCCGATGTTGTTTTGTTGCGGACGACGCAGTGACGGGCTCAAGGTGCGCGCACCGGACACAGCAATTGCTTCCGTTCCCGCCGTGTCCGCCACCACTGCTATGACCCGCCATCAATCGCTATGAACTTTTGGTGGAGGACTCGGATTGAAGAATGCGACGCAGTTGGTGAGCGTCGCACCGGGCGCTGGCGGATCGCTACAGGGGTGGAGGGGTATGTTGGGCTGTGAGGTTACAACTGGCGAAGAAATTTGCAGCCTTTGTGGATAAGTGATCGTTCGCTTCACGGGTGGATGAGCCGATCCTAGGATCTTAGCTGAACATCATAAGAGACGGACTCTTCTGGCTTAGCTGCCATTGACAACGTCATTCAAAAAAGAGACGACGACTAGAGCAGTTCGGACTTGGTGTCGTGCATTGAACAATCTGATGAGTTGCTAAGGTTCAGTTCCTACACGTGTAGTGAACAATGGTTGTGGGATGGAAGATGGGACGTTATTGTCGACCAGGCGCATTGCGTGATGATTATGTTCAGCTGACAAATTGCGCAATAGGACCGCCTTCTAAGGCATGTCTTCAGACGAGGGATACGAGCATTTGCGAGGCCGTTGGACTGCTCGGAGTGTGCCTTTCGTCCAAAATTCCCCGCATAAGCCAAGATCTTCATGTACCGGAACATCACGTTTCACGTCACGACGCACATCGTTACGGTGTGTAGACGACAGGTGGCAGTCAAGTGTTGGGCGAAGTATAAATATTGAACATTGAATGGTATGAACTTTGTACAAGAACATTGCAAATCCCAGATTGCGGGGTCAAGCCCTTTTTGAAACTTTCAGGTCTGGTTTCCAAGTCATCTCGTCTCAAGGCTGACCGGGTATCAGATGCGACTCCGTCGTCTCTCTAAACTCTATTTTCCTGTTTAGAAGCGCTTGCGAAGAGCCCGCTTCGAGCTGCGGCGCTTGTTGCAGGAGGACTGTATGTCAAGGTTTCGTGGTCAGCACAACGAACTCTTTTGAACTTTCTCAATGGTTTCAATCCGAAGTCTAAGAGCGGAGCCTCGGACATATGGGACGTTAAAGGATTGGAATGACTTACGGCAGGGGCGGAAGGAGTGGCGCTGGGGGTGGCAGCGGACTCGTCAGAGGCACCAGAGCTGCCAGAGGCCGGGGTGGAGGGGGTGGCGCTGGGAGTAGCAACGGTGGCGAGGGTGGTGGGAGCCGCGGAAGCAGCGGGGGTGGTAGAGCCAGAAGAGCCGGAGGCGGAACCGGAGCCGGAGGTGAAGTCGACGCAAGACATGTAGGTCTGGCCGGCCTCAGCAGAGTCCCACCACCACTGGAGAACGCAGTTGCCGGCGGTGCCGCAGTTGGAGGGGAGGGAGTCGGGGAGAGTGACGGAGAAGGCGGTGTTGTTGGCGGCGACACCGGTCTTGGTGGAGGCGTAGTTGGTGAAGGAGATTAGGGGCTCGCCAATGATGGAGTTGGAGGTGGTGTCGACGACGGAGACGTTGGCAACACCGGTGTGGGGAGCGCGGATCTCAACCTTGAAGTCGACGGTCTCACCAGGGGAGTAGCTCTGGATGTTGGTGTTGTCGGCGAACTTGTAACCCTTGCAGAGGGCGAGCTCGCACTTGGAGGCGTCGAGGCTGCTGCCGGCCTGCTGGGCGAGGCCCTGGATGTTGCCGTACGGGTCGGACTGCTCGGTGTTCCACATGGTGGTGCCGCAAGCCTCCTTGAAAGCATCACCGGCGACACGGGGAGTGGGCGAGGTGACCTTGCCGTGGGCCGAGACGGCGGCGACGAAAGAGAGAACGGTGACGATCTTGGACTGCATCTTGAAAGATTTCGGTGTTGATAAACTCGACGAAAGCGAAGGTTGTCGTTTCAAAAAAGGGAGTGAGAGACTGGGATTTGTCTTGCGATGTTGTAAAAAGCTCAAAAAGAGTGGCTTGTGGCTAGCACAGCTGTAAAGAGAGTGTGAAAAAATGAACGTGAATGGAATTTGACCGGATGGAATGAGACGCAGAGTTCAGATAGAAAGACGAGCAGAAAATCAGTGTGGCATGAGTAGGATCTTATACGGATGGATGGTGAGCAAACCCATCGCACCCCTATGCGAGCGGTCGTCGTCACTGCGCTGGTGTCATGGACGGCCCAGTCCGGACCCAGCCAGGGATCGGGATCCAATCTATTCGTGACGGCTTGTAGCGATAAAAGCTTTCAGGGGATAGGAACTCATAGCGAGGAGCGGACGAGGGACGGAAAGCCCAGGCCAGCGCTTGACCAGGCACGAAAGAAGAAAGACAGGCACACACACACACCCTCGAGGGGCTGCTCACCGCGTGGTCCAACAGCCTTCCAAGAAGTTCTGGAGACTCAGACGCCCCAATTGCTCCCAGACTCGCGCAGATGCGATCCATCCGTGGTCCTGGAACATTGGACATGGCAGACCAACAACCCCGGACACCATCCGACCGAGGGAATACCAGCGATTGGCCCAGGCGCGGACAGGGCTCCCGTCTTTGGCTGTAGTCGCCCAGTTGTTTAATTTGAGTGAGGCTAGGTGGGCTCCTGCTGGACCGAGTCTTGCCCGTCTTTGGTCGGTGTCCCTGCGCAGACGCCCACGAGGTGTCCGTCATGATATGATCCCTGTCTGTCCTGCTCCTGACTGGGGTCGCTGAAACGGTACCATCACGCATCTTTCAGGCGGCTCCGCCGAGTGACCCCCACCAACACATCCTTTTCGCGCTGCCTCGTCCTTCTCCAAGTCCCCATCGTGCCGGCTGAGCCTACTTCCTACTCCATCCCATCATTGGTCCTCGGCTTTCTCATCTTCGATGTCCTTGCAATGGAGATTTGACGCCTGGGAACTCCTTGACGGAGGTAAATGGACGGTCGGACGGTGAAGGGAAGATGCTGCCAGTGCGGGTGACAGATCATGTTTGTTGCATCCACGTTCATCATCTGGAAATTTGGGTTGCCGTAATCGTCTGTTTCAAGAAATTTCTCCCTTGGGACGCACATTCAGGAGTGACGTGAGTCGCTTATTCGTACCCGCTCGCCTGCCCAGGCACCGTTTGCTGTGACCAGTCGACTGCAACGGGCGACCACATCGTATGCGGCATCCAGACCGGGCGCCGCCCTGGTTACCGGCGATACAAATTCCCCCGTACTGCCGAATGAGTACTCTACCCGGTCCCAAAGACACGCATGTACAAGCCGAACGGCATCTCAGATAGAACGAGATCCTTCCGTGCTGCAACCTCGTTCCATCTGTGGTCGACTCCCACCATTGCGCCTCTTCAGCCTCTCGACGAATCTGCCGACGCTCAGCGCACCATCAATCATCAATTTCAGACCGGACTTCGCCTGGGGCAGACTCCGCTGGCTTCCGTTTCGTTGGCTGTTGACCAGGAATACCGCGTGTCATAAAAACGCACATCTCCAGCGGTTCTCGACTTTTTCGTCCCAGTTATGGCATGCAGGTTGAGAACCTGGCCTTCCAGGTCCAGGCCCGATCGTGTCGGTGAGCTCCTCGCTGGCTGCTGGTTGGACAAGGTGAGTGAGTGAGTGCGCAGGCAGCCTCTCACATTCTCGTTTGTTCATTCTTCCAAGTTCCCCTTTTCGTCCGATCATCAACTGAACACATTGAAACTCACCCCCGTGCCCACAACGTGGATCCTCGGCAGGGTCAAGGGCGCTAAACCCTGCGACCGTAGCGCGGCCCCCCAGTGGTCCTAGTCAGCCTCCCTCCTGAGCCGTAAGATTGGGCCTCTTTAATCTTTTACCTTCAGGTGAGAAGGGGGAAGCGAGGGAAATCGGGAAGGAGGGGAAGGGATGAATCATGGGGAGGAGGGCAGGCTCCAGCGGTTTATGCGACGGAGAGTGTGGGAGATGAAAGGCCTTTAAAATTCATGGGATGAAGATGGATCCTTCTTGAACAAATAGATGGAAATGCTCGCCGCCCCCAGTAAAAGATTTTCTGATCCGCGCAAATCGGCTGCCGGCCGATCATATCGGCCGAGTACTAAGGGATGAATGACGCCATGAGGATTTCCATTACTCCTGGGCGGTCGGCAATGAGTAGCCGGAAGATACGGCCCGCAGACATTCGGCGATATGTAAAGTTTGGCCTTCGGACAGGCCGAGAGAATGGAAGACGTGGAAAAATGAGAACATTCAGAATACAATAAAGTCGAATTCGATGTTGACCCAAATGGAGATGGTTTATTAGTTGATAGCGGGCGTGTGCAGAAGAAGCAGTGCGTAGCGTCCAATTAGGCCAATCATGACCAATGTCTGAAATGGACAACACCTTTCTTTTTTCCTTCAGATCGGCACCTTTTCTTACCATCAATACATGTTTTTATAAGACTCACTGGCGGAATCAGAGTTATCGGGTGAAGTTGTCGTTGTTGAGATCCTCTCGCCAAGACGACCAAGGCCAAGCCATCTTTATTAACTGTCAAGGAAGAGCACTGACTGCCAAAAGCTTAGCTCCAAAGAAGCCTTTTCTGCCCATCGTGTCGCTCATTGCACATCTTCATATTTTTAAGAGAAATTCAACCTGCAAACTGACAAAAAGATTTCTGAGATTTCAGTTTTCGTGTCCGGCATTGAGCAGGTCACACGACATGTTGCTGGACACCAGCCACACAACGCCTCAGCGGATCCGTACTCACCCTGCCGCAGACCATCGTCTCATCTGCAGCCCCTACTATATCCAAACCGCTCAACGCCGCAGACACCGAATGACATGCGGGGTTCGGGACCGTGTCTCTCTCACTGGCTGCAAGTTCGGCCCCGTCTTGTAGCCGCCGCGTCACCCGAATCAAACACCATCTCTCTGACATCGCTTCTGCAGCTGCCACCCCACCAAGGGGAAAGCTGAGTGGCTTCGGCCGTAAGCCAATCCTTTCGGCGGCAACTGCTGTGCGTGTTACGGGCTTTGATATCGATGTTCTAACCGGGAATATGGAGACCTTAATGGCCGGGCGACTTATCTAGAGCGCCAAGGGAGGGAATATTCGAGTGACACGGTCTCTATCAAATCTCAATCTACTGAAGTTATCTCAACCTATTCGATGCGTAGAGTACTCTGCTAATTTCCAAAGACAATGCTGAGGGCGAAACTTTACCGTTTTTATTAGTTGCAGGCACATCTCCAAATGTTAGTCTCCATGGTTACTTCCCCGCATTGATTCGTTCATTTTTACATTGTTATTGTCCTATTTCAACCAGCGTGGCTGGGGTTTGTAACTGTACATACCCATGAGTAGCGAGCATAATCGCCGGCGCAGACGCCTTGTGCCAAAACAAGGGACACACCAGGCGTTGAATAATACCTAAAAATACGAAATGAAAACAAATACGTAGTTATGAACTTCACGGTGTTGAGTTGGAGTTGAGGTGGAGTATGTGTTTAATGATTGTGTCAGGCTTATATTCTTACATAGACGGGCAGTGCATTGCTGGTGTATACATAGAGTTATTTTTGGCGAAGATTAGCCTCGTTCCTAAATAGTCTTGCTATCCGGGCGAGTAAAAGGCATGAACGATAAATAGGATGATAATGGGATTATAGGGATAATAGGAGGGGCGACTAAACTTATGAGGACGACGGCGACGGCGATGATAACGACAGGATATATCGACACTCTAAATATTACAGAAGAAACAACAACATTTATCAAAGATTATGTCAACCGTCAGGCCAGGAGTTCTCTGTCTGGGTAGCCGGAAATCATAGGATTTCATTTCTGATCTTATCGCAACATTTGGATTCAAGGATACAATATGAGGGATGAGTGCAGCTATATAGAACCATTATATCTCTCATTCATCGTCTATTTCTACCTATGAGTAAAAATTGTACTGTATCGGTCGGCCGTGCTTCGTTGTTTATCGCTCCAATCCCAGGTAAAAGTACCCCTCCCAGAGATGAACTAATGCTCGTAGACCAGCCGCTTGGTAATGACATCGGAGGATTCGATAACCTTAACTTGACGACTAGTTCCCATGTTCAAGTAGAAAGGCTCTTGTATTTAACTTTCGGAGTCATCCGTGGTTTCTACGGGTGACTCCATCATTGCGGAACTGCCCACTCAAGCCATCTTGGCAGATGCCCCTATCATCACGGCCCGCGTGGGATGTTTTACAAGCCCTGCCCAAACTCTGAAATATTGCCGAGACTTAAGAACAGATCGGAGAATATGTAGATCTGTTTGCAAAATCTATTTTACTTTTCGGCCGCCGAGACGCTACTTTGAGGTCCAACACACAAGTTGATGATACCTAATCTCAATCAGGGTCGCAGGTTTTCAACTCAAGAGAGGTGTTGTTCACCAGAGGCAGAATTTGCTAAGTAATAAAATTTTAGAATCATGGGCAGGTCAATAAAGTCTTTCTGAATAGGTTGCTGAGTGATAAAAGCAGTTGTCTTGGCACTCTTGCCGTTTTGTTTCCCCGAAATTTCAAGTTTTAAAGGGCAGTATTTATGCCACCTACTAAGTTGAGTCTATGGAATAGACCAACAAAACTGAGAAGTTGAAAATTTCAAGTGCTTTAACCATTACAGAATGTTCTAATCTGCTATCCTGTCATCTATAACTGAATGCAAGTCTTTGATCTCTCTAGACTCATTATCCAGATTCCTCAGACCTAGGAGCTAGATGGTCGATAGACCCAAACGGATCAGCCAGAATCTGATCAGAAAGTGCGCGGAAGATCCTGTTATACACCTCAACCTTCCCATCCAGTCCCCCAAACAAAGCGTCCAGGCCACCCTGCATGCCACCTCCGACATGAATACCGATCTTCTTGCGCCAAGCAGCAGTCTTTGGTATGAACTGCTCCATCGCAGTTCTGAAAAACGCCTTCTCACGACCACCATGAACCTTATAAGACGGGTGAATATCCAGAGCTGTCTGAGCCACGTCCTGATGCCAGTACACATGAGAGAGCTTCTTCCCCCACGTTCCGGCGACAAAATCCTGGAACTCGCCACTGTGTCGCACGAGGTCAACCTCGGTGATGATATCTCGAATTAACACGTCGGCGTCGGTAGAGTCGGGTAGCAAACCAATCAGCATGAGATCGTTGCCGTAGCCTGTGAGGATGTGCTTCTCCTTGATGAGACCACTGCGCATCAAGGCCGTCAGAGTGATCTGGATGTCCACTCGCTCTCTCTCTGCGGTACCAGCGCCTGAGTCGATACCCCCCGAGAGGAGAGAGGCAACCTCCTTGTCGGACTTCGTGATCTCAGAGACTGCCTTCTGCACGGCGGAGACAAAAGCGGAACCTGCTTCGTCGTAGTCCGTGATTCTGGGGCTCAAGGCAGAGAACAGAGGGTCTCTGCGCTCTTGCGTGCTCAAAAGCCAGCCACTTTCATCTTTCTTGAGTTCTAAATAGGTATGCGGAGGTAGTTGAGATACTCCCTGAAAACTCGTAGTGCTGTCGCGGTTGATCACGTTGGGATCGACGAAGCCAATGGGCATCCCCCACTGCGAGCGCGCAACATTCAAGATGAAGGGGTTGCTGCCGATAGCCCATGCCCGGGTGGTTGTGTTTTGTACGGCATACAGAGGTGGGTCGTTCATGGCTGCCGTTTGAAATCGATCAAAATCGGTTTTGACTTCTACGGAAGTGGCCCATTCGTGAAAGTGTCTGGGGGAAGAATCGCCATCCAGCCAGGTGTATGCGCCGGAACTCAGAGCTGTGCCCTGCCCGTAGACTCGTACGCCTGAATGAGTGGTATGCTGATGTGACTTTTCAGGAGATGCAACCGCCAGGTTGCTCAGCAAGATCCAAGATGGAACGGGCTGTGCATCTGAGCTTGAGGCACCATTGGAAGATGTGACAGCCATTTTCAATCTGGGGAGTTGATATGAAGGCTTGACAAGTAGGAAAAAATAATATGACTTAGAATGCGTGTGACAACTACGTTCTGCTTTGTAGTGTTGAACTTCAACTGATGGTTGAGTCAAATACATATACTCGGTTTCAAGTCGCACGTCATAAAGAAGCAGACTTCAAGGACCCAACCATTTTGTACAGCAGCGGTTGCATCATTCAGATGTCCTTTTGAGAGTCGAGACATCCATCTGGCTCATAGAGGATCCGCGCTGGCAGCTCACCCAGATAAAAGACTACAAAATGGAGTTGCACATAATCCTTGGCCTGAAACTTACCACTTGGAGCAGGCCAAGGACTGTCTCATGGATTGCGAGTCTCAGCTCATAGCGCAGAGTCACTCCGACAAGGTCCCGCGAACATTCTTCCCTATGTAGCAAACCTCTTTTCTTTGCGGTTGTTCGTCCCCTTCCAGTGGACGTTGAGCAATGCGACATCTGCAACATGGTCATGCTTTTTAGAGACTTGAATGAGCATCTCAAAGAGCATGGGGAGACAATGTGCGACGTATGTGGTAGCAGACTTGCATTGGATAGTCTTGAAAACCATTGCACCCAAGTCCACGGTTTCCGACCTTGTCAGCATTGCAAGAAGATCGTCAGCCCACAAAAGGATGAGGATCACCTGAGAAAATACCACAACTCCCTTCCTGTCATGGTTTGCAGGTTGATGGCATCACAGGCCATATGGAGGACGAGCATCACCTCCAGTGGTGTGATGACTATCACAACGATAACTCTGTCTTTTATATCATCAAGGCCCATCCACACTCAGTATGCCATGCCTGTGATGGGATAATCTATCACTGTGGTCTGTTAGATCACCTTCGGTCTTCACATGGTCTGTCGTGGTGCCTCGAATGCGAAGCATGGGGTTCGGAAACGCCCGTCGAAGAATTATGGTCGCATATTACCTCATCTCCTTACCACGCCTGGGATCAATGCGTCTTCTGTGAAGCAATTTACTTAGAGAAAGGGCTACTTCACAATCATCTTACCGGTATTCACGAGATACGTACGTGCTCATTTTGCACGTCCGAAACATCCTTCGACATGAGGCACGTCTTCAACAAACACAAAATGAGTCGATGTCCAGAGTGTGGAACTCACCTACCAGAGGAACAAATGCAACCACATTTGCGATTCACGCACAATTGGGTCGTTTGCACTATTTGTGGCGCCTCGGAACCTGACGAAGACGCTCTTGAAGACCATGAAGAAGACCATGCTACATGCGACATATGCCGCCAACAACAGATGAAATTGGAGGACTTGCGCAATCACTTGGAGCACGAGCACGGGCTGGTATTCTGTCCATTCTGCTCGTTAAGGACGACAGACCTTCTGCAACATGTGCAAGGCGAACATTCCCTTCCGACTAAATCGACTGACCCAAGAGGCTTTCAGATAATCGCACAAGACGTTCTATCGACACTGAGAACGGAGCTCAAGAGTTTGGAAAGTCTTCATCCGAGGTCCAGAGAGCTTCTAGACAGGGCCATGATCTGCATCACAGAAGCAGTCGAACTCGAAAGTCAATTGTCGGTGGAGCCGGCCTCCATGGATGGGGAAGATAGGGAGCGCTTTACGTTCCATGAGACATCCGAGAAATTGACTCAAGTTTCCAACTCACGGCAACATGATTCTAGCTCGTCAAACTTATTTAATCAGTCCACAAAAAGCCGAAAGACCGTTGAGATGGATTCAACGGATTCAGTAACGTGCAGCCAACGTCAATCAAAGGCAGTGGTCAATTGCGACCGTCTTGGCAACGGACCGGAAACATTCAAAAGTGCCGCGGAATCTTTGCTACAGAAAATAACGAGCAAGGATACGTTACGCACATTGGTGGAAGTTGCTGCTTCACGAGGCCAATTGGACAGTCTACAGACAAGGCTCTGCAATCTTAGCTCCGAGGGCGACAATGTCTACCGATCTGTCTCCACAATTAGTACCTTCGTTGACAACTGCGAGCATGGTGCCGGGTACATAAGAATATGCAAATTCTATGGACTTCTCAAGATAGGAGAGATGCTTGAGCGTAGGAGAATAGAAACAGCAAGACAGAGAGTAGACAGCGCCGACTACGACCGAATTTTGCGGTGCAAAGCCCTGCCAACCAACCAACGCACCCGCGCTGAGTTGAGACAACAGGTTAAACTGGGACGTCAGTTGCAAAAGATCTGCGGACCTAATGTTGGACTTATTTGTTTATTGGCTGTCGGCGTTAGCAACATCAAATCTATCGCAAACGTCGAAGCAACAGATATGGAGTGGTTTCATCAAGCAGTGAAGAGGTACCACGCCATTTGTGAGTTTGGTAGTAAGTGTCTTCAAAGCCTAGTATCAGGCGTGGATTTCGACCCTGGGGACATTCTTGAACTTGATACGCTCGCTCAATAAAAGTAACATTTGGCTTGTGTCTGCCTCTGAGACACTTTCGTAATCGAATGTCAAGTATACTATACCGGGAGCTACGGTCAAAAGCCATCATCAAACCTTGCAGGTAGAACCCAACTTTAGGCTGTAATCCTATTGCGGCTTGTAATAATTGTGGCTGGGACGACGGTGCTCAGCTGTAATAGATTTGTAGTCTCGGCGTCAATTTTCGGAAAATGGCGGAAACCGCACATCCACAATAACATGGTGATTCTCGTCTGGTTTATAGTCTGGATGGGAGTGGGGGAGGGAGTCTGGATTCCTATGTTCAGCCCGCTTCGGATCGGCCCCGCAATGATGGGTCCATGTCCTCGAAACATTCATTCAGTGAAGACAAGTCGCGCAAACGACTCATGTTGGTGTCTGGAGGTCCTGAAGGGTGGCCTGGATTACTAACTTGAAACGTTGAAGAGGCCCTCTGATATATTTTATGTCCCTGTTCTCCCACCTACCCAATCGTTTGAGAAGAAAGGCCACCCATTTGACGAGCCGGTCCAGCACAGCAAGCCCTCAAAGTTTCGAATTATCTCCAATTTCTGTAATGTGTAGGGTCCTACTTTGGCCCTTTTTCTTTTTCTTCTGGGTTCCGTTGAAAGGCTTTCTCCGATTGCAGACCCAAAGTTGAACGACAGGGGGTCCCGTGTGCTTCTTCGTATTCCACACGTAGTATCAACCTCCTGTCTGCCACCGCCTGATGCTATTATTAGTCGGACCACGTCATTTCTGCTTTCGATATCGGCATGCGGGAGAGCCAAGCGGATTTTATATCGTGCTCGACGGGGCAATTGGCTCCATGCGCCATGTAGTTCCACTCGGGATAGTATTAACGACTCGTGTGATCCTTGTCTGGTCCCTATGAGGACGAGGCTTCGCGACAAAATGCCAGCATCTTTGTCATTGGATCCCGGATTATTTTATTTGAGGTTGATCGACGGGTTGAGGCGCGCTGATCAACGTTCATGGTCTATTACCAGCGGTGAACTCCCACAATAATGCGTACCAGCTGAGACGTCCCTTAATTGTATGTGAAGTCGACATTTATTCCCCAACTTCTTCGTAGATGGAAGTATTCGCCTATCATCGGACTCCAACTCCTTCAACCAACAATCGCCATGAAGTTCACCACTATCATTTTCGCCGCTGGCATCGCTGCCGTCCAAGGCTTGGAGCTGGTCAGCGAGAACCCACTTTGCAAGTACGAGAAGCTCAGTGTCGCCGCATGGCACAACTGCAACGACTACAACGGCGGCCAGGACCCGTACAAGGACTCAGACTGCGATGTGCCTTGCGCTAGAGCCGGAAGAAACGAGGGCGGCAAGTTCGTTCACGTCGCCGACTACTGGGGTAGCGATAAATGCGCCCTGCAGTGCTATCTTAAGTAAACCAAAGGTATGAACCTCGAGCCCCAAACACTCACCTTTGGTGACCTTAACTGACCACAGGCATTGGCGCAGGGCCAATTACACAGCGAGAACAACGAGAGAATGAGGATTACATGATACCAACTACATAGTAACTATAATAAATCCAACAACCTAATTCACATGAATGGCGTAAGAGCCTTGATTCGTTGACGGGTGACTGTCTTGATCTTTATCTGGCTATCGGAACATCTTCTGCATCCAGCAATCGGCATTCGAGGACATATCATGGACATTCATTACCGAATGCCGACCATTAAAATACGAGGAATACACAACTGGTGTCACCCTCCATGTGGTAAAAACGGACTGACGCCGAGGTTCGATGCACGCAAACCTTCGGAGTATAAATCTAAAGGCATGATAGTTTGGATTCATTGCTCGCAAAGGTGTGAAATGACGCCTTCTGCAGTATTACCAACTAAAGGATTCCACGATAAGCCGTGCTTTAACTCCATTTACCTCGCGTACAATATCCGAAAAGGCAGTCCTGACTTCGTCGCTCAATCCCTCCGGCCCGCAAACCATGACGCAGACTCCGCTCGTGGCCCCATTTAGCTCGCTCTCAAGCACGTCTCTCACATTCAGACTCTTACCGATGAAAACCTCCTTCTCAACCCTCCACAGGGAGCCTCAGGCTTCAATATCATTCACCAATGCCTGAGATCGACATCCCCAAAACAGCTTAGAGCGGCCAGGGTGACCGGCTAAACTGGGCAGAAGAGCAGTTACTCCCATCCCACCAGCGATTGCAACCATCGTTGGGGCTTTGTGTGGTGATTTAAATAGAGGCGCGTGAGATGGGTATCCAGACTCGACAAGCACAGGGATTGAACTGCGAGTGCTTAAACGTGAGGATAAACCTGTCTGGGTCCGAATGTAGAATGTGATTCCCATCTCGGGTGGCTTGTCAGATGTCTGCGATGAGCTGACGGGACGGTGGCTGACTGCAGACCTCTTATCAGCGGCCTGAATGCTGCTACTGGAGGTCTTTGCGATGTCGCCATCAATTTGCTGGGCGACTTCAATTCGGGAGTGAGTTAAAGACAAGATACCGGAGGCAATCGAGAAAGGGTGATTCTCCCATCCGCGCCAAGTGAGAGTTGGGAAGTATAGGTATGCAACGCCAGATGCGGAAACACCTGGGACGATTATGCGAACATAGTCTGAGTCGACGGCCATGATATCAGCTGTCTTGACGCCGTGGCGTAGAAGTCTCAAGACTCGAAACACGCGGTCGAAAGCCCAGATCGCCATGCACACGATAATCCATACCTCGTAACCCCATTGGTGTTTGAACACGATGACAATGTGCCAGTAACAGCCAGCGATGATCAGAATAGCCACGGCAATATGCCATGCGAGGAACGCCTCATAGATCTTCCTGCGGATGGGTATGACCGAAGACGGGAACATAACGACCAGACCTAACGTCGCGATGATGCCCTAATACCAGTATGGTTCTCGGGACTCGTTGGCGTGCGTGCCGTTCTTGATATAAACATCCAGGTAGATGATGCTATGTAGGATAGCCTGCAGGGTTGCTATGGCTGCTATCCATCGGTGTACCAAGAGAAACGTTGGGTGGGACCAGCCTGTAACCCAAAGCAGGAGGTTATTTCGACCGGCGTACAGAAATACCAGCGGCAGGTTGACGAAACTTAGCAGTCCAAGACGGTTGGATATTAACATACACATCCAGCGCCAGCCGTCGCCAGGATACCAGGTGTTGGGGTCGGCGTACTGATAGTTGACTGCTGGGAGTACGGTGTTGATGGCTATGAAGTAGAATACGAAGAGAGCCTGTCCACGCGTGGGCATGAGAGCAAGCCCAAACAAGACGGGCGTGTCATGACGGTGGCCGAACAGAGGAGGGTCGATGATCAACGCGTTGAACTTGGTGCACCAAGCTGCCGGAAGGGGACGAACCGTAGTAGCGAGACGGCGATGGGGATGACAACGCCTGAGAGGAGTATGATCAGACTGCTCATAGTTAGACTTAGTTAATATCTGGGGTGTTGTACTGCTCACGCAAACCCTTCCTGCTGGCTTTCTTGATTTTCAAAGATCGTATCGGTATTGTAAGCCGCAAACCAAAGGTCTTCGGATACCAGGCTCGTTTGATTCAGAGACCCAGTGGCGTTGTATAGAGCAGTTGGAGTACCGCTGATATTCTCCAGCGCCTGTTGGTATGTCTCCTTCGGGTCCGGCTGAGCGGCTTCTGTGCCGGCCACATTCTCTTGCCAGAACTTCTCGAGTTTCCAGGTGGGCATGTTCTTGCAACGAGTTGAGACACACCAAGCAAGTGTCTGAAGGAATGCGTCGTCGGTAGCGTAGCAGCTCGTGTCTGTCATCACCATGCCGCTCATCGACATTCCAGACATGCCATCCATACCGTCTGATCCGGTCGTGGAGCAATTCAAAGTTGCGCCAGAGATTGCATCGCGGCATGCAAAGGCGCAAGAAGGCTTGTACAAGGTGATTCCGTAACCGACCAGGCCTTGCCCGGCGCCCATCGCATGGCCGGCCGCCGCGGCAAGGACGACGAAGGAATGGAGCTTCATCGAAGATGTTGAAGGTATTAGATGATGATGATGATGATGTAGCTAGATCGCCAAGGCTGCAGATGTCCCATTTGATACAACATGGACAGGTATCTGCTTCCTAGTTATACAAATATGAACCACACGAGGAGGCTGCATTTGATACGAGTTTGCGATTAGGATTTGGGTGATTGAGGTCTAGTGGGTTTTAGATCGGGAAAACTGCTCAAACTCTCTCACACTGCGTTCGTTTTCGCCGCCACCTGAGCAGGAATACATCCAGCCTGATTGGATCATGCCTCGAAACAAAGGTCTCGATCAGTTTCGCTTCTGACTATCATTCCACAAGCAGCGGCTAGAACCCGGGGCCACGGTGACGGCTCGCGGGGTTTAGGGACTTTCGTACCATATGCCGCGATCCGCCCCGCAAACCACACGTCGCTCTAGGCGGATTATTGTCATTACTCAAGATAAACAGCTCATTCGTGGCGTTTGAAAATGTAGAATGACCTCGTTTAGATCGAAACCGGTGAAGACGAAATGAACTCACCCATGTGATAAGGACCAAGGCGATGCTTTGTCCACACGCAGTCAGAGCTACGGCCAATTGTGTCGCTTTGCGGCCTCCTTTCCTGACGGCTAGGCTTAAATTTTGTGTCGTTCAAAGCCTGCTGTTAGCTCTCGATGAGTCCCTCGACTAGTTCAGGTGATAGGAAGTGACTTAGGCAGACGCAGACGTGCCCTCAACACGCGCCATCAGCCGCCTGTCCACAGCCACGCAGCCAACATCCACCATCAGATAAATGTCTAGCTATGTGTCAAATTGTTGACGTTAAAACAGACTTGTAGAAAATTGCCAGACATTTCACTGTCTCTCCAGCCGTCAAGCATGGGCACTTGGCTTTCTTCGCCTGCCGTTTCCGAGTCAGACAAGCACGCCGCGCCGTATATCTCAGTCCGCATATCGACCTCGTCTAGCAAGCTTACTATGACAGCCGGGATTCCGCTCATGATCGATGTTTGGGTCATTTTGCACCATGAGCCGGATCAATATGGACGCTTAAATCACTTTTTCTGATGAGGTTGGGGACCCCCAACGAGAATGATTTTTTGTAATGGCGTCAACAGTGCAATCGCGCTTCTCTTATTCCCGGTACGATGTTAATCAATGGTGCCTCCTCTGATCTCACTCGTAAAAGACGGCACATAATTAATGATATTGATTGATCACTGATGCAAGAGGTCAAGGTCTCTGCATCTGAATATGACTGGTGACGTTCAATGAAACCACTCGAAAGGCAACATACATAATTGTCAGATCAACCACTTAAGATAGAGTTTAGACTCTTAATCGACCTAACAGCCTCAAATAGCGTTGAGGCTTCTAAATATCATATCCTGAAGTAAGGCTAAATCGACTTTTCAAACACGCTCGCAATATTCTACAGCTCATCAGTTCATGTTGAATGCCACAGCACCTTCGGCTCCACGACCCCAAAACGCTTGGACACAATCCTCAAGCCTTACCATATCAAGGCTCACCCCAAATCTCATCAGCGATCTGCCTCACCAGAGACAGCTTCTTCTTCTCGTCCTCCAGGCTTAGAGGGTATCCGCTCTCATGGGTGCTGAAACCGCACTGAGGGGAAACGCAGATGCGCTTGAGCGCCTCCTCCTTGGTCTCGCCGCTGCCCTTGGCGACGAACTCAGCCGCCTTGTACACGCGAGCCTTCATCTCCTCCTTGTCCTCGAGGGCAGGCACCTTGGTGCTGATGATACCAACGACCACGTTCTTGTTCTTAGGGAGGAACTGCAGGGGCTCGAAGCCACCCGCGCGCTCGGTGTCGTACTCAAGGTAGAAGGTGTTGACGTTGAGGTTCTCGAAAAGCTTCTTCGCGATGATGTCGTAGGCACCCTCGGCAAAATGGCGTCCGCCAATGAAGTTTCCACGGCACAAGCTTCACCTTGTTAGTATTGGTCTTGTCCTTTCACTGCTTTAAATGTACTTACTGGATGCCTGTGTGCATGTCTTCGGGGAGCTTGCTGATGCTGTCGTTGTAGAGCTTGATGTAGGCGTCAAGCAGGTCCTCAACGGTACCATCGTTGTCCTTGTCCTCCTCCCACCCTTGGCGGAACTTTTGCGAACAGAAGTCTGGACGAAGTCAGTAAAAATCGCCTTTTCTGAGATCGCGGTCACTTACAAGCCATGCCCGGGTCGTCGAACTGAACGTTGCGCAGACCAGCCTTGTAAAGCACCGCAAGCTCGTCCTGGTAAACCTTGGCCACGTCGTCGAAATACTCGGCGTCGCTGGCATACACCTCCTTTGTGTAGGCTCGGCCCTGCTTGTAGCGCATATGGAACCACGCAGGCGTGATCATGGTCAGCTTGATGTTGCCCCATTCCTCCTTGGGCAGCGCGGCCTGGACGAGGTGCAATTCGTGAAGGTTGGACTTGGACTTCTCGGCGGAGTGAGCCAGCTTGGCGCCGGCAATGACGGAGTCGCCAGGCATGACCTTGCGGTCCTTCTCGATGAGGCTCACGACGTCGGGGTGGTAGAGGCGGAACATGCTGGCCTCAGCGTCTTGCAGCCGGGTTGTGCCCTCGAACTCGTCCCACATGAGACCCCAAAAACGCGTGCGGTTGTACTCGCCCGAGGTGACACCCTTGATGCCCAGGTCGCGCTGGAGCTTGACGACCTCGGCGACAGACTCCTTCTCGACGGCGGGAAGTCCAGCCTCTTCTTCGGACATGCCCTGATCGCGGATCTTGCCCTCGCGGATGTCGAGGAGCTTCTGGGGGCGGAGGAGGGAGCCCATGTGCTCAGCCCTAAAGGGCGGTGCCTGGTGAAGCTTGGAAGACATGTTGGCGAGCTTCAATACGACAACGGTGTTTACTGAAGATTGTTGTCTCTTCTCTCTTCTCTCGTCGCGAATTGGCTCAAGGTGAAGAATTTGAAAATCGTGATATCTCGGTAAGTGGCCGACCTCATGCTCGAGGCGGGGCAGGGGATTTTAACGGCGGGGCAAATGAGGGGTCAACTCCTGACTGATAGCTGACGAAGGGTGCGAAGGTCCGATTGAGGAGGGCTCAGCTATGAGCTTGCCGGCCTTAGTCGAAAAGATAGCTCATGTCAGCCGGGAATGAACCCAATTCGACAGCGCCGAGGGGACATGGAGCTTCGCCGCAAAGACGGTGGTCCCAACTCCTGTCGGCAGGGCGCCACGCGCGTGGCTGGAAGAGCCGACATACTTCTGGGGTGCATTTGCCCCTCCTTGTTTTGTCCGAAGAATGCTCTTTTGCCCCTCATCCCCCCCCACTCGCCCGGCACCAGCGCCGTTACGTTGACGTCCATGGGATTGGCCGAGTCGGCAGCGGGATGGGGGAGTTGGGGAACGGCGGGCGCGGTCAAAGAAGAAGCGCGAGAAGCTGGTGTTGTTAATGTTTCACATTGAACTTCTACCGGCAAAGCCGGCCGCGGGGTACGGTCTCCGGCCAGGCCCGGTACTGATCTGCAATTACCGTTTCCAACCGGTGGGAGGCTCGGGAGACATTGAGGGATTGCAAACTTACAATCGGTTGGAGAACTGAACTAAAACTGATCCGCTGCTCTGTTGTCCATTGTTGTGACTTGGCCGTGGCCGCTGTCGATCACTGCCTATGGGAATACGCAGAATTGGTAATTATGGCCCAAACGCTTGGGTTTGGCAACGGCCAAAATTTGGAGCCCGTGGCAGAAAGCTTCCAGAAACACTGTGGGTTCGCCGGGCGGGGCAAACACTAGTCGGAGACACAATTCATGCTGTCAAGTCTTATTCCTCCATCGCCTATTCGCCGTGCATATCGGTCCCGGATTCTCGGATTTGCGGAGCGGACTTACAAATTAGAATCCACGCCGTGGCATCCACCATTTTGCAAATTTCTTGACTTTGGGATTGAATGAAAGCAGCAGTATCCCCCCATTCACGGTTCTGGGTAAGCTTTTTCGCACTTTTGAAATGGCGCCAACCACGTAAGATAAGTCTGAGGAACCGAACATTTTAATGTGAGCCCTAAGATTGAAACTTGCGGGAGGTAATGATATCAATCGCCAAAGAAGTTATAAATTCAGACAATGGCACTTCATGTCGAAAAGACGAGTAATACAAAGAATAGTACTAAAAAAGTAATACAGGACTTAACCTCCCACAACAGGAACAATCTGGCCCAGAATCCAGCGCGTATCACCCTCTTGACTACGTTTCTTACCAGCAACCGACCGCCTCGTACTCTCATCAAGCGTCCAAGAGCGATCTAGCATCTGTCTTCTTGATTGCATCATATCCCGAAGCCTTCATTCCCCACTCAAAGCAATCCGCCCAATGTCGCCCACCATATGAGACGCCAGGTGGCGCTCCGCCTAATTCATCAGATGTCAGCAATTTCGACTCCAGTCATGATGAAGTTTCTTGAGATGGCCACTCACAAGCTTGGCTTTCCGCCGAATCCATGTTGGAGACACACTGGTCAACCGTCATATTTGCGACCTCGTCGTCCACTTTCCTGTTCTCCGGGCATGTGGATCCTTGATCAATGTTGCTCTTAATCCAGAAATGCACAAACCCGACATCGTACAGCTTAGCTTTACTATCAGGAGCCCAAATGTCGCGGTTGTAATCGGTCCAGTAGTAGCCGACTTTCGTCTGGTCTTTGCCAAAATGGTTGTCTTTGTCTACAACGTATCTGACAGCCTCCTCACAGAAGCGTCGGATAACGTCCTTGTCAGGCTTGTATGATGGTGGAACTGGCTCGTTCCAGCAAAGTGATTTGCCATGTTCGAGTGTCGGAGCTCCGTTATCGAACTCGAGATTGTAAGTTGCGACGCCGCAGCCGTCAATAACAAGGCGGCCCTTCTCGTTCATCCAGAAGCCCTCCTCGTGGCCTGGAATCGTATCAGTTCGACGTGACTCATGTTTTGATGGTTTGCGGGTGATGATTTGATGCACTCACATGAAGGTTCCGTGACAAATCTGTTGAAAGCTGCAGTGCAAGTCTCCTGGCAGCCTGAGCCGTCGCCCTTCGGTTGCCATTCCATGGTCACGTTTCTGGACTCCCCAACGATGGCCTCACCGCGCTGCCACTGTCCTATAAAGCCGCCCTTGTCGAGAGTATTGTTCGTAAACGCGCACATCTCATTGACGGTACTCCGCAATCGTCAGCATGGCCTTTCTCAAGACAGGCAAGGCATTCTCGGTAGAAGACTCACGGCCACCAGTTGTAAAAGTATGACCAGTACGGAGCGGTACACTTGACCTTGAATTTGGGAGGTGCTTTTGCGCTTGACGATGCGGTCGAATCCAGGTTCTCGTTCAGATGCTCATCCCTGGGAGTGATGTTGTTGAGGAAACGGAAGTGACGGGTGACTTCGTCCTTTGCAGGAGTGACTCGAAGGGTCTCAGATGATCTTGTAGGGTCCTTCTCAGTTGGCATGGCGATCCCGAGAGTGAAGAAGACCGCTGTGACAAGGCAGATGAGGTGCTTTGAGAGACGCATGGTTGTTTGGTCTGTTGGTGATAGCTGCGTTCGGCAGGATGAAGAGAAATCTGGAGCTTCCCAATGTTGTATTTTGATTGATTTGTCTTGTCGTTGGCATGAAGCGTTAGTGAGGTATTGGGCCCTCTACCCTTTAAATATTTATATACACTCGTATGATATGATACATATCATAGGCTGTCTCACGATGTGGCATGATGATCAGAATATTTTCGCGAGAATGATATCAGTGTAACTCCACAGGCGCGTTGCAGTCAACAGAAGACCACTTCAGAAGCAACAGAGAGCCTCATCGAGCCCTTGATCATCGTGAGTTTTGACGGTGAAGGTCCAATCGGAACACTTCTGAAGTAGCCGGAACGCGGTGAAACCCATTGTCCAACGTCACAACTTTCGGCTATTTTGCGAGACAATTTCACTTCTGCGTTCCATCAGCGATCGTACACAATTTTCTGATGCTATTCTTGAAGACTTCTGGTTACCTTCTAACGGGCAAACAGGGACCAGGTGATGAAAAATTGCCAGCTCAGCTCAATGACGCCATTTGGGACTATTTCCCTTCCAGGACTGATTGGCATTGATGTTTCAATAGAGTTAGTCGAACCATTTCGCACCAACTCGTTTGCTCCATTGGTCAAACATACTACGGACCCAAGTTCTGACGGGCCGTGGCTGCGAACATAGCCGAAGCCGGGGGTGGATATCTGCGCCATCGGTATCCCGAGTGAAGGGTCACCTCCCGAGCTTTCGACTAGACTGTTGGAATGGGTAAGCAATGTCTTTTGACTTAACAAGAGAACTCCAAGAGAACTCCTTTTCGTAGATGGACTGTCTCTTCTTTGATGTGGCTCTGTAGTCCTACTGCTGTCCCAATGGCTTTGCCATCGTTAGCAGAAATTGCATGTTGGCTTTATGCCAATGTCGTGTCCGCCTGTTGTCCAACCGGCGCTGGACTCCACCAGGTCGTGCGCATCGCCACGTTTCTGATATCTCCGATACAAATAATCACAACGGCGCTGATCATGATACACTGTCTCGCGGCAAAGTGACCGTGGATACTTAGTTCTGCCTGATATGGTCGGTGCCTCAAGCATCTCGGGCTTTGATCTGTACCTTATCGATCGCATCTCTCCGTGCGGGTCTTGTGATCTGGATGTAGAGTTTGATGCGATTTACGCAAGTGGGAACCTTTGTAGCGGTGCGATGAACAGCGCCATGAGCAGCACTAGCGACTCGGCTTCTGTTCCGCCTCGCTCGAGATTCACCATGCATATTTATGTGCTACGAACAATCGACAAACATCGTCAAGAATATTCGGAGCATAGGCTTTGTCGTCGTACGATCTCGGTCCGAATGTGACTGCTGATAGAGGATATCTATGGACCTTCATGTTCTGAACGATATCCTACTTGTCAGGGGCAGAACTCGAGTCCTGCTACAAACGCCGTTGAAGATGCGGGTGGTGGCATCTAGATGTCGCCTGACCAAACAAATTTCACCGGCTGTTTCTCCGCTTTTCATCGATAGGGTTTCGGGCACCAGAATGTCATGTCATACAACAGATGGAGTCCGGAAGAGATGTGTATTCAGGTGAAGTGGCTATTGCCGGGTCTCTGTGCACGTAAGCTTTAGAGAAAAGGCACACGCCGAATCCCATCTACATGAAAGGCATGAGCGGTGTACCAACAATACAAGCGCGAGAAGATGACCAAGATAATGAAGCCGAAAGTCGGTCAGCGAGCCTCTTTCTGATATGAGAGCGATGGGTGTATGGTTTATTTAGTTGGAAGCGAAAGGTGCAAATGAGGAAAAGCTAATGGCATCGATTTGAAAACAAATGGTAGAATGATCATCCGTCTGGCAAGACACTCCCGCCACGGGTGGCGTGCAGCCTGTTTCGTTTTCCAAGACAAGCAACAGCAACTGATGATGCGATATTTGGACACGCCAGATCACTGCTGAAACTACCAAACGGGAGGAACATCAGGGATAATGTTCGAAGTGATCAGAAGTATAGAAAGTCAGCCCTTTTGCCACGGGGGGCGTGACCGCGATGATAAGGTGCGAACCAACCCAATGGCAGGCTCCCGAGATGCAGCCTATCGCTTCCCACCGGCTGGAACCGACCAACGCTCCACTCAACACCCAGGACGGGCACCTACAATATGTAGTGACCTACTGCTGGATAGTTCGTCTCATCCTTACGAGCCAGCGTCTGACGGGCGAAGATGGTGGCCACCACTTCGCTTTGTTGTTGCCTGCCCTGGCAGTAGACACTCAAGATCGTTTACTTGGACCAACCAATTCGGATACGAATCACCGAGGAAGTCATGCATATCTCATTGCTCAAGCAGGCAGCCAGTTGGGTGCCCGCAAATCGCCAAGACGCTGGAACTTTTGCAGATCTTGGATAACCATAACGGGCAAGGTTATCATCGCGACCAATCACCCCAGAGCAGAAGGCGAATCCAGATGCCGCTTGCTGACTCCCATCATGCCCAAAGGGACCTGCGCAAATGCGAGCGGCTGAAGTGCAGGGCGCGCGCATCACCTACCCTTGCTGGTATGGAAGTCCGCATGTCACGAGCTCACCTGCACAGATGGCGGGCGCGTGTGGTGGTGTGGGTTTGTGTGTGCACTTTTTGACATGATCCCACCCGCCGGGGGAATTCGCAAAAAGCAAAGACATCCCCTCGTTCAGAGCAAATCCCCGGCCTTCCAGCGCGGGCCATATGGGCCGTCTTGGCAGGAATGTCGTCCAACCCGCGCTGTGACCCAACCAACACCCCTTGATCGGGGCAAACCGCGGGCCAACAACAAGCTCGTGGGCCTACCTCCAGATAAGGACGGAATGGCGCATTGGCTGCCTTTTCTCGTTTGCCTGCCGTCAGATGGGGGCGGGAGTCTGGAGGAAGCCCAGGCCTAGTGTTCAGGATGCGTACAAGCAGGCATTTCCAGCGAAACAGAAATAAGTGGGAATTGTCAGTCAGTGGTCACTGTGTAGGACCCAGGTTTGAGATAGAAGCGCCCATCGACCGTCGTCTGGAATCGAGATATGCAGGGAGCCATCAGGCAGAACACAATGCGGTAGTAGCGCCGTTTGTGGAAATGTTTGTCGGTCTCTGCATTCAACACGTCCAACAGATGGGTTCCAACAAGGCTGCTGAGATCAGCTGGTGCTCGCAAAAGTGCCGCCGGGGGTGCGACCTGTACCTTGAGTAACGTTCGTTACTCATCTTATCCGCCATCGGCGCGCGTAGCATTGCTGTGGGGAAACTCGGAACTCTCCCACTTGTCGGCCGTTCTCCGATTCCCGCGAAGGAAAAACAATGGCCAGCAGCCGCAAACCGCGACAAGCCTTTGCCAACCGCCTTAAGAGATCCGGCCGAGAGGTTGCCCAGACGGGCGCGCTGCAAAAGAACCTCTGGTCGAACTTTTGATTCGCTTGGTAGGCAAGGGGGAAACGGAACGCCAACATGGCGTCGCAACGGCCGCCCTTCCAAGAGTGCTTGACATGTCTTGCCTCTCTGCGCCGAGCCGTGGCACAGTCGAATGACGAACAGGCACTTCGCCGACAACCACCGCTCACTTGACGAGTTGTAGGGGAGAACAACAATATATAGGCGGCTTGGCGGAGCACTTGGCGGCATGGCCAAGACGTCCGAGTCGGGGGTTGTCGCCGGGATATTGCAGCAGAAGCGGAGTCCTCCTCCGGCGCCACAGGTCCATCGACCTCTCCTGATAAGGAAGCTGGTTGACGCTGGTCGACGGCACCGACCAACCGCGACGGCGGACGGGAGGTCGACCTCGCGCCGCCCAGCCCTCCATTCTCGAGCCGATTCTGTGATCCGGAAGGGTGGCCCCAGGACCTTTTGATCTGCGACGTTCGCGCCGCAGGGATGGGGATGGGCTGCTCGACAGAGACATGTCCCATCCCAATTCCGTGCCTCCTGACTGGTCGCGGGCAGAGAGTCATGACACATCAGGTTATTGTTCTGCCAATCGATGAGGCGGTTCTTGGGAATTGAATCGACTCACAGATTACCCAGCAAATAAACTATTCGACAACTGGGGAAGACATTGGCTCCCCCTCTGCTGATCGATAACGGCCTTGGCACGCCAGGGCACTTTTGCTCCTGGGATTTCGGCCGGCCGTCTAGACTCGGTGATTCCCCAAACCACCTGCGGAATCTGGTAATCGCCATTACGATCGTTGGTTGTCGTCGACGCCCGCCATGGGTATCAGCCGCCACCCCCATGAGAGGCAAAAGTTCCATAGCCCTGGTACCCTAGAAGGGTCGGATGGTCAGTTGCTGCATGGCGGCGGTCCCCAGTATGCGTTTGGAGCTCCAGCCGTGAACTCTTAAAAGAGACCTGCAGACCACGGCCTCCGTCGAGGGGTTTCGCTTCTCTTTTGACATCAAGCCAGGTCTCTCTTTGCCTAGAGCCAGCCAGCACAGCCAGCCGGTGTGCCGACTTGAATCCGACAAGCACCAACCCCGACGACCGTCGTCAACATGGTGGCCACGAACCATATCCCCGGGCCCATCCAGGCCGAGACGCAGATTCCCTCTGCGGATCCTGCTCACGACCCCAACACCATCACCGAGAAGATTCGTCACTCTGAGCAGATTGACGATCTCAAGAGCGAGCTCAGCGATGGCGATCAGATCACGGATCTCTTCAGCCCGTTTCCCGAGGTCAAGGGCATCGAGTCCGAGGAGAACCCGTTCACCATCCGTGCCGTTCTGACGGGTATCATCCTCGGTTCTCTCGTCAATGCCTCGAACGTGTACCTCGGTCTGAAGACCGGTTTCTCGTTCACCGCCACCATGTTCGGTGCCATCTTCGGTATGTCTTGCCGTTCAGGTGATGCAAAAGACTTACTCGACTGACACACGAACTCTAGGTTATGCCATCGTTCAAGTGCTGGCCAAGTCGGTCCCTCACGTGCCCATCCTCGGAGGCCGTTTCGGTCCCCAGGAGAACTCCATCATTCAGGCCTCTGCCACCGGTGCCGGCGGCATGTCCGGTCTCTTCGTCGCGGCTCTCCCGGCCATGTACCAGCTCAACCTCATGTCCGACAGCCCCCGTGAGGACTTTGGCCGCATCTTGACTATCACTGTCGTCTGCGCCTTCTTTGGCCTTTTCGCCGCGGTGCCTCTTCGCAAGTTCTTCGTCATCAACGTGGCTCGGGAGTTGAACCTTGTTTTCCCTACACGTAAGTCCGAGTCACTGTGCTGAACACCCAAGCATCCGCTGACAAGAGCAACAGCGACTGCGACTGCTCTGACTATTCGTTCCATGCACGCCGTCGGCAGCGGTGCTGCGGACGCTGTCAAGAAGATCAAGACCCTCGGATACACCTTCGTGGGAGCCCTGGTTCACATTGTCGTGTCCCAGTACGCGGACGGCATCCTCCACAACTGGCACATCTTCACCTGGTTCTACATCTGGAGCGGCTACAAGAACTGGGCCATGAACATTGAGAACTGGGGCTGGTACATCCAGATCACCCCCGCCTTCTTCGGCTCCGGCATGCTCGTCGGTCTGAACGCCGCCTGGTCCTGGTGGGGAGGAACTTTCTTCGCCTGGGGCTTCGTCGGCCCTCTCTTGGTCAAGTACGGCGAGGCCGTCGGTGTTGCCCGAGCTCCGGACGACCCTAAGTGGCATGACAGAGTCGCCTTCAACGGCATGACTATCAGTGACGAGCCGGGCTGGGTTCCTTCTCCCCGCTACTGGTTCTTGTGGCCCGGAGTCATGGTCTTGGTGTGCTACTCCATGGCTGAGTTCGTCCTCCACATCGGTGTCATCCTCGACGGTGCCAAGTTTGCCTTCCGATCCGGCGCGAGAAACATCAACAACCGCCTCCAAGCCAAGGGAAAGTCCAGCGAATTCCTTGCGAAGCATGCCGCCAAAGCCGATGCTGCCGATGGTCTTGTTGAGGACTTTGCTCCTCCCAGCCAGCAAGTCCCAGCCTGGGTTTGGGCTACTGGTACTCTTGTCTTCGTCGTTGTGGCCTGCATTGTCTGCCACATTCAGTTCCACATGAACGCTGGCCTCGCCATCCTTGCCTGTATCCTGGGTCTTCTCTTTGCCTTCCTCAGCATCCACGGAGGTGCCGTCACCGACTGCACTCCTTTGACTGCCTCTGCCAAGGCCTCTCAACTTGTTTTTGGTGGTGTCACAAAGGGACAAGGCCTTGAGATGCACAACGCGCAGCGCATCAACCTCATTGCTGGTGGTATTGCCTCTGGCACTGCGGACGTGGCAACTGCTCTTGTCAGCGACTTCCGTGTTGGTTTCCTTCTGCGCACCCCGCCCCACTTGCAGTTTTACGCACAGGCCATCGGTGCACTCGTTAGCGTCTTCTTAGCGCCAGGAGTGTTCGTACTGTTCATGGCTGCGTACCCATGCATCTGGCATGAACTTGACGCAACAGAAGAATGCGCTTTTCTCGGTATGTTTTCACCCTCATTTTTTCTGCATTTTCAAGCTGACCGAAAAAGCGCCTTCGGTAACCGCTTGGCGGGCCGTGGCGGAAGCTGTGACCCTTCCTCAACTTCCTATTACTCGTTCTTGTGGCATTTTCACGATCGTGATGGGTGTGGTGTGTGTCCTGCAAGCCGCCCTCAAGAACTTCTACCTTGTGGGCAACCGCGCCAAGTACAGGGACTACCTTCCCAACTGGATGTCCATTGGTGTTGCCTGGGTTCTGGGACCTGATTCTGGCTATGCCAATGCCATTTTGTTCGGAGCTATCACTGCTTGGTGGTGGCGCAAGTATTTCCCCAAGAACTTCGAAACTCACTGCTTCGCGGCTGCCGCAGGTAAGATAACTCCAAACACAAGTTACTCAAGTGTAAAAAACAAGGCTGACTCTCTAATCAGGTCTGATTGCCGGAGAAGGCTTCGGCGGTGTCATCAATGCCGCGTTGGAGCTTGGTGGTGCCTCGGGCGCATTTTACGGCACTGAGATGGCAATCCCCGGTGGAACATGGTAAACTCTGGCTCCGTAGACCACTCCATAATACCTTGTATATGCCACCCCAATAATATCTACGCTCTCTAATTCATTATCCTTTCCAAACATGAACCTCGTGAAGTTGGCCGATGATCCGCTCGTAAGAGTGGGGCTCCGCAGAGCCGTTCCGGGCCCCACTCCAGCCGGTATCTCCAGCAAAACTCCCGGAGCGGAGTTGGAAAGACCCGCCGCTGCCGGCACCCTCCTTCCTACCAGCGCACTCCTTTCTACCTGGGTCCTTCTTCCTGCCCGCGCCCTTCGTACCTGCGACCGGAGGGAAGCACGTCTCATACCTCTTGCCCTTCCAGCGCTGCGTCGACCAGTTGTGGAAGGGTACTTATTCGAAAGTGTGGACGAGCACTAATTCGTGCGCTGGGTTTTCTTCCTGTAGGGAAAACGGATTTCCAGAGTTGAGAGTTTTGATACTCGCCGGCCGGCGCTTGCATAAGTGCCCAGGGGGCAAACCTCATAAGCACAGAGGGCGAACTGCTGTGCTGTATGCCCCTTGAACCCGAAAGCCGGAAAAGATGACAAGCTGTACCCCGATCGTTTTGACTGGGTCGATGCAAACAACTGCAACGAGAAGCAAAGATATTGACAATGTGCTTGTTGTCCCCGGTTCTGAACTGTCCAACTACCCTGGCCGGCAGTGTGACTGGTGGGTCCGCAATATCTGTGGAAAGCTCTCCGCAGAGCGCCGGAGACCGAACAAGGGACGCTCCTGTACCGCCTGGTACCGAAGTCGATTCAGAGTAAAGCAGGATTTCGACAATAATTGACACTGCGCTCGTGTCTGGGATATCTTCAAAACTCAATTATATTGACGGACTTGTTCATTCAAACTCCGCGACCCGCAACGTTGTATATTTGTGGAAATCATCGACCCGAGAGGCTCGCATTCAGCTTGCGAAAGGAGCTGTGTGGATTTTAGGCTTTGAAGCACAAGTGAATACGAGTGTATGGATGGGATTCCTCCGACGAGGCCGAGCTTGTAGACATAAAAGACGACGAGTTGGGCGTCTGAATTCATTTATTGCTAGCACAACATTTCATACTAGAAGCACAACATTCCGTTTCCACACAAGAAACATATCTCGCAGACAATTTTGTGTCAACACTAAACATGCACGCCAAGATCGTTCTTACTGTCCTCTTCGCCGCCATGGCGATGGCCAACCCCGCTGTTCTGCAGTCCGATTCCTCAGAGCACCCCAAGCTCGTTGGCCGTCTCAAGGGTAATAACCCCGGCTCTGGAGCCAGCTGCTGCTCGTCTACCCCTGGTGTCTGCCAGGCTTCATGCGTAAGTCACAGCTCCCCTAGCCGGAAAGTTTTGTTAAAAGAATGTTAATGGCCTCATAGTGCCCGATTGGATGCCCCTAAAGGATGCGTCGATGATACATCGACTTGTCCGACGATGTCCGGTTGCGCCAACGGGAGGGCTACTTGACGTCTAGTCGTGCCCGCCGTAATCCAGGAAAGCATACGGTCCACGCGGTTGCACATCGGGCACAAGTCAGGGTATTTGAAATCAATATGAGAGGGCTTTTCTGGCTGGACGGGCTGTAAACAATATCCCAACCAACATATATGGGACTTCATGAATGTAGCTATATATTTCTGTCCACGACTCCGATGAAGGGCCACACCTAATCGCGCCACAGATGCTCCACTGTGCCGTATCTAACGCTTGAGCCGACGAGTTATGAGAGGAATTCATGATCTAATTAGAGAGACACGATATCCACGATATCTATTTCCTCGCTAATGTAAAGATATTAACACCCAAGGCGCCAGGCTCCGACGGAAAGCGACCCCGAAAGCATTTACCAATTACCCACAAGAAACCTCAGCTAGACACACTATTACTCTTTCTTCCCTTCCAAGTTTTCTTGTTCGCAGTTTGCCGCCTGTAGGTGCACCTTTTTGACTGATATATGACTCTCATGGGAAAATATTCGAGGTCCAGGATAGTCTGGGTCAAAGAAAAACCTATATGGCCACCTATGGCGAGTTGCCAGGGGACAGGAGCATCTCCCTCTTTTGCAGCAGGTGCAACCCGAATATTGAGCTTCATCTGATAAGGTGTATTCTGTTAAACTCATACCCTTAGAAAACATTCATTGCTTGCCGTTATCCCCAGATAACGCTCCTATTTATTGCTTTTGACAGCGTATGTGTCTTATTCAGTGGAAAGCAATCCTTGCGGAGATGCTTTTCACCGCACCTTACACGTCAGCGGCTGACATGAGGCTCCTTGCCCCCTTGGCATCATCCCTGGTTGGAACTTCAGAGTCTTGGTCTCTTGGCTGACCAAACAACACCATGCAAACACCCCGCACCCCAGACTCGCTCGTGTCCACAAAGCCCTTTGCCAACTCTTGTCCACTCCTGGGCGAGAATGCAACGGAGATTCTCGCAATACCGTGATGTCATCCCAACTTTCGTGCCCATGAAAATTAGGTGCTGGTACCAAGAACACTCAAGGAAACCCCGCAAAGTCCCAAGCCAAACCAAGCAATCCTACAAAGGCGCCAATGTTTTGAAAGCGAATAATATTCTCATATCTAAAATGGAAATCTGGCAACGCAGATGGACCACGCGGAGACGAGTGCGGAGGCGATCTGGGGTTGTGTGGGGAAGATTTGAGAGGTTAAAAAGGTAGCAAAGATGGACTGCTCAACTTTTATGGCTTTCGGTCGTCCATTTACTCCCTCTCTGCCTCTGTCTTGCCCTTGTTTGTTTGTGTTCTTTGTAGCGCTTTCCGATGGCCAACGATAACTTACCAACTCCGCCTGCGGGCCATGGTCCCCGAGACGTCATGGGAGCCTCAGAAAAAGTCACTAGCGAAGCTGTCAACCTCCACAGCGTACCAACTCAGCAATTCGAGAACGGAAAAGGAGCTTGTGTGCGGAACGCCGTTGAAGCGCTGGGCATCCCCGACTGGGAAGCGAAACAAAGCAAGATCGTCCGGACGCTGGACATGACCTTGCTCCCTCAATTGTGGATCCTCTACATGTTCAACTACCTGAACCGGACCAACATCGCGTATGGGCCATATTCCAGTATAGATCTTCGAAAAACTGACTTTGAGAAATAGCCAGGCTCGTCTTGATGATGACTTTGAGGCTACCCTTAACTTAGGAAACACTGACTACAGCACCGCGGTAGCTCTGCTCACTGTTGGGTAAGTAAACACCATGGCTGCAGCGCGCCAACTTATCTGACACTTCTCAGATACATGCTCGCGCAGCTGCCTTCAAACATGCTCATCACCAGAGTTCGCCCAGCTGTCTACCTTCCAATTTGCGCAATTCTCTGGTCCGGCGTCTCAGCCGCCACTGCAGGCGTGTCGAGCCCCGGCGAGCTGTTCGCCGTTCAGTTCGTTCTCGGAATCATAGAGGCACCGCTATTTCCTGGTGTACGTCATGACAAGTCACCACTTGGCTGGTCTTTTAGTACTGACTTTGGTGCAGGCTGTCTATCTGATGTCATGTTGGTACACTCGCAGAGAGCTAGCCCTTCGTACCGCGCTCCTCTACTCTGGCCTTGTTCTCGCACAAGCTTTCTCGGGTTTGATCGCCGCTGGTGTCTTCTCAGGCATGTCAGGTGCAGCAGGGATTGCCGGCTGGAAGTGGCTTTTCATACTGGAAGCAGCACTTAGCGCCTTTTTTGCACTGACTGCCTTCTTCATCTTGCCCAACTATCCTCACTCGAAGACCGGAGGTGCGATGTGGTCGATGACCGAGGAGATGCGGAGAATCGCAGTGGCTCGCATCGAGGATGACCGGGTTGAAGAACCCACCGACTCGACCGTATGGCATGGGCTACGCCTGGCGTTGACGGATGTCAAGACATACATCTTTGTAAGTCGATCACCGAGCCATGCTCTCGATCATCACTAATCCTCCCATTGTGCAGATCTTCATGAACATCTTCATGACATCCTCCTATGGATTCAACAACTTCTTCCCCACAATGGTCCGTGGTTTCGGCCTCGGTAGCAGCACTATGGCTCTCGTTCTAACTGCCCCACCTTACATCGTCGGTACCATCGTTTCGTTCTGCGTGGCGTGGTCTTCGGACAGGAAGAAGGAAAGAGGATACCACATCATGATCAACAATTGCCTTTCCATCACCGGCTTCGTCATCTCGGTCGCAACTCTTAACACGCCCGCTCGATACACCGCGGCATTTCTCTACACGACGGGCAGCTTCTCAGCAAACGCCCTAGTCTACACATGGGCAGTCTCAACGCTAAGCCAGACACCCGAGAAGCGCGCTGCCGGCGGCGCCATTGTCAATATCATGGGCCACCTGGGCAACGTCATCTCGCCCTACTTCTTCCCGGACAGCGACTCGCCGAGATACACCATGGCAATGATTCTTCAAATCGTGTTCGCGGGTCTGACTTTCTGTATGGCATTCACTTCCAAGACGTACTTGAGGAGGCAGAACAAGAAGTTGAGGGCTGTGGCGGATGATACTGGGGCTACCTTTCACCACGTGAAAGCCTAGATTCTGCCTAGGTTTGCCGTCTTTAGCGGTCAGGGCTTAGCGACTTCCACTCGGTGCGGCTGAACAAAGCCAGCCCTAGCAATGGAATTTGTTGATTAGTTGTCGCTCCGAACCTTTACCTGTGCTGGCTAGGTTCCTGCTTCCCGCGGGTCGCGAAAGCTAGTTTCCCTACGAGCCAGCCCTATGTCTGAACTACAAATTAGGAGATGCTCCCGACAACGTTGCTCGAAGGCGACAAGGATGAGCTGGACATATTTGACCTGATCAAGTACATGTCCTCAACATGCGGGAACATGTTGGAGGCGGCGCCGCCTCAGGACCTCTCGTGGCCGCTGAGCAGCTACTTCATCAGCTCGAGCCACAACACCTACCTCACCGGAAACCAGCTCTCGAGCGACTCCAGCACCAATCATCGTCGTTATCGTTGTTGTTGTTATACTGACTTTTGTTGTTATCGTCGTTTATAATGTCTCACACATACTTGAGTAAACAGAGAATGTAGCCGCACAGGCATAGAAAATATCGACAGTCTGTTATTGAATGGTATGTTCAGCAGGCGAGAGGTGCCACATATCTCCTTTTGGAGTGCAACGGGTTGCAATACAAGTATAGGGCAGTGGAAAGCGTCTATAATGAGATTTTGGTATTTTCCTTTCCACTTTCAAACCGTAAATATAATAAGCTTGTTTTTTCCTCTCTTTCTTATTTACTTTGAAAAGAAAAGAAAATAATTCTACACTGGGCTTGAAGGTAACCATAGCTATTCAGTCACTTTGCAAAGATACGTGGCTCATTGGTGTTTATGAACTCCAGGTCGATGCAAGCTCGGCCGAAATGGCATCGCAATTATCGCAGTTACGTGCTATCACTAAGGCCGACTTGGCGGTCTCAGAACAGAGTGGAGAAGCGGGATGGCGGGGAAGCCAGTGTCCGGCTAGAGTGGCGGATGCTGGAGATGGAGATGTCGACCCCAAGGAAGCCATGGCGATGCAATGCGATCAGATTAGATGGTGAGACCCAATGAGCACAACAGCGCAAAGTTGTTTACCACGTGTTTCAAAGAGCCAATTGAGTTCAGAAGCAGCGCCTAGGAAAGAAAGAACAGACGACCAGAAGACACGTGATAGCGACAGTCGCTCTTCCCCTCCACATCCGGAGCTCAGCCGAGAAGGAAGTGTCGACACCAGCTAGTCCCAAAGCGGGATGGTGCCCCACGTCTGGTTCCTTCCCTTCCCGAGAATTCAGTGAAGGCTCTTTCCTCTGGCGCAGCGCAGTCGCTCTTTCCCGCGGATGTCATCCTCCATTGTTCCGACCGTCCGGAAAAAAGAAGCGGGGCTTTTTCACAGTTTCAGCCACTCACAGCGCTGAAAGCGGCCGCCACTGACGGAAGGCAGTCGCAGTCAGGCAGGTGCAGGTCCTCAAGGCACTGAAGGAAAGCCCGTCCAGGTCGGGTGGCACCTGCAGCGCAGTTTTTGTGGCAGGCAGTGAGTGGCATTGCAGTGCGGCATTTGACCCAGGCAAGCAGACCAAACTCTAGACAAGCAGGAGCCAACCTCGAGAAATCCCACTCTTTTTTTCCTACTCCTTCCCTTTCGCAGATAGGACCAGACCAGACCTAAACACCACCTCTCCTTCCTCCGACCTCCGAACCATTTTTTTTTTGACGTTCGACCCTCTCCCCTCCGAATACCCTCACCAAGCACCACACGACCGCCCACGATGCTTTCCCGAGGATCCGCCCGCACTGCGCAGGTACGTGAAGAGACCCGACTGGCGCCCCATTGAGCCGAGGCCTGGTGTGTCTGTGGGTAGTGTAGTGTTTTTTTGGGCCGGATGTGTGTAGCGCGGGCCGCTGTTGGAGGTGAAGAAAGGACAACAACACAGCACCATCGCCATGTCACGATAACGCCATGCGCAAGATTATCAGCTGGGAATACGCACGGGAGAAGGCAGACAGACCAAGACGCCAACATGCACATACACACACATCACAGGCTCCAACAGCTCGGCTCCCCACTGCCACATAACCAACATATCAACACACAGACAGACATGGCTAACCCGTTGCCCTCCAGATTCTGCGCACCGCGCAGCCCGCGCGCGCCTACGCCACGGTCGGCTCTGACATCTTCAAGCCCACCAAGTTTGGCGGAAAGTACACGGTCACCCTGATCCCCGGTGACGGTATCGGTGCCGAGGTCGCCGAGAGCGTCAAGACCATCTTCAAGGCCGACAACGTCCCCATCGAGTGGGAGCAGGTCGAGGTTTCCGGCCTCAACACCACCTCCCCCGAGAAGACTGAGGACCTCTTCCGCGAGTCCGTCGCCTCCCTCCGCCGCAACAAGCTCGGCCTCAAGGGTATCCTCCACACCCCCATCGAGCGTTCCGGCCACCAGTCCTTCAACGTCGCCATGCGCCAGGAGCTCGACATCTACGCCTCCATCTCCCTCATCAAGAACATCCCCGGCTACCAGACCCGCCACGAGAACGTCGACCTCGCCATCATTCGTGAGAACACCGAGGGTGAGTACTCTGGTCTCGAGCACCAGTCCGTCCCCGGCGTCGTCGAGTCCCTCAAGATCATCACCCGCGCCAAGTCTGAGCGCATCGCCAAGTTCGCCTTCAACTTCGCCCTCGCCAACAACCGCAAGAAGGTTACCTGCATCCACAAGGCCAACATCATGAAGCTGGCCGACGGTCTCTTCCGCTCCACCTTCCACCGCGTCGCCAACGACTACCCCACCCTCGAGGTCAACGACATGATTGTCGACAACGCCTCCATGCAGGCCGTCTCCCGCCCCCAGCAGTTTGACGTTATGGTCATGCCTAACCTGTACGGTGGCATTCTGTCCAACATTGGTGCCGCCCTCGTCGGTGGTGCCGGTATCGTCCCCGGCTGCAACATGGGCCGCGACGTCGCCGTCTTCGAGCCCGGTTGCCGTCACGTCGGTCTCGACATCAAGGGCAAGGACCAGGCCAACCCCACCGCCCTGATCCTGTCCGGCTCCATGCTCCTCCGCCACCTTGGTCTCGACGACCACGCCAACCGCATCTCCCAGGCCATCTACGGCGTCATTGCCGACGGGTAAGTCTCAATCTCCCTTATCTGCCTCAACTCCCAGCTAACAACCCCGCAGCAAGGTCCGCACCCGCGACATGGGCGGTGATGCCACCACCCACCAGTTCACCAAGGCCATCCTCGACAAGATGGACACCTTGTAAATTGCCCCACCATAATGTGTAGCTATAGACACAATAACACACACAACAACCTACACCTCGGCGCCGACCTCTTTTTCCTCGAACTCAAAGACCTTTCCCTGCGACATTAGATGTTGGTCCGTTTCCGTAAACAAGAGGCGCGACTTGGGGCGACGGGAGATAGATACCAACCCACGCGGTCGAATTGCATAAAAGCGGAGGATGGTAAACAACTGTTAGAATTTTCTCTGTTTTTTGGACACTGGGGAGCCCGGTGGGAAGGGGGGAGGTCTCGGCGGGAAGATTGTAGTTGTACCAAGTTGTACGTAGCATAGGAGTCACGCAAAGCATATGAATTCCCTTTTTCCGTCTTCAACTCTGGGCACCCAAGATTTCTTATATGCGCATTGTGAGCGAACTGAGGCAAGCGTTCCTGGTCACGGCGTAGCCTTTCCGCCCCATGACGAATTCCCCCGATACGTTTCGCCAGCCATGACCCGTGGGGTAAAACGATAGCCTCGTGCCGAGAAGCCCGTTCCAAAAATGCCCCGAACAACTTCAGCCTCGTCTGTTCCAGCGAACCACCGTCCCCGGATTGGACACGCTTGTGGGAGGCCGTTTCGGCTCGGAGGGGTGGTTCGCGTGCGGGTTGTGTGCTCGGGTAACGTCGGCAATCCGAGGGGTTGGCTCGGCTGGCCGAGTTGTTGTCTCGGGGTAAGTCGGAACGGCCGAGTTGAAGAATCGGAGAAGGAAGGAATTGTGGGGCGAATGTTTGTTGGTTGAAGAGTTGTGGGTTGAAGAGTTGTGGGTTGAAGAGTTGTTTGCTGAAGACTTGAAAGTGGAAAGAGATGGATATAAAAAAGAGAGAAGTTTTGGTCTGTTTTACTCTCGACGAACAAATCGCATTCCGGAACATATGACTGTGATGTTTTTGAGATTTGAGCTTGTCTTGCGTGGCTGGACGTATTATACGGTTCTGGGAAAAGTGTCTGGCAACAGCCATCTATAACACAAATAGTCAAACGGGATAATCGAAGATTAGGACGTCGAAGGATGGCTACTTGATTTGAATATACATGTACCTTTCGTTGAAATGAGATGTCGAGGGTTTCTCAAGTAGGTACGTTGCGGGGAAGCATTCGCATTGTTGCTGCTCAACTACCAGAATTAAGTGATGGAGATCCCGTCAACGATTGGCGTGCCTTCATCACGACGCAGTGTGTATCGTGACATGGGATATATACTGCGGTGCGCTGTCACATGAATAGCAGGTCGATTTGGTGCACATGCGTTGGTACATTGTCAGTTCGTGCCTGAGTATGTATTTGAGGAGGTGGTTGCAGCATGCCTCGTGCTCAACTCAGCCAATTCGGGATGCGCTTGATGGATATTGTCATTTCCATGAAAACAGTGAATTTGCCTAGCTGGTCTGATGGCAGCTGTATCCGCATCACATTATCTCGTTGATGACACATTGATGACAGGAGATTATGAGATGAGGTACGGTTAACAATACTTGCAGGATGACCGGGATGCGGAATGGAGAAGTCATCACGTGGACGTCAAATGGAGCTTCAATGCCGTGTCTAGAGGCGTGTGCAAGCTTGGGGAGAGAAACCTTCGGGCTCGAACAAGAAATGAATACCATGGTTTTGTTGCTTCTTTCTTTCTAAACAAGATAAATTGAACGCCTCGGAAGACGTAGAACGTGGGCAGGCAGCAATGAAGTTGGTGACTCCCGTTTTCCATATTTCTTCCGCTTTTGACATCGTCGCAACAGCGAGATGTGGTGTTCCATGCAGTTTCTGCGAACGCATTGCTCAAGACAGGAGTATGAATACTTTAAATCAATATGACTGAATAGGTCAATGATTGATACTGCTGGGCTATGAGCGTTTTATAACAGTAGTGCCGTATTTACAAAATTAGCAGATGTCCCAGAGCAATTCACAGCTGGGAAGCCTTACCTCCAGCAATTACGTGTGTTATCACTTACGAGGCATTGCCTAGGCTGCTGCTGGACTATAACTTGATTGTCTCCGCGAATCGCTGAAGCTTGTCATGGGAAATGGCTCGATTTTGTTGTTGACTGCCAACCCAATTCCATGTAGGATTGAAAGTCTGGTGATCAGCATAGGTTTTCTCGAGAGTAGGTATGAGGGTTCAACTCCAACTCACGCATATCTCATTTCTAGGGAATGATTACGCAAATACTCATATGACGGAGGAAATGGGCAACAGAGGCCTAATGGTAGGTCATGTGGCTGAATTGGGCCCCAGCTGAGATAGCGTCTTATGCTGGGGCGATGGCTATGATATGATCTTGTCGGCTGATTCTTAGTTGTGCAAACAAGCAACTGCTGCAATGGATCGATTGCCGGGGATGCCGTTTAACATGTGTGAACGACTTCTAATGCTCTTGTAATCCGCTGGCGTCTTTTCTCATACCGTGATCAGCCGCCATAAGTGATGAATTTCAAGCCCAGGCAGGAGCCATCCAAGTTGGCAAGTATAAAGCCCTGGAAATAGGAACTTCATCCTGTCTTCCAATGGAATAGAAAGGCGAATTGAAATCATCCATAGGAATCCTTTGTCAATATCCTCGTTTCTTGTATTGGCATGACTTGTTTCCGCGGATGGCAGATTGATGTTCGCAAACACTGCGCACGTTTCGATCGCTAGTGAGAGATGAATACTGTGAACCAAGCATTCGAAGATTCCAAGGATTGAGACGTTGAAGGTTGGTGTACGACGGCAACGCAGTATTGGTGACATCGGGAGGTTTCACCAGAGTCATTCACCAGCCCAGTGCACTGAACGTTCTTAACTCTTCTTGCCTGTTACGCCCAGGCGATGTGGGGGTTACTCACTGGTTGACTATATATTTGATGGTGGTATTTGGTTGATGAAACCTGGCCAGGCAATGTTTCTACGATTTGCCAGTTTTTAGATCCCAATGATGGTCCAGATGCCGCTTGGTGGTTCTTGCTGGTCTTGCTGTTAATGGCAAGTCGGACTTTGATCCGTCATGCCGCTTGCAGGAGAATCACACGCGAGATAATACCTGCAGAACAGCCGTGATAGCGAATGACAGCTTTCTTAAGACGAATCAGTCACAAAATTCTTTAGACCTACAATCGAGGTGAAGCCCAAAGCTGGGAAGAGCCTCAGCACCCACCTGGATTGACGTATACATTTGATGAATGCTGTATGATTTGGCACGGCGTTTTGTATTTCTATTTACTAATACTCTTTCTAGTGTTCAAGAGTCGGCTGACTGTTATAAAAGGGTACGGAATGGCAATTGAAAGACGGAAAAGACGGCAATCGTCTTATCTCGACTGGCGTTTGGGCTGGATTGAGATGAAGCCAGTCCGTCTGGCCGCGGCAATGGAGAGAGTTCAACCCTCTATGAAAAACAAAAGGTTTTGTCCCAATGGAATTTATATATCGTCGCTTGAAATACACAAATACAAACACTGGAATACTCAATGGGTGAAGATGACAGACATGCCAAGCCCAAAGACATCCCGACGCCATTTGACGAGATGACCAGCTGGTATTGCATCAGATGTGCTGAAATTCTCACTACACGGAGCCAGTAAGTTCACTTGTAGCTGGGCAGTACTGTTGCGATGTATCACTGATTCTTGGTCGTAGGTAGCTGGTTGTTTTCAAGCCCTCGTCTCAGAATACCCACGAGACAAGCCTGGAAAGGAAATCCAAAGTTGTTGAAGCCATGAGTAACTTCCTTGGCAATTCGTTTGTACTGCCCGTTGAAGCACAAATAATATGCATGAATTTTCGTGTTTCATTACTTTATGTGGCTTGAACATTACGTGTCATGTGAATGGTCATTGATATCGTTGGTAAGCTCTTGATAGCCCAAACTCTTCAGACAGGAATCTTGAACCCTGAACGACGGAGGTTCTGGAAAACACCACTCGGGTCGTACTTGGCAGAAGCAGCCTTGAGCTTAGAAACAGCGGCCTCTCCAAAGGTTGAAATGACATCTTGCACCTTGTGGGCATAGTTGAGATACTTCCACTCCCATGCGACACCCAGAGAGACCGCGTGAGCCTCCACATCGTCAATGTAAGCCTTGATCAAAGGGAATGCAATGGCCTCCTTGTCAACACCGTTGATGGCGAACGTGAGCAGGAACATGATGCCGTTACCCCTCTGGATGTAGTGATCCAAGCCCATGATGTTGCCTCCATTCTGGACGCCTTTCTCAACGATGGACTTGGTAATCGGTTGAAACATGCAAAGGGTGTTAAAGCCGGACTCGACACCAACAGCCGCCTCCAGATCCGCAACGAGGGTGTAGTGCTTATCCGCTGCGTAGTTGATGATGCGGGCATCGTTGTCGAAAGCCAACGTAAACCAGGCGTTTCGGAAACCGGGGGGCTGACCTTGGCCAAGCTCGTTGGCGACGTTGGACATGAGGTCGAGCTTCGTGGTGTCCTGCGTGATATTGCCGGCGGCGAAGTAACCATCAAAGGCCGGGGGTCTGACCTTACCCAAGGCGTTCTCGATCGCAGCGTTGAGGAACATACCGCCGGCCGAGGGCAGGTACACCCAGTACATGATGGACGAGCTGTTCTCGTCCTTATACACGTTCTCCGTGAAGTCGACTAGCGCATCGACGACCTTCGGGCCGGAGGTGAGGTCATAGAAGATGTTGCCGCCCCAAATGACAGGGTTGGTGGGGTCGGGAAACTCAATGGCGTACATGTCGAAGCGGGTGACGAGACCGAGGTTGGCGCCGCTGCCCTTCAGGCCCTGCCAGAGGTCAGGGTTGGAGGTCGCGTTGGCATTGACGATAGAGCCGTCCGCGAGGACAACCTCGAAGTTTGCGACGTTGTCGGCTGCCATACCGTGGGATGCCGAGTGGAATGAGTTGCCGCCCCCAGTGATGAAGCCACCGGTGCCTACCGTTCCGGCTCGGCCGCCGGTGACGACGACACCGTGGGGTGCGAGGGTGTCGTAGACCGTTTGCCAATGGCCACCGGGCTGGATGGAGGCGAGCTTGGTGTCGGGGTTGTAGGTGGTGCCGTTCATGTACCCTGGGAATTGTCAATGTGAAGTTTCATAATGCGATGACAGGACGACGTACCAAAGTCGATGGTCACACCATCCTCGACACTGTTAGAACCAGCAAAGGATCCATGACCCCCGCCGCGAACACCAAACGTGCAGTCGTTGGCGACCAAAGTCTTGATGATAGCGGACACATCCTCGGCAGTCAATGGCTGAGCGATACACCACGGGTTGAGAGCTGCACTGACGGACCAGTATGTACTCATGCGATCTGTGTAGTCGGTCGAGTCAGGGAAGAACACCTGGTCAGCCAGACCGGTGGTCTTGCTCAGTTTCGAGCACTGTCCACAGCATGATTAGTATCGCTATCTACTCTTGAAGCATCCGACATGGCAACAAAAGGAAAAAGGGAAACCGCTACGACCTGGAGAAAAGGGACAACGACTCACGCATGCCGTCGAATCAAGGTAGGTCTGCTGTGCCAAGACAGCCGAGGCACACGAAGCTGCAGCGCCCAACGCGAGACTCGCGCTGGTTGACTTGAATGACTTCATGGTTTCGGCTTTGGCCCGGCGGGATGGCTTTGGTGGAATTGAATGCCCGGGCAAGATACCTTAGGTGTGCGATCACTAATAGCACCTCGCAAAGCCAAGCCAGAAGAGGCGCGTAGAATGAGAGAATATAGTTACACACCAACGAAGAGGGATGCCAGAGCAGCCAAATCCACGCGATTGCCGTGGTCTCGTCCTTATATTCGCCTCGTCTCACCGACCCGCGGAAGACATTATCCTATGCAGCTAGTGTGCCGTGGACCCCTGTGAGACCTAGCATCGGAGAACTAGCCTGTCGAGATGCATTGCAGGAGGGGTTCAAAAGACCTGCGCTGTAGGGTGGTATTGGGAGCGTCAATAGAGCAATCTTTTCGGGTTGCGCAGCTTCATTGATACGACAACGCTGAAAACCTCTACGTGGGAGTGGCCGAGCTGCGTTGGCAGACTCACTTGCATCGAATAAACCTAGGGTCCTAGACACGCGGAAGTGGCTGACCTGGTCCCGAGTCCGACCAACAAGTCCAATTGAGGGTCTTCACAAGAAGCCCTAAGTGTTGAATAAGTGGTGATCAATGTCGTTTATGTACGTCTGGCCTCGTCGTTTAAAGACCCAGCCTGCGCCCTGCATCGCCACATCGGCCAGATGGGGGGTTAGCGAGCATGGGGAAAGAAGTCCGAAGCAACGAATGGTGAATTGCTGTTTCTACTGCCCATATGGAGCCCTGCTGACCGTGCCGTACGCTGTATCATGTTGGTGCTCTCGGTGGCCGGGGTACGCCCTTGCAACGGCCGATGCAGGCCAAAGTCAGAGTGACAACGCGCCAACATTCCCCAGCTTGGGGCCGCCAAAGAGAGTTCCGCCGAAGCTGAAATGGACGCATGCTTCCGTGGTCAAGGTTCAACGACAAGGGGCTGCCGAAGCCCTACGCAAGCGACCTGCTTGAGGGGGAAGTGATGGACAAAAATCTTCAGCAGGCCCAGAGGATAAGCTGCAGATTCATGTTGGGGCCTATTTTCTGTGTTCCTCTCTCATTTCTGATAACTCTGGGAGTCAGCACTAGTACTGTAGAGTTTTGTTTTGCACCTCGTCTGAAGATGCACGCGTAATGCTGCTGCACAGCTGGCAACTGATGGCCCGGGGACATTGGCTCTCTACGCCCTACAAGAAGGCCACATCTCCATACGGCGCCTGTCGTGTTTCGTTTCGTTCATTCGGTCTTTTGGAAAAGCCGCATAGTCAGCTGGGCATCCCGAGATACTGGATCCAACGAGCTAACAACATGGATCTTGCGCAAAGCTGCCACTGTAGTACGGGCAGATAAGTAAACAATTAAGACACAAAGCCAAATTTCTCGCATGTGAAAAGTAGCTACTTCATACTCGGATGATTTGGCTTCGCAAAAGATGGCCACGCCCAGACTTTGATAGCGTAGGCTCGTTGTTCCAGTCGCTTCCGTCACGCCATCTCGCATGGAGAATATCAATCTGAATTACGCGATCATCCAGACCAGAACTGTCACCGTGGAGGTTAGTTCCAAAAAAAAGAGACCCAATGGGTGGTCATAGCATCGTTCATTCACAGCTTGGAGAAGTACGGCGAAGTTTTGGGGGGTTTCTGCCGATCTTTTTACCCGCATTATACATAGGAATTTTTACTGTGAAACCCCCTACTGGGTGGGCTCGAAACTTCCTCAACATACCTAGGAATTTTAGCATATGCAAGCAGCAAATACCAATATTTTCCGCTGATGTGGTCACAAAATGGGCCGGTATTTAAAAACTAGAGAAAATTCGGGTTGAAGACGTATCAGCTAGAAGAGAAATTGTCGTATTATATGATAGTCTATTGCCGATGCGAGTAACACTGCTGCCCCCCACGAGTATGCACGCCAAATTCACTCATGAAGCTGGACGAAGCTAGATACTATCCACCCAAGTCGACACATCGTGGCCCTGGTTGTAGCATTCGATAAACATTTGCCACAATCCACTTTCAGCAGATAAAATGGAATCAACTCGAGTGCCTGCCACTGACTGGGGCAGCCATCAAGGATCATGCAGGCGGGTTAATGCTGTAGAGACTGAGTCTGTTGCCGTTGCCGCAGAACTGTGTACCGTCTCCTTTACAATGCTGACTGCAGTCTGCCTCTGGAGCCTTTGTGCCTCCGAGGGTATTGCCACAGTAGCACTCGCCGCCGTACTCCAGACCAAAGTACTGATAACTCTTGCAGAAATTTGAGCATTTCTCGACCGTCATGTCGTCGGCAAACAGGATGTTCTCCTTCAAGGAACGGCCATTGATGTTGTCGTTCCAGCATGACTGATACCAGAAACCGTTCGTGCTGCCAGTTGGGTTGGAGGTAGCTGTGATGGATCCGGAGGGAAGAGCGAAGACATTGAGACGATTTCCGTCGCCGCATAGTTCTGCGTTATTGCCTTTGCACTTCATCGTGCACTCAGTCTCGGCCACCTTCTTGCTGGCAGTGTCCAAGGAGTTTCCGCAATAGCACTCGCCAGAGTACTCGACGCCGAAAACTCCGTAGTTCGAGGAGCTGCAGAAGGAGGCGCACATCTCGAGGGTCATGGCGCCATCAAACTTGACTGCCCCCGATAGTACACGTTGGGGGACATTGTCTGTGTAGCAACCCTGGTAGGCGAAGTTGGACACGGTAGCAGGAGATGTGGTGGTGCCCGTGTTGGAAGTGCTTCCAGGATTGTATACAGCTTTGGTATTAGGTCCATAGACGCTCAGCCTCAAGCTGCCTCCACAGGTCTCGGAGCTGGATCCAGTGCAAGTCATTGAACATTCCGCATCCGGAGCGCTGACAGTCGGCAGGGTATTGCCGCACCAGCATTCCCGCGACCATTGTGTGCCGAAGTAGGTGTACCCGGCGCAGTTGGCAGCGCATGCTGCTGCTGTCATGGAGTCGGAGGTGAATTGCTTGCTGGGAAGCACGCGGGTGTTGCCATCGGCGAAGCAGCCAACATAAGGTGTGTCGGCAAGGGTCGCATGGGTGGCAGGGAAGTACAACCAACGCTCGTAGACGCTGATGCGGCTGGCAGCACCGCAGGTCTCCAAGGATGAGCCGCTGCAAGGCCAACTGCATTCAGTTGAAACTGCGACAACTTGGTTTTCCTGAATGGTGTTGCCGCACCAGCATTCTTTTGCGTACTCGACCCCGAAGTATTTGTAGTTGGAGCAGAAGCTGCTACACTTTTCGACGGTCATGTCATTGGCGACTAAGGTAGCGGCTCCCAGCGTGCGCTGTCCATGGATCAAGTCCGTATAACATGATTGATAGCTGTAGCCTTGACCCATGATCGATTCCTTGAGCGCCGAAGAGCTTTGGATAAGAAAAACAGGGTTAAAGAATTTTGGAAGAGGGATACAATGATGGAATCTCAAACTAGATTCGGGCTGAAAGCTTGTAATAGAATGCTCTGGGACAGGGAGGGGAAGCGACAGCCCTTGAAAGAGCTCGTACACCGGCAGATGGACTGCATTTTGAATTATACGAATTTGCTCGGAGGAGAGACTGTGAGATTCAGGGTTCCAGAGTAGTTTATGAGAATAAGCTTGTTTTGAGTCTAGTCCCAATAGTCACGATGACGGCTTGTGCCTTCCTGACCCAACCGTCTGGTAGCTCTTTGCGCTAACAGCCAGCGGACGGCTCCCAGGAGCAAAAGCGACGCCTCTTTTCCGGTGCGGAGGAGTTTGGGCCTATCCAGGCTAGAATAGGGGCAGCACACATTAGGTTCTGAAGCCACACTTTATTCAGCTGATCAAGCTAAGAGTTGAATTGGAGTGATACATTTCTCGTGGTCATCTCCACGCTCCTCTTCTGGTAGAAGGCCTCCAGTAGTTTCATCCTCAGCTATCATCAGTCGCCACAGTATCTTGGCGCCGAAGCTACCTAGCGTTATCTTTTCGACCACCCGGCAATTGATCGTCAAACCAGGGACTGGGACTTGCTGAACCGTGAGTCCAAGCCGGGAAATCCCAGAGCAGCCTCATTTTGTATGACTAGACCAATACAATGGATCGGTTGCTTTCTTGTTTGCATAGGTGCGCACACAATCACTTTTCGCCTGCTAATCACCTGACAAAATCACAATAGTCTTCACAACACCATCGGTCACCAATGGCCCAGTTATGAAAGTAAGATATGTGTTTGCTAGTGTGCTATCTTCCGTCCAACGCCCCCAAAATCATACGCCCAGCGCTACTTATGCAACGAATCGCTTTCCGTTGCAGATGGGAGCGCAGAGAGTGTCTACGTTACGCAGTGATCAGTTATTATTCATCTGAAAATCGCAGATGTTGACTTACTGCACTCATCCTCACTAGGCCTGGGGCAAGTCCTCTGGCAGTCCTCGCAGGCACCAGCCATGACAGAGGCAGCGTAGGTGGCCAGAAGAGCGAAAACGAATTGGAAACGCATGTTGATGGTATTTGATAAACGTTCAACGTTTGTGTTGTGGTGTAGATTATGGAATAAAGTTGTGTGATAGACCCGGTGGGATGTTGCAATGATGGGATGAGATGTTGTGATGACAGGACAGAAAAGTTGCGACGAACGCAGTTCTTGTCATGTTATTTATACTCACATTTTCACATCAAGGCGCTGTTGACGTTGACGGGTATTGAGTCCGACAGTATCAATACAACTGGGGTAGCGTCTTACGCCCGTTTCAAAATATCACCGTTGTACACGGCATATTTCGTGAGTTTCGCTTTATGGAGATGTCCCTACGGCGCCTGGAGAAGTGTTGAGTGTGGAATCAGTGCTGACTCGCCTCCTTGAAATCCGTCCGCCGGGTTGAAAGCTGCGCCACGGAGCTCACCGACAGTGGCCAATATGCCAAGCACCACGGCAGCCTTATGCATAGCACTTGTGTTTGAAGGGCGATCAAACAATTTCTTACCAAGGTGTTGGTGCTTACAGCTGAACTATTTCTGTACACCTTCTAGAATGTTTGATCATGGGATGAAAGATGGTATGGATCTCACGTCGATTTGCGAGGACCTGTTCACTGCTGCCAACAGGAGCTTTCCCAATCGAATTCCTCCTAATGGCACAGCACGGCACGGCAACAAGTTCATCGCCAATATGTCTAACACCAACAGCACGCTCCATTCTACGGGAGCTTGTGAACTTTACGAATGAAAAAGGCCCCGTCTGAGTCTGTGAATTTAGAGTTTAAAGGCCAGCTTAGACGCGTCACGTCCTGCGAGGTCCCCACCAGCCTCTGGCAATGGTAAATACCAGTTTCGGTGTCGGATCTGCATTGTGTCTGGGATGTTGAGTTCCAGTTTGCTGTACCTTTTCAGCTCGCACGTCGAATCCGGTTCGTCTGTAAAACTTGAGACAAGTCGCAGGCCGTCATCGACAATAAGCTTTGAGTTAGTTGCATCGGTATTCCCGGTGTGTCACACCCCCCTGCCAGCCCCGGATCACTCCAGATCACCCGGGACCGCTCCGGATCACAGCGCCTGAGTCCCGCGGAGTATGTGGAGCGGAGAGCAGTATGCTAAGCAAACTAGTACTCTTTCAACTTGCCGTTCGAGAAGTAGTTAATCTTATGCATTTGCATTGATATGGCACTGAGAAGACTGTTGTTTACAAATCTAGGAAGACTTTATTACGAACAGAACTTACCTAGAAGAAGGACTCGACTTAGTTTCGTGACCGTTCTACTGAAGTGAGCAGCTTATCTGGAGTATAGGACCTGCTGCGCTCTCTACACTTGCTGGGACTGACGCCCACATCCGGAAGTCCCGTGAGAATAGCGACTGAGTTATTTTGCTCGTGTCACATCACTTCCGGAACAATATTTTATGGAAAAATGATACACGAACTATGGAAACGCAGATGTAACTCAAAGACTCCTGGTTCTACTTGATTGTCCGGTTCTGGATGGAGATTAGCATGCTGAATTTATTAATTGTGCACGCGGAAGTTTTGGAACTAGCTCCGTAAGCAAACAAACCATCCATTAATATATTTGAGTGCAGTACGTCCGAGAGTCTATGAAATGTTGTGGATAAATGAAAAAGCCATGTACTTTGTCACAACTCAGGGGGGGCCGATCTTCAGGATTTTGCCGTCTTGGAGAGTCACCACCATATGCAATCCCCGCAGCGCCTGTGGCCTATGAACTATAGATACCACAGTATGAGCTGCAAACTCAGTCTCAATAATCTTGGCCATCATATCCTCCGTCTCCTGGTCAACTGCGCTCGTCGCTTCATCGAGAACGAGAATCTTGCTTGATTGCTTGCGAACGATGGCGCGTGCGAGACAGAGAAGCTGCTTGTGGCCCTTTGACAAGGCCAAGTTGGAGACGTCGGTGTCTAGGCCGCCGCTGAGGGAGATTGCCGACCACAAAGACACCTTTGTGAGGGCAGAGATAGCTCTTCATCTGAGGGAATCTCCTCGGCGCTGAGACCCTCAGTGTGTGGGAAGAGATTGGTGCGCAACGTTCTGGGGAAGAGCAGAGGTCCCTGGGGAATGGCGATGAGACGGCGGCGAAGCACGTTGTTTGGCACTTGAGCGATGTCGATGCCGTCGATTACGATTGAGCCTGAGTCCAAGCCCAAGAGTTTGAAGATTGTGAGGGTCAGTGTTGACTTGCCGCTCCCAGTGCGACCACAGATTGCGACCTTGTCGCCTGGCTGCAGAGTGAGTGTTACGTCCTGCAGAACAGGCCTTGTGTCTGGGGAGTAAGATGCTGTGATGTTGTTGATCTCAAGTCGACCTTCGGAAGGCCAATTAGATGGCAGGGGTGCTTGCTCCTCTGATGAAGGGGATGGCTCAACCGGCGTCTTGGTTTCGAAGGTTCTCAATCTTGAGATGGCACCCAGGGACGTCTCAATCTCCGTCCAAGAGGTGATGAGAGTGGCGAGTGACGAATTGAAATCCAGCACGTTGTAAAGCGCGATAGCGATTGCACCAGTGCTGGTCGATTCCGGAATCGTCATGGCTAGCGAGACGAGAAGGACTGCAATGGCGCCAAAAAGGATGTCGAGAACCAGAGTTAGCCATCGCTGGATGCAGAACAGGAGGTAGTAAGGCCGCTGAGACTGGTCCAGGAGGTGGAGTGATGAGTCGCGGAATGCCCCCTGCCAGCCAAATGCCCGGATAGTAGAGATGCCATCGATCGTTTCGACCAGTTTGGTCAGTAGGGGTGCCTGAGCTTAGGTCGAGGAATCTCATTTGTCTAGAGGTTCTCAGGTAGAAGGCCTGCAAGCAGTAAAGAGCGACCAGCAGCACAGGGATCACAGCCGCAAGGTACTTGGCACCGATCATGATGAGAACCAATCCAGCAAGACAGTCCAGAACCGCTTCGCCTTGTTAGCACGCTGTGCTTCCTGGAGAAACTTGGCACTTACCAATGGAAGTCACGAATAATGCGGTTGGGAGGTCTCGGTCAATATGGGAGAGGTCTTGACTGAATCTTCTTGATGTTAGTGTTGGAGGGCATCAGGAATGCGAAGAAGACCATACCGATTCAGTAGATCGCCGGTGTCTTTGACAAGAAAGAAAGACAAAGGTGCTCTGCAAAGTGTCAGCGTGAAGCCTGTCCGTCATTGGAGTTGTTTTTACCCACCTCATGACGGTCTGGAGTAATTTCCAGTGCAGGTTCTGAGATGACTTGGGAACAATCATGACAAACATCATCCTGTACGCTCGTCAGTTCTTGTAACGCTTGGGCTCCTCCAGTGCATCGTACCAGATATTTAGCCCAATGATAAATAAGCCGCCGACAGACATGCCGGCATAGACACCAAAGTAAATGCCTGTGTCTGCTCCTCCAGTCTTTGCATCGTTCTCGGTCCAGGACTTCAACCAAACTTCTGTCAATCCGTCAGTACCGGATCCAAATTAAGGATAAGGGGCTACTTACGGGGAAATACCCGGACAAAACAGTCGCCAAACATGCCCAGCACCCCAAGAGAGCCGTACAGCCAACCAATTGACTTTAGGTAGTGCCAGTAAAGGGTCGTATCTCCAGCCTTTCTCAGGAGATCCAGTTCCTTGTCATTTCCCTCCGGTGCTTTTGGTTTCTTGCTCTTCTCTCAAGTTTCGGGGGTGGATGTGCCGCTTTCATCGTTCTTGCTGTGCTTGCTGTCCTCAATGGACAAGGTTTCGAGGTAGGCGCTTTGTCGAACAGCAGTAAAACTCCCCTGGTTGGCAATCTTTCCATCGTCGCCGAGAATGACGATATGATCACCATACTTCAGGTAGCTAACTGCGAGGTTTGTCAGCTCAAGCGACGCTGCATACCGCACCACGGTGTTACTTACGTGAATGTGTAGCAAGAATGATGGTAGTTCCAAACTGACGAACCAAACCATTCTGGCCAAACACGTTGTCCCAGATATGGTTTTGCGTAGAGGAATCTAATCCACTAAGCGCGTCATCGACAACCACAACAGGCTTCCTCGAATAGACTGCCCGGGCCAGAGCCTAAAAGTGCGTTAGATTACCCGATGCCTTCCAAACGTGCGAAGAGAAACTCACAACACGCTGCTTCTGGCCACCGCTGAGAGACTGGCCCTTGCTTCCAACAACAGTTTCGTCACCATTTGACAGATTCGCGAAGTCTGGCAGTAATGCTCACGCATGAAAAACCTTGTCATACCAGTCCTGGTTCAGTGACGACTGGCCGAGAATGTTTTCCTTGACAGTTGAGGTGGTGAGCCACGTGGTCTGCGCACAGTATGCCACGCCTCCATCCAAGGTCTTGACGGAGCCGGTCATGGGAAGTTCACCCAAAAGACCTCGCAGTAGCACCGTCTTGCCGGAGCCAACGCGACCAATGAGGATTGTCAGCGTTGAGGGCGGGATGCGAAGGTTGACGTTCTGTAATATGGGCGTTTCTCCAGCCTTGATTGAGATTGAACCGTCCTCGACCACAACAACATTCTCACGGTCCGAAGACGCTTTGGTCGAAAAAGTCTGCATCTCAACTCCTACATCGCTCTCGGAAGGGGTAGGTCTTGCTTGCTCTATCGTAGTAGAGATGTCTGAGGGTTGATCGTTCCCGACAAAATCCTCAATTCTCTCGAAACTTCCCAGAGAGGCAAGCAAACTCGGTACGGAAGAGATGAGCAAGGCCAGAGGACCAGCAATCATGTCAATGATTGAAAGTGACGTGAAGATAGTTGCAATCGAAAGCGATCCTCCCGCATTGATTCTCTATGCAAGAAGCGCGATTCCGAAGGTCACGACGGGACCGACCATGCTCGGACAATTTCCTGTTCCAGTCAGTTTTGTGCCCCATCACGCAAAGTTGATGCGATGTCTCACCTAGGACATTCATGTAGGTAATCATGGCCCGGTACTTCTTGGCCATAACTAGCTCAGTGATTCAGAGATTCTGGATGGTCTTCCGGAGGAACTCCGTCATCCCCAGCATTTTGGTCTCCTTGATAGACCCAAGGACTTCCGAAGTCACTGTGATGCAAGTCTGGATGTTCTCCCTCCATATTTTCATCGCCGGTGGCATCAGTTGCCCAAGTTTACTCATGCCAACGATGCACACTGTCAACAATTAGTGCCTGAACTTTGCAGTCGCCATAGCGCCTTAACTATGATAGTGATGGCCGGGCCTACGCTTCCAAGTCCAAGCTGTCTCTGCAACAGCCAAATAGCAATGGCAATCTCTACGGGGTTTGCCCAGACCTCATGGAGTGTCTCAAAGGACCTGCAGATGTTCCTCACGTCGGTGCTGACCAACGTCAAAGCAGCCGATGAGTCCTCAGCTGCAGCCGCGTTGGCATCGAGATTCTTCGATAGGACAAAGGATGCGAGAGAACCTCGAACCATGGTGATGAATCGGTATAGTTTACATTGATAGAATCCATTCACAATCTAGTTGCAAATCATTAGCACATGGGTTTCCACCTTAAAACGAGCATTGCACGTACAGCTGTGCCAAGATAAATCATTGCGGTGGCTGTGATGAGTCCGTAAGCTACAGACTTGGGGTCGGATCCCTTGTCGCCGTCGACGTAGGTGATGATTCTGTTGATCAGGAACGGCTGCGCAAATTTGAAACCAATGAGAACCAGTCTCGGGAACGTCGTGGCGATGCAAGCTTTCTTAGTCGGGCTGAAGAGCGCCTTGATAAGTGCGTACTTGCCCTTTCCCTTGCGCTGGTCCCACTGCTGGAGCAGTCGCTGGAGAAGCTCCTCGGACTTCAGACCCTCATCGATATCGTAGAGCGCAGCAGGTGAGAGAGTCGCCTTGAACCCCCGCGTCATCAACCCGTTGAGCCACCAAAAGAGACCGCGACCGATGATGCCGCTCGTCGTCTCGGGGCTAGGATTCCGTAGCGCGGCAATAAGGAACCTACGCTTCCCTTGGATTTCCAGCATGAACATCGCCAGCTTCACCGTCAGTGAGGCTGTGAAGACTGCCGCCAGTTTCTGTAATCCAGGAAGAAGCCATAGCGTGCGGCATTGCACTGCGTCAAATGCCAGGGAGAAGACGAGGTAAACGCAGATAATTGTCGAAGGGCGGATCGATCGGACGTGTTCGGTATGGCTAAGTACGCCGAGCGCGAGTGCATCTAGCACCCCGAGGACTGCTGCAGCGACCGAGACGCGGTTAGCGAACGGCGCCTGAGCCCACAGCGACACCAGCGCAATCTGAATCACACCGAAAGTGACGCACGTCACGATCTTGGCGGCGTTGAGGGGATGGCGAAGCACCTTTCGGCGCTGGCGGAGCAGCTGTGGCAGCCGGAGCGGAAGTGCCAAGAGCAGGGCGGCGGACGGGCCGATGTTGAGGAGCGACTGTTCAAAGAGCAGTGTGAAGTCGAAGCGGTCGCTGCACACCGATGCAGCGGGGCCGAACGACCCTTTACAGTCGGTGATGGAGGTGATCGCTGCTACCGGTGGGATTAATCATGGGAAACGTTAAGCTGCAGCAGGATGCTGTCAGACTAGACGAACATGGTCGAACATTTAACGATTCACATGAGATGGCGGCAGGCGACACCTTGGTGTAGGTTAGCGGCGCGTGTTCCAACTTCCAAGAGACTGGCGTAATCTTACGCGCGGAGATAGGCAGTGATGCCCGTACAGCAACGCAAAACGCGAAGATATTTACGAGGCCAGATGACTCAGTTTGTGCTGGAATTGTCCCGGAAGAAAGATCTCACAACTATGGACTATTCCGCATGTCTCAGGCGATTGTTGCCGTTTGAGTCCTGTCGGAGAAAGAGGCCGCTCATTATCGACAACTAATCCCAGGACACGACAGATAGCAATGGGAAGGAGATGGAAGAATAAGTAGTAAGCTCAAATGGGAAGGTCAATAACGGCTTACGTTGGCGCTGAGACGGCTAGCATCCGCTGTGTGACTTGAGGCTATGCGGTCAAACTGCCTGCTGGAAAGCAGATCAGCAGTGGTTCGTGCCGAGACCCGAACGTGAGGAAAGCGGTTCATCCTGCTGCAAACCAAGCACTTGGGACACGCATGGTTAGGTGTTGGCTGCGTGTCAGACGACGGAGAACCAGCAGGGACCAACCGCCTGAAGATGCCAGAGATATCCCTGTTCAGCGGTCTTTTGGGGGAACTTTTGACGCAGTAAACGGGAACCTAACGCTGAGCAGACAATGTTCCCGCCTATTCTCGTTTAGAGTTAGATTGAGACCCTCATGTCGCGGCGGAACAAGAAGCTTGTTTTGTCGAAGCAGTGGAGCAATACCGCACTAATACAGTGGCCGAAAGCGACTTTGAAGAGCGGGTATCCGCTAAAATTCGTCCGTCTTACTTCTCGAAGATCGAGAATGTCCTCCGAAGCCTTTCCGGAGGCAATGACAATACCCGGCCGAGGGTTAACTATGAAGTTGCCGTTGAGGAAAGTTCCTCGTTCCGTAGATCTGAGCATTCGATCAACTACTGCCCTTGTAGGCCAGAGTCTGTTCCCGCCCAGTGACTGGCGATGCATTGGACATCGACGACCAACTGCAGCAGTACCAGCGCAATAATTTGACGGCTGCGTTCGGATAGAGGATCAAATCATCGCCCTTCGCTAGATTTTATGACCAAGAGAGATGGTATCAAGGATATTCTTCATACTAGGATCGCGACCTGACTGCATTGGTTAAGGCGAAAGAAACCCATCAAGTAACAATATCGATCAGTGGCTTTCTCTTCAAGAACTACCTACTGTGTGACGAAGGCGAGCTGTGTCTGAGAACACTACAAGAAGTCGGACCAATGGAAACATTGAAAATAGACTCATCTCAAAGGTGCGGCCAAGAAAAGACCTGCAGCGGCTCATTACACTCGGGTACGATCTGGGGGATCGCCGGATTAAGACGAAGCAGGGGTGGCATGCTTATTGCTGCAAGGGAGATTGAAGATGCTCAAACTTTGATGAATAATATAACTAAACACCTTTCTATAAGACAATTCACTGCAGTTGTTTGCGTTCAATTGAGTAAGGTATGCGAAAGAACTAAAGCTTTCCTCGCACAACATCAAAAAGAGACTAAGAGAAGACCAATTGAACGGCAAAAGAGCAAAAGATGAAAGGGACGAGACTCGAACTCGCGCGGGTTGCCCCACCAGGAAACAGATGTTAAGCTGACCTTAACCTGGCGCCATAACCAACTCGGCCACCCTTCCATTGATTGATGGTTGAGAAACCAAAAGCGGGGGCTATGGACCGCACGGGGTCTGAGCTGTCCCGCTCACCAAGAGAATCATTGTGCGGCCTCGCGGTCTCTTCCTCGGTCGCGCGCAAGGCTTTGAGTTTGGGCTTGAAGGACAGGTCCTTCTCTCAGGAGCCATTTCTTGCACAGTGGTTCCTTATGTTGGTGTGTAGTCTCAGATGAGCTCGCGTGAATATGAGAGTTGGAAGAAGTCCATTTTCTGGCGCTGGCGCTGGCGCTCGCGTGCACAGAGGGACGCTACAGCGCAGAGACCCAGTAAACACACTGGTGAGCGAGCATTTGCAGCCGGAGGGTGTCGACGCCTAACTAAGGTGAATCGATTTGGGTGCTAGAGACAACAGCCTGGATTTTATCAGAAGAGATGAAGGAAGAATCTTGTAGTTGATGTTCCGGTATCCAGAACTTTCTCCGCACATTCCGGTGTACGTTCAATCACGTATGCAGGACGTCATCACACGCTAAGACGAACCAAACCCAAAGCTTGGCTGCCCCTGTCGATGCCATTCCAAACGCCATCTGAACTGTCGATATTTGGCTTTCTGAACATCTCAGTAACTCTTTCCATTTATCTCACTGTTGACTTGTAAATCGTCTTCTACTACCCCGAACACCCGAATCCCATTGAAAAAGTGCAATTTGCAACCATGTCTCGCGATTCCCTAGCTGCATTCCGCAAGTCGCCCTCCTCAGACGACCTCGCCGCCCTGGCCGAGAAACATCTCGAACATGACCTCAAAGATTCGGATCGCGACCTTCTCAAGAGCGCAGCTGCCAGAGTCAGCACCCATGCGACGATCGGGTCCGTCGTTGGTCTGGGGCTGGGATTCTTCCTCGCCTTTCGGCTGAGACGGGCGCGGGCGGACATGTTTGCGGCGTTCCGGGCCACTGAGAAGCCCACCCATGTGCAGTTTGCCAGTGGAAAAACAGGTTTGTCAAAGCATGCGCGTGTGTGGAAAATGTGAATGCCATGCTAACGAGTGGGCAGAGCCTATCCCGGATGTCACAGACAAGATGGCCCCGACTAAAGCGGGCGACATCGCGGCTTACTCGCTGCTAGGGCTTGGGAGTCTGTTCCTGGGCGGCGAGCTCGGCTTCGTCTCGGGGACCGCCTCCGCTGCTCGAAGTATTAGCAAGGACCCTGAGGCTCGGGCGAGGATCGAGACTGCGTTCCGAAGGTTTAGAGCAGATGCTCTCAGGAAAGAGGCCGATCGCCTGGATGGGGGTGAGAAGATCCTTGACAAGATCTTTTAATAGGATGAACCCCAATAATATTCATTGTTTTTATGTCATCACTTGATGAGCATGTGAACATGTGAGGTTTCCGACATGATCAAGCTTCTGCTGAAAAGCGAAGATCCCACAGTTGCTTCGGCTGATCTGCTGCAGTCGTTAGCCAAGGGCCTCGCACGATGAAGAGGATTCAAAATGTCGCTTGTTCCTTGCTATAATTCACTCAACTAATGTCTGAAATGCCCCAACGCTATGCAGTAATATCAACTCCCTTCAGCGAGCCTTCAGCACGCCACTCCTCCAGGAACTTGGTATAGTTGTTCATGCCCGTGGGGAACGGTGCGCCCCTCATCTTCTTCCTCTGGTCCTCCGGCTTGGTCTGCTCACCCTCGTTGGTGATGTACGACGGCGTGCAAGTCGCGATTCCAGCGAACCACGCCGCGTGCATCATGATCTTCGCAGCGTAGCCTTCCTCGCCCTCCACTGTGCTCTCAACCACCACCTTGTCCGTGCTCTTGCCGGCCCGCTTCATCGCCTCGCCCAAGATATAAGCCGAGTGCTGCGCCGCAATGTCCGTCACGTAGGCAAAGTTGGACGACGCGCCCATCTGCATGGGGCCCGTGAGGAAGAGGTTCGGGAACCCATTGGTGAGGACGCCGTGCAGCGTGCTCGGGCCCTTGGTGAACCACTTCTCCGAGATGAGCTGGCCGCCACGGCCCTTGATGGTCATGTTGGACTGAGACGAGGGCTCGGCCATGTTCTCACCGGGCGGTCTGTATCCTGTGCTGAGGACGATGACGTCCAAGGGGTACTCTGTTCCTCCGACTACGAGGCCGTCTTTGGTCGCGTGATCCACGCCCTTGCCCTCTGTGTCAACCAGGTGAACGTGAGGAAGGTTGAATGCCGGGAGATAGTCGTCGTGGAATGTCGGGCGCTTGCACCAGCCCGGGTACCACGCCTTCAGACCCTCGGCGGTCTTCTTGTCCTTGACGGTCGACTCCACACGCTGTCTAAGTCTCTCGGATCTGGGCGTGTCGAGAGCCATCAGATTGCCGAGGTGCCCAGGAATGTCCTCCATCTTCAGCGGAGCATCGTGAGGTCCGCCAATGATGGCCTTGTACGCCTTCAGCGTCGTCCAGCCGTCGTTCACAAGGTTCTCTCCCGGCTCGCCTCCAGTAATCCACTCATTGAAATTCTCGGTGCGCTTGCGTTGCCAACCTCTCCCGGTCGCGATCTTCGTCTTGAACTCTTCCGGATCGGTGGGCCTCTGCCCTCTCTCATCAACAGCCGAAGGCGTCCTCTGGAAAACGTAAAGCTCCTTCGCCCACTTGGCGAGCTGTGGCACGACTTGAACAGCCGTCGCACCCGTACCAATAATTCCAACTCGCTTGCCTTCCAGACCGGTGAGTTGCGGGTTCTCGGGCGCTGTGCCCAGCCCGCCGGTGACACCGTAGTTCCACCTCGCCGTGTGGAACATGTCACCCTCAAACGCCTCCAGATTCTTCGCCAACTTGGGGTGGTTCAGCACACCATTGGCCAACACCACAAACTGCGCCCGAACCTTCATCGTAACAACCTCCTCGCCGGGCCCGCGGCCCTGCTCAACCACAACATCCCACCTCTTCGCCTCGTCGTCCCACTCGTAGCTCCTAATCTGCGACCGGAACACACCCTTGTCCGTGAGGTTCCACATCTCGGCCATCCGCTCGGCATGCGCCATCAGCTCCGGGCCGTACGAGAACCTGTGCTTCGGGACGTACCCAGTCTCCTCGAGCAGCGGCATGTACGTGTAGCTCTCAATGTCGCACATGAGGCCCGGGTAGCGGTTCCAGTACCACGTGCCACCGAACCCGCCGGCCACGTCGACGAGGCGGATGTCCTCCGCCCGCAGGCCGGCCTGGATGAAGCGGATCGCGTACAGCAGGCCACCGAAGCCTGCGCCGAGGATGACGACCTTGACTTCATCTCCGTCCTTGAGGTTGGGCGGTTGCGCGTTGAGCTTGGCGTGGTCGACCCATGGATCCTCGGCGAGCTTGCGGAAGCGCTCGTCCTTCTCGAGCTCGACGTACTGGCCGTTGCCGTCAGCGCGGACGCGTTTCTCCTTCTCTTCGGTGTACTTCTTGTTGAGGGCCATGAAGTCGATGGCGGCGGCCCCGGCAGGGGTCGCGCCGGCGGGGACTGGAGGTGCGGACATGGCGATGGGGCTGCTCGGTGAAGTATTCCTACGGCCCGAGAGAGTTGTGGGGTTTGAGGAGATTTGATGCTTGTGGTTTTCGGATGAGATGAGAGAGAACCATGGCTGTGAGCGATCGGGTTTGAGATCTACATATATGCGATTATGATGAAAGGGCGTCCAAGCGGCATCCCAACTCAAACGGTCTTCATGTCGGTTTATGCATGGGCGGGTCTCGTCCGGTGTCTCTCAGGGTCTCCAGCTCGGAGGAACAACGGCCATCGACCTGGCAAAGACTCGGCCGGCCGCTCATTGTCACTCAACAGTGGGCATGACTGTGGAGCAGCTCGGAATGAATCATGAGCCCGGCAGAGCGTTGGCTTGGTGGACAGTGCAGCAAAAACAACGAAGAACCCCTTGAGATCGACAGTGCAAACGTATTCGTATTCGTTGGTCGCATTCGAGCTGCAGCATCACAAGCGATGTGGAGTAAAGGACGAGAGAGAGAGTCCCCAGGTCTTCGATGTGCCGGCGGGCAGCAAGCGCTAGCCACCTCGGCCGGCCTGCTTCCCGCTGCACTGGATCGCCTTGCAGGTGTTTTGGAGAAATTGTCGTGTCGTCCAAAGTTTGCCCAGCCTGTGGGATAACCTCCGCGTGGTTGAGCCCATGCAGAACCCTGCAACTAACGACTCCGCGCGGCGAATTAGCGTGGGGAGCCGTCTTGAAGTAGTGAGGGGGACGTTGCTTTTGCCACTCCGTGATCGTCAACCGGTTCGTCTAAAATGGCCAAAAGAACACGCCTACACGGCTCCTGCATCGCGGATCCTTGCCGTTTGTCCTGGGCGACGGCTGGTCGCAGCTTTTGTTACGCGTGTTGAAGCTCGCATTGCAAGCGACAATGCGAGGGGTTCATTCGATTCTACGAAAGCGAAACCGAGAAACAAGGAGCCAGTGCCTAGAGTCTCTGGAGGGGGCCCGACTCCATGCGTTGAAGGCGGGATCGACCGACAAACTGCTGCACAGCATCTCCGCCGGACTCGAACTCCGCCATTACAATGTGTCCGGATGACATGAAGTCAATGCCGATGGGAGCATCCTACGTGTTCAGACACATACGAGCTGTCATCTCTACGTGCCGTCGAGCTAGGCAAAGGTTAATTGAAAATGTTCCGGGGGATGGGCTGAGTACGGCAGCCTGCAGGACTCACTGGGTCAAAATTCAATTCTTTCCGTATTAGGTCAATAGGCCTACACCTATAGGGAGGCTTTTTAAGGGCTCTGATTGGCTGACAACTACTAGGCGAGGCACTTACGCGAGTCTAGAGCGAAAAAGGCAAGTACGGGCAGGGTAGTTATGCGTAGGGCAGTTACAGCTAGCGCAGTTACGCGCAGGGCAGTTAAGGCAGTTAGGGCAGTTGCGGCCGGGGCAGTTAAGGCAGTTAGGGCAGTTGCAGCTGGGGCAGTTGCGGCCGGGGCAGTTGCGGCTAGAGCAGTTAAGGCAGTTAGGGCAGTTGCAGCTAGGGTAGTTACAGCCAGAGCAGTTAAAGCAGTTAGGGCAGTTACAGCTAGGGCAGTTAGAGCGCTGTAATTATAGGGGGAAGACCACTACAGGTATAAGCTGGAAGTCGGACTTTAGCAGGGGCCTAGGGTTTACTTTTTGTGGGTAAGGGGCACAGACCTCCTTCTTACCTAAAGCTTCTAGCCACTCACACCTTATTGATAACACTTTAAAACGGGGACGCTAGCCGTATTAGGCAATTTCTACCCCTCATACCGTGCACCTATTAACAAATTGAATTTTGACCCAGTGAGTCCTGCAGGCTGCCGTACTGAGCCAAGATTAAGCTTGATCCAGTCCCTGAAGCCGTTACCGCGCGGAGATGGGCAGCGGGCGCGTCAACGCCGCACTCGGGTGGCTGAAGGCGTTCCATTTCATCGCCGTTCTGCAGCAATGTCCATATGGAATGAGAATGGCGAATGACATGTTTGGATAACAGCTGAAGACGAGGTTCAATGGAAATAGGAGCTTGAGGAACTTGCCACCTTATCGATAACACAGCCACGAACAACCCCTTGAGCAAGCTGAAGTTAATCCCAAATGCTTCCCCAAGCCTGCTGAATCAGTGTCCACTCTTCGCCGTGCCACAGGTGAAATCAGTCGCTCCAAGGCCATTTCTGAAGGCAAACTTCTTATCAACCCGACCACCGGGAGATTCTTGATGCGGCACGGAAGAACAAATGCGCCCTCGGACAAATGGCTACGTCAAAATCACCGTGTTTCTGCAGGTATCAACAGATGAACCCCCGGTCCAGCGCTTGGATCCCTGCAGACCGCAGCGACGCTACCCCTCAAAGACCAACAGGCCAGTGAGGGGGGCCCATATCATGGACTTGCATCAACCAAAGAAGTCATTGGAATTTCTTAGTTTGACTCGTCACTTGGCGAAATAGTACAAAAGGTGTTGCTTGAGCAAGTGAAAGGCCATTTCTCCTACCAGCCTACTGCTGCGTCCTCTGACTTTTTTGCACCTGTCTCCGGCCAGAACCAATCACGAAAATCATCATGGGCTCTACACTCAACCTCCCCGACTATGATGATCTGCCACCAGTTGAGGGCATGCCAAAGGGCTGCGCGTGGGGAATCTTTGACAAAAACGGAGAGAAGGATATCTACGGCACGCTGAACTTGCTCACGCCAGAGGTCATCAAAGCAGCCGGGGCGGAGGTCCGAGACGGAGTGTCCATCTCTCTGAAGTAAGCATCCGCCTCATTTATCAACGATCAGTAGTCGCTCTGACAACACTCCAGCTGGTCTTTGGATGGCTTGTCTAAGTCCGAGATCCCAGGACGCAAGAAGCTCGTCCACAAAGTCCACACCCTGCGGTCCTCAAAGCTCTGCGACGCCATCGGCTGGGATGACGAGCTGGAGTTCAACACGCAAAACAGCAGCCAGTGGGATAGTCTCGTCCACTGGCACCACCAGCCTACCGGCCTTGCCTACAATGGTTTCAATCCAACTCAAGAAGACATGTCCGCCAAGTCCACGGCGGAGAACAAGATGCCCACCATTGACCACTGGCATACCCGAGGCGGCGTGGTCGGCCGTGGTGTCTTGATCGATTACGTCTCGTATGCAGAGGAGAAGGGCGTTCCGTATCACCCGTTTGGTGGAAACCGCATCACTGTCCAGGACATTGAGGCGGTCGCTGCACATTACGGCGTCGAGTTCAAGCACGGGGATATCTTCCTCATCAGGCTCGGCTCCACGGAATTCATTGACAGCATCAAACCGGAGGATATGGGCGGCGCATCGAAGATTGCAGCCATGTCCGGTGTCTACGGGTGTGAGGAAACGGCCAGGTGGTTCTGGAACAAGCATTTCTCTGCTGCCGTTGCAGACTCGAATTCTTTCGAGGCGTTCCCGCCTGTGCATCCTGATGGCAGCGTCGCTGGTATTTCAGGTCTGGGTAAGTTCCGCTTTTTCGTGGTATTTGAGCGAGAGTTACTGATACGATTGACAAGTCTTGCACTACTACTTCCTGAGCTTCTTCGGTATGCCTATCGGCGAGTTGTGGGATCTGAGCCGTCTTGCGGCGCACTGCAAGAAGACCGGACGGTACTCTTTCATGCTCACATCCGCACCGCTAAACGCTCCATGCTTAGTTGGCTCTCCGCCGAATGCCATCGCCATTTTCTGAGGTCTTTGGGAGTGCAGCAGCTGTTCAAGTACTATTGCATGCATATCACCAAGTACAGATAATAATTTTTAATATTTATAACTTCATTTTCAGTAAGCATCCATGTTTACGCACAGAAATATGGAACCAGCATTGATTGTTGATTCAACACTCATTGTCTTGATGTTGATCCTATATTGCAGGCTTTGGCTGTACATGCTACCCGTTAGTTGGATTGTATTGTGGTGAGTTATTGGATGATAAGCGCTCTGGGTACCAAAGGCGGAGGAAAATGAAGGCCAGAAAACTTTGCAGAGGCCTTACATTCATAGACAATGTTTTCTTCAAAGGTCTAAGTCGACACTTTCGTGGAGGATAGGCTGAATTTGAGGATGAAATCTCATAACTCTTCAGTAAGTTGCGGTCATAACCCAATGGTTCCACGACGGATCCATGTAGGACTGAACTCGGTTGAGCCCTGTCGGTATCGATTATAAGCTTTGCGGTGCCGAGGCTCCGTTTCGGGAGGCTTTTGTCGTCAGATAGCCACGTCATAACAATTAATCGCTATCAGGAGAGTGATTAAAGTTTAAACTAAATAGCTCACTGTAGTAGATTAAGATATCGTCTGCCATTGCCAATGCCGTAGACTTCCAGTAGACCATTTGGACAGGCGGGTATAGGGTTCGAGCCTACTGCATATTACTCAAGAAGATCGACGTCTTTCTTTTAGCAAAAACCGGATTTAGTAGTTGAGCAAACGTTGGAGAAAACTAGGGTTACTTTTTATCATATGTACATGTGCTGTAGTCCACCCGCAATTCATATGCTATAGGCAAATCAGGCCGTTTCATGATAGCTTTTCTCTCATCCAAATATTGAGCCCAATCTTACTGCCTTTCTGGACGGGTAGTCCAGCGTGAAGAGTGTCCTCGTGAAGCGAGCCGTCATCATGAAGGTTTTTCCAAAACACGGCACTTCCTGCTCGTGGTCGGAACGTAAGTGTCCTCGCCTGACAGTCAACTATCTCGCACCACCTCTTGTCCTCCGAGTCCCAGTCGATGGCAATTCGAGGGAACTGCGTGCCGCAGTGAGCCCCACAACTGTCATCGAGAAAGGAGAATATGGTTGTCAGTCTCTCGAAACGACCTGTGGTGTTCTTCGCGGCCACCTCTGCTGCTTCTTGTTCTATATGACGGCGAGTGGAGAGGACGTCGTAGTGCGGCACGTATTCACCACCTTCAAGATATCGGGTAGCTTGAATCTGCTCAAAGTGGTCTTCCGAAACGAATCCTTGGAAACGTGCCGATCGCGATATCACGGACTGCACGATAGCATCGGCTCGTGGCAACATGGCCGTCGAGCTCCGACGACCGGATGCTAGTCTATCATGCCGTCCAGTGTCGGCGTCAATTACAGTGGAAGGTTGGTAGCGCTCTTGCCTGCGTCGAGAGTCCGTGTCAGCAACAGCTAGAGCATGTGCGTGGTGGTAGGGGATAGCACACAGTCCCCGATAGTGGTAATTGGGCAGTGGATAGAGTCACTCACGCAAGACCCAGAAGGTGTTGAACCTCATTCGGCGTCAAGAAGTTCTCTATATGGATAATCAGGGGGTCATAAGACACGATGGTAGTGACCAGAGGCGTTGATTGTAAGTTGGGCTTCGTTTGTTGAGACAGGATTGAGATCGCAATAGATGTAATTATAACGATGACTGAGGTGACTGTCAACCAGCTACCTTTTGACGAAACCCTCTCAACTGTGTTCACCGACTTGGGTCTGGTTGTTGCAGAAGCCATGGTTACTCTTCAGCAGGTACTGCCGGCGACAAGCCGGGGACATTGCCGTTTGACGTTCTTTATCAGTCTCTGGGACCAGCACGTAAGACAATAGCTCAACGTAGCTAGAAAGATACTTATGTTATCTACTTTGCTGACTGTCGACTTGATTTAGTTCTGGTTAGAATAATTACGCATGGACGTCGCGCACGATTCAGTCAATTGAGCCGTCGCTCGGTCTCGGACTTCAATTGAGTGCGAGAGCCACGTACCCACCAGGCCACAAATTGAGCCATGAGCTTATTTAAAAACCTAGAATAACAAAGTATAAACGGCTACATTTTGAGTTTGGTATTTCGGCAACTTCTGAGAGCATCAACTACTATTCGAAAAACTATCCCATCGGCAGTTGCACAACGCTACAGAGACTTACTCACAAAAGCCCAGTTTTCTCCAATTTCAGAGTTAAACATATCTGTACGTTCAATGTTATTATTTAAAGCGCGTAACCTTTCTAAATACATTTCCTCTGATCTGCACATTATTTTCCAGTGTTTTATTGCAGCCGAAGGGATACTCTTCGGTTTCTATCCAATGAAGGTTGAGCCGTTCCTTTTCTTTCGCTCTAACTACTGAAGTGGGGTAGGGCGCCTACCTAGCTAGAAACCACGCGTACGTATTTAACGCCCACGCGCGTATGCAGATTAGCAGCGTTCTTCTTTGAAATCAACATCCTGCAGCGGTCCTTTTGCCGCGCCCTGCACTTTGTTCCTACACACAACCACCCCCCGTTTCACTACTGTATCCCAAAACCATGGGTGGAAACTGGTCAGCGGCTGCGGCTAAATTGGATGTCACATATCAGCAGACATGACGTCGAGACGTTGTGGGTATTACCATGTCTACACACAGGGCCGCATGGAACCTACTTGTAGACAGACGGTCTGTCCCATACACCAAGGACCACCCATGTTATATGCGAGCTGTACCGCGGAAGACAAAGGAGGCGCAATCATACGAAGCGCGTCCCAGGAGGCCGTTGTTTCTGTATCTCGGCATGCCCGGAGAGTTCCGGACTTTGGCGGACTATAATTCTTCGATTTGGACCGGTAAATCGACAACCCCTTGCTCCACTCTCTTCAAACTCAACTAGATGATCGGCAACTGTGACAGAAAGCTTGCTCGTCTTAGGCTGGACAGAGAGGTTCTGTTGAAAGCGAGACACGGTTGAGGTAAAAAAGTATTTAAACTGAGAGAAGTTCCTCGCTTGGCGACAGTATTTTTGTTTTATCAACCCATTCAATTCGACCAACACAGAAACCATGCAAATCAAGACAATCGCCATCTTTTTCTTCGCTACGCTCGCCGCTGCGGTGCCCAACAAGGCCGTAAGTGAACTTGATTGACCACGCATACCTCGTACTAACCGATAATCAGGCCGCGGACGGAATTGAAGCTAGAGAGGCTCGTTCTGGCCCTTCTCCTGGAGGAAGCTGCCCTGGAGTAAGTACCAGCCACTTACACGCTGTTGATGCTTTTTCAGCCCTGACTCTCGGTGTAGGACCCGAACTGCAACCCTTAAGCGGCTCATAATGCGGAACGCAACCCGGCGGCGAGAAACATCCCACTTTTTGTACTTCCTCCCCCCAGGTTAACCGCGGGTGGGGAGAACCGGGCCATAGGATTACACAACGGGGGTGCCTGGTACTTTTTGTGGTTCTTCATGTACACACAAAGCTGCCGATAAGATACAATGCCGGGAAGTACTGGTTCTGCATAATAGTGTTTCCGTGAAGTTTGCAGTGTTCAGAGCCTCGCCAGCCTGCCAGTAACGATTTGTCGACAGCTTGATACATTGGCTTAGGGTGTAAAACGATTGCTGAAAGTGAGGGGGTTATTAATGTCGAACAGCATCCATTCCCAGACTTCGTGGCAACAACAGATAGTGGTGCTACTAGTGCATATTAACAGGCCTGTCACGAAACCGAGTCTTCCAGACGGGGCCTTCCAAGAAAGAATTGCAAACCAATTAGTCCAGGTCTTATTCAACGCTCCACACTTCAAACCCGCCGGCAAAGGGTGGCTGCAGTCCACTCCAGTACCCCGTACCGAGCATGAGATAACTCTGCACAACAGCGATGCCGCCCTTGAAGAAGTCAGCCAACTTCTCCTCCCTCAGAGCCTCCCCCGTCAACTTGTCCAAAAGCACTAAGGACCCGGACCCTTGAGGAAACCCGTTCTCTCCCCGTCCTGCCCGTTGAGCCTGTTACCAACACATCATTGACAACCGTCGGGGCGATCATGCTGGCCGTGTCATTAGGCGACGCTGTTTGCCATGGGATCTTGCCGTCCGCAAGAGCTGCTGCACCAAAAGCGGCATTCTGAATAATCTGGCCGTTGGCGAGGGCGTATGGCTTGCGAGCATTGTTGGTGGCGGTGAAATAGACCGCAACGTCGTCCGCAGCAACGCCCCAGCTTAGACCGCCCTCGAGACCCGCGGGACTTGCCTTGGTCAACCATTGCACCTCTCCAGACTCGGCGTTTATGCCATAAATGTTGCCATTCTTTTGTCCAATGACGATCAAGTCTTTGCCATTGGGCGTCTTGCCGCCAGCTCCGGGGACCAGAGTCGGTCCCATGCCGAAATCTGAGTCGAGGCCCACCAACGGCGGACACTCGGCGCCGCGCGGATTGAGCACACATGCCAAATTCCACGCATCCAGGACGCCGAGTTGCCGTCCCCATTTGATGCTGCCGGTTACCAGGTCTAGAGCGAGGACAGACTCTTGGTAGATGTCAGGGGGTAAACATGGATCGGGGAAAAGGGCGCCATTTTGGCTGTGGGCGAGTTGGCATGCGGCAACCTCGTCAGGGACGGAATGAGGGTTGCCGGTGGCGATGTAGACATAGTTGCGAGCTGTGTCGACGACAGGGCTGGATCCCCAGACAGAGGCGCCGGAGAACGGGTCACCTGTGAAATTCTCAGGTTGCGTCATCATCATGGTTTTCCATTGTAGTGTTAGAATGTCGCCCTCGAGAGCAACCGAGTTCATGCTGCCTACGTGATCGCAACAATTGTAGTTGGCCAGCGAAGCACTGATCACTTCGAACGATGAGGCTCCGACAAGCTAAATGATAACAATGCAACCATGGAGGCTGCATCACGTCGACGATATCCGCCGATTCTCCCAACTGCCCCCCAAGCTCTCGCCACGGCAGGTTACACGACATGTAGGCGCCGGGATGCTGCTCATCGCCAGTCACATGGAAGTTTGCCCGAATAGGGTCTTCCGAGAGAGTGTGGTAAGCTGAAGAAGAAAGCACCCTTTTCCCCCTCTTTTTGTACATGGAATGTGTTTGCAATGGAGAACTGTTGGTTGCACGGGGCTTATCAACCTGTGTTCGTTTCCAACGGCGTCCCCAGCTAGCCCTGGAAGCGCTACCATAAGAAGCAAAAAGGCAAACGGCTGGGGTCCAAAACCCCAAATGAGGCTACGCTTGCCCAGACGTGGCTGACGTTACGCCTGGCAAATAATATCGAAAGACAATGAAAGCTGCTGAACGGACAAAGCCTAAAAACCGCACGCGATCTAATCAATTTAGTTGACGCGTCGTCGCGCGTTACCCCTGCCCCCTGAAATGGGCACCCACTCGTTGCGCACCCAGCGCAGAAACAATTTAATCCTACGGATCTCCCATCAGTCCTCCTTGTGTCTCTGTATCGTACAATTATTCGTAAAGCGAAAATCTCGCAACCATGCCGCCCGTCCGCACAAAGAATCCACACCATCGAAGCTCGGGGGACCCCTGTCGGCCTTCGGCTTCGTCAAGATCGACAAGGAAGAGGCCCTGGCCCGCGCGGCGAAGGTTGTGTACCGAAGAACCCAGACCCAGCGCCGCCTTCGTCGTCGCCATCCTCAGAAGACGAAGATGTGGACGATCCAGCTCTGCGGACGAAGCCGCGGGGTGGCTCGTTCCAGCGACCGCCAAAAAGCTTCACTCAAAAGGGCGAGAAGGTTGCCATGTTCCACGGCGATAGCGGAGGAAACTCGTACATTTTTCAATGCGACCTCGAAGCCCAGGTCGGTACAGCTACGAGGGAGTTAGTGTTTGGGTTTGGATATGAATTCACAAAGTACGTTTCTCCCCCCTCTGACACCAACCTTGCACATCATGGCCTGTGCCTTTACTCTAAACTCCAAACATGCACCCAAACAAACACGCTAACTCGAAGCCAGGGGACACATCGACACCCTCGTCACCATGTTCCCCAACCTCTGCCAGAAACTCTGGAGCATCGAGCTCGTCTTCATGGACCCTTACAGAGAGCCGTATGACGGCTACGTGGACGTCGACGACGCCGACCTCATTAGACTCGCAAAAGCCTGCCCGGCGCTGCGCGCCTTCAAGCTCCCCTACGCCTCGAAAACGGGGGACGCTGCGTTTGCCGCCTTTTGTCGGCACTGCCCGAGCCTGACGCGTCTTGAGATCTTCACCACCAACTGTCTCAGGGCGACGGGCGCCTGGTTTGACGAGGTGCGCGAGAACCCTTCGTGGGCGCCGAAGCTCAAGAGGGTGACGATCACCAAGGGAGAGGACGAGAGGATCGACATGGATGCTTTGCTGGCGATGAGCAAAGTTAGAAGCAACCTGTTAATCACGTTTGTGAGGGGTGATGAAGACAGAGGATTCCGAGGCCGCTATGAGTTGATGGCTTTTATGGATGAAAAGTACAGAGGGGGAAACAAGGTCAAGTGTCAACCTTGCCATCAAGAGGTACTTTAGACACTGAATATGTTTTAGATTCTTAATGTCGTTGCTGGTAGACGCGAGTAATACTTGAATCACTCAAGACAAGCCCTTCAAAACTCATTTCAAATCAGATTCCTATATGCCGCTGGAACTATCGAAACAAGAACAATGCTGTTGAGGTATTATGAGTTATACAAAAAATGCAATTTTGTTCAGAACCACCCCCATTCCTCCCGGGTGTCCCATGCAGATGTCCCATGCAATGTGATGTTGCTTTTGCTTTTCTCTCCCACTTTCCCAATTAACGAATCGAAACTCTCAATAGTCATTTCTCTCAACCCGTTATGCTGCTCTACTGCAACATCTGCTGCATCGCGTTGATTCTGTAGCTCTCCCTCCTGTCCATCAGCTCCTGGTGCTTTCCGCTGTCCACAATCTGACCCCCCTCGACGAGGAAGATCACATCAGCCTTCTGCACGGTGTGCAGACGGTGCGTAATAGCCAGCACTGTCGTGCCCCGCGACGCGCGCTCGAGACCCTCCTGGAGGGCCGCCTCGGACGCGGCGTCGAGCGCACTGGTGGACTCGTCGAGCAGGAGAAGACGCGGCTTGCGGACAAGCGCGCGCGCGATGGCGAGACGCTGGCGCTGACCGCCGGACAGACGGGACGCGGAGGGTCCGCACTCGGTGTCGTAGCCGTCGGGCAGGGCCATGATGACGTCGTGGATGTTAGCGAGCTTGCAGGCCTCCTCGATCTCCTCCTGGGTGGCGTCGGTGTCGGGGGCGGAGCCGAGGTTGACGTTGAAGCGGACGCTGCCGTCGAAGAGGGTCGGGTCCTGGGGGACAATGGCGACGGTGTCACGGAAGGAAGTCGGCAGGTTGGCGATGTCGTGGCCGTCGATGAGGACGCTGCCGGCGGTCGGGAAGTAGAGGCGCTGGACGAGGTTCATGATGGTGGACTTGCCGGCGCCGGAGGGGCCGACGAGGCCGCAGAAGGTGCCGGGCTGGAGGGTGAGGGAGACGTTGTCGAGGATGTTGACGTCCGGGCGCGAGGGGTAGGAGAAGGAGACGTTCTTGAAGGTGACCTTGACACCGCCGGCGTTGGGGCGCGGGAGCTTGGCCTTGGACTCGCCGGTGGCCTCCGGGTCGGGCTGGGTGTTGGGGTCGCCGATGAGCTGCTTGGGCTGGGATCCGGTCTTGGAGAGGTCGTCGTTCTTGCCGAGGTTGATGACGTTCATGATGCGGGAGATGGCGCTGCGGGCACGGGAGAACTCGGGGGCGAGGGCGAACATGGTGCCCCAGAGCTGGGCGCTGATGAGCATGGCGACGAGGATGATGAGGAACTGCGTCTGGGTGTATTCGCCCTTCATGATGAGCTGGGATCCCCACCAGTTGGCGAGCGCGTTGACGAAGGTGCCGGTGACGTTGGAGATGGCCAGGAAGATGTTGGTGGTGGCCGAGGCGCGGACCATCTGCTTCTGGGGTGGGAGCAGCAGGCGGTTGTAGGAGTTCATGACCTCCTTCTCGAGGGAAAGAGCGGCAACGGTCTTGATGGACTGGACGGCCTCGGTAGCGACGGAGGTAGCGGTCGAGAAGGCGGCGGAGTGGCGCTCCTCGTAGCGGGCCAGCATGCGCAGCTGCATGAAGCCGGAGCCGAGGAGGATGGGGATCGTGACCAGGCAGACAATGGCGATCTTCCAGGCGATGATGTGGGAGAGGACGACGGCAACGAGAACGTTCACGCAGATGGCGAAGACGGTTCCGATGGTCGAGCCGGAGAAGCCACCGATGGCGGCGCTGTCCTTGGTGATGATGGTGAGAAGACCAGAGGGGCTGCGGCCCTCAGACTGGTGCCACTGAACGTCCTGGTCCATGAGAGAGCGGAAGGACAGGACGCGGACGGAGTAGAGGAGCTTCTCGGCGACGACACCGAAGCAGGACCAGGCGAAGAAGTTGGCGAAGAACTCGATGCAGGCAAGGCCGAAGAGAAGACCGGAGAAGAAGCGGCCCATGGAGAGGATGCGGTCGTAGGTGCTGGCACAGGGGTTGAGGGCACCGACGGTGAAACCGAAGATGAGACCAGATCCGGTGAAGGTGCATCCGACGATGGTGGCGGCAATCATGGCGACGATCAACCAGGCGTACGAGGGCTTGATAAGGTGGGCAAGGCCCTTGATGACGGCGCTGTAGGGCTTGGGCTCGCCGACGCCGGGGTCGTCCTCCTTCTTCTCCTCCTCACCCTCGCTGCTGCTCTTCTCCTTCTTGAGGGCGGCCTTCTCTGTGGGCTCGTCGGCGTCGTCGACCTTCTCGTTGATGACGTGGTCGGTCTTGAGGGTGGAGGCGTCCAGGGAGTCACCAGAAACGGAACCGGCGCTGGGGGCGCGGTCAGTCGTACCAAGGGTCTGGAGTCTGGCCATGCGCGCGAACGCGCCGTCCTCGCGGGCCATGAGTTCGGTGTAGCTGCCCTGCTCGACGACCTCGCCGGCTTCCATGACGACGATGCTGTCCGCGTTGCGGATGGTGGAGAGACGGTGGGCGATGGAGACGATGGTGCGGTTCTCAGTGGCGGCCTGCTCGACGGCGCGCTGGATGCGCTTCTCACTGGCAGAGTCAAGGGCGGAGGTGGCCTCGTCGAGGACGAGGATCTTGGGGTCGCGGATCAGAGCACGGGCGAGGGCGATGCGCTGGCGCTGGCCACCAGAGACGAGCGAACCGCTGGGGCCGGCCATGGTGCCGTAGCCGTCGTCGAGCCGGTTGATGAAGGTAGCGGCATCGGCCTGCTCTGCGGCCTGGCGGACCAGTTGCACAATCTCGCGGACCTCGGGTCCGTAGCCGTCGATGGAGGTGAGCGCATCCTTGCCCTTGGAGGCGATCTCGGCGAGCTGGTGACTGTTCAGGAAGGGCTTGAGGTGCTGATGCGCCTCCTGGGGTGAGTTGATGAGACCGAGGGCGATGTTCTCCAGGATAGAGCGGTCGAGAAGCGAAGGCTCCTGCTGGACGAAGCTGATGAAGCTGCGGAGGCTGCGGACGTTGAGCTCGCGGATATCGGTGCCGTTGAGGAGGATCGCGCCCTCATTGGGGTCCTGGAGACGGGCGATGAGCGCCGCGATGGTGGACTTTCCGCTGCCGGAGAGGCCGACGACGGCGGTGTACTTGCCGGCGGGGAAGTCGAGGTTGACGTTGCGGAGGACGGGCTGGCCGGGGCGCGAGGGATACTCGAAGGTCACGTTCTGCAGGGTGATGCCCTTGGGGTCGTTCAGGGGGAGGATCTTGCCTTCGTCCGAGGTGCCGTCGATCTCCGAGGGAGCCTCAATGTCCTCCATGAGACGCTTGTACGCGGCTGCGGCTCCGCCGAGGACGGGGAGGATAGGGGCGATGGAGCCAAGCATGATGCAGGCTGGAAACGAGATGAGCAATTAGCACGATGCCCACACACACAGAGAGAAATGGTGCTGCAGTCCACACGGCATGTTTGGGGGAAATAACTTACCATCAACGAGAAGATAGACAACGGCGTAGATCTCACCAACGGTGGCACCGTTGCCGCGACCAGCCACGGAGTCAGCGATTTTGATGGAACCCTGCCAGAAAGCAAGGGCGTTGCCGGCGTAGGCGATGAAGTAGAGAAGACCGGCCTGCACGGCGGCGACGGAGGCCTTCTTGATACCGGCCTTGCGGGCGTCAATCATGTGGTCGGCGAACTTGGCCTCGAGACGCGGGCCGGCGCCGAAGGCCTGGACAACGGACACGTGCGAGAGCGCCTCGGACGCGATCGATGACGCAGAGGCCGCGGCCTGGGTCATGATGCCGGAGTACTTTGTGATGTAGCTGCCTCCGAAAAAGGACGACAGCAAAAAGGCCGGGAACATGGACACCAACATGCCGGCGAGCTTGGGCTGTTTCGTGAAGGCGATGACAAAGACGGTGACGAAGAAGCTCACCGACGCCAGGATGATGCCGACCTTCTCGGAGGTGCCGGACTGGATGGCGGTGATGTCGCCGTGCAGCCTGCTCGAGACCTCACCGGCGGCGGCACGCTTGTCGAAGAAGGACGGCGGCTGCTTGAGCAGAGACGAAACGTACTTTGTGCGCATGCGCTGGGCGAGGCGCTGGCTGATGATGCTCCAGGCGAGGATGTAGCTGTAGATGAGGATGAGGGCGGCGCAGCCGACGGCGACGGTCTTGACGACCTTGTCGTTGATGGCGGACTCGTAGGCGAAGGCGTCGGCGCCGTCCTCGGCGGCGCAGGTGGCGGAGTTCATGTTGTCAACGAGCTGGCCGAAGAGGACGCCCATGAGGGGGAACGGCACGCCCGCCCCGATGGCGGTGAGGGAGGCGAAGATGATGAGGAAGACGTCGAGCCATGTCGGGTCGGCGGCGAAGAGCAGGCGGAAGTAGACGAATATTTGCTTGTGCCACTGTGCATTGTATCGTTAGTCACGTATGAGTGGATCAGAATGAAGGCTGTTGTGTTTGAGTTTTTGGAGTTGAGAGCTGCGTCATGAGACATGATGCTGCAGCGATGATGCCGCGCGATAACATCTTTTTTGGTTGCGGGCCGGGCCGACCACAGCACGCATTCAAAAGCTCAATCGCATGCAGCCCAACTCAAAACAGCGACAACAGCAGCAGCACTTGGGAAAGACTAACCGGCATCTCTGCCTCCGTCAACTTCTTGGGCTCAGCGGCCGTCTTGGGCTCCTCGACCGAGGAAGCGGTCTGCTCGGGGGGCGGCTCCTGCTTCTCAGCTACCGCCATGTTGGGTCGGTCTGTCTGTAGGATTCCTTATCAGATCAGATCTTATCCTCTCTTGCTGGGGGGCGGTCCGTCGCACGATTCCAGCACCAGGGCAGCGGCAAAGAGGGAAGGGGAGGGGAGGGGAAGAAGAGAGAGGAAAAGAGCGAAAAGAGGTTGGAAAGAGTGAAGAAGGCAACCTTGAAAAGGTTCGGAATGGCAAGATGAGCCGGCGTCTCTCGTTTTCCCTCTTGGCGTCTTTTGCGCCTTCGTTCCCTTTCCTCGCGTGGAGAAAAAAATCAACCGGCTTGACAAGGGCACATGCGAACCAAAGAGGGACTGCAGCTCAGGGAAGAAGCGAGCGATGTGGTGGCCGATTCCGGTGCTTGGCCTGCTGCGGATATGGGTGCCCAAAAGAGAAAGCGTACATATGGGCACGCCGGTCTTTTTTTGCTGTGCGCCTCTCTCCTCTCTTCTACTATGTACTGTCTGTTTTTTTCTTTCTGGGAGGTGGCATTGGGGCACCACTACCAGAAGCACGACGATCAGGGTGTCTTTTTGGTGTCCCTTTTTCTCTTACTGCGTACCCTTCTCCGCTGCAGAGGTGGAAGAATTTTGCAATGGAGCACTTGGGAATGGGCCGGACAAGGGGGGCTTTGGCCAGTCATGGGCGAGCATGTGGTGAAGGGTGTGATCAGATAAGATGATCTGATTGATTAGATATGACGCTAGCAAATGTCGCTAGCCCGTTTAATTCGGCGTTGGTGGGCTTTCTATGCGCAGCCATGTTCACTTGACAATGCGTAAACCCTGGGCCGCATGCTGCTCCATGAACGCGAGCATGTGTGGACTGTGGGATGCCGAGGGGAGAAGAACTGTTGGCTTGCTTGTCGAGTTGTCTTTGGTCAGGAGGATGCTCGGATCGGAGCGGCCCCCCTCCCCCTTTGTTGATGTCCTTCCCTCGGTTGGGATCTGATAGCAAAGATAGCAAACTAAAAAGTGACGGTCGCGCGGAGCTAGGAAAACACGGTCACAGGGATCGGCTTGTGGCCGGCCTACCCCGTTGTTTACGTACGGACAACGCAAGCCCTCTTCTGTCATGACTACAAGAATCGATCTGCCCCCCTCCACCCCCCCATTGCCCCTTCGCCAATTCCAACTTCCTGAACTGGGCTCGGTAGGGGAGGGATTGAATGGTTGCACAAGAGCCAAGGCCCGTCTGGGCTGGAGCTTATGTTGCATTGCCGGCTCCTTCACCAGTCTCACCCTCACCCATATGCCGCAAAGATGCACAATCTCTTCTCACAGTGAACCGGAGAGTGGCGAGGGATTTGGATACCGGGCCCCAATCGTTCATGATTTGAATTTCAATTCCTCGGGTCGCCAACACTGTTGCATCCGATGGGGGGTAGCTAGCGCCCGGGGGACCACAAACCGAAAAGCGATTCCCGCACAAAATTCAACGGCCGCGGCGGATTGATCCGCGCTTTTGAGAGGGAGAAAAAAAATCCAAGCCACGACTCACTGCAAACAGGGAGCGGGAAATGACAGGGATCGTGCTTTTCCCAGCTGGCATTGCATCCCGTCCGGTCTCCGGAGCCGGGGGCCAGCTTAGCTTGCAAGCTTCCAAGCTTCGCATCATTCTCGAAGCAATTTCGCACTTCCTTCTGCAGCACTTCTTAAAAACCCACACGGCTTCGGCTCTTGATGACCGACCGGCTCGATCGCCGAACAAGAGGGCTGAAGGCCACGTTCGCAGTCCGAGTTCACGATGGACCCAGGTCTTACTAAATATGGCGTCAATCCTGGCGGAGCGTGACCTGTCAAACGGTACAGCCGAAATGAATCGACCCTTTCTCCGAACTCCTTTTTTCATAGAAAGGGAGAGAAGGGGTTGAGGAGGCTGAGTTATGAGCTCCGGACTTATTGATCTTATCAATCTTGTCATATCATGTACCTTCTCGAGGAGGCGTCGGCGACGACACATGACCCCCGACGCGTTCGCCCCGACACCGTGGTCCTAGATCGATGCAACATGCTCCCGGGGAGCTGGACCCTGTCACGCGGGCTGAATTAGAGTGATCGCTTCTATCGTTGCGGTCACATGCCGTCTGGTCTTGGCTGCATTGTCTGCGAACCCACTATGGTTCGACAAGAGACACGGGCTGTAGGCAACCTTGAGACTAGCTATGGGTAAGTGTTGGTGTTAGGTTGTCGCGAGTAAGCCGCATACATGGAACGGCGGCACCCAGGCCAAAGCCTCCGCCTTTGATTAAACTCTGCTAAGGGTTTAATGTAGGGGAGCATTTATTTGTAGACTGGGCGTCTATTTAGAGCAACTCACGATGAGACTGAAGAATCCCGACTTTGTGTCGGTACAGCTGATATCCCCAGAAGTCAACTTGACAACAAAGATCGACCTTTTCTCAAGGCAGCTGTTAAGCTCTTAACAGTTGTACTAACACAGCTCACGACTAAGTACCTACGCCCAGCGACGACGACTGTTGAGCACTGCGACACCCCGGAGATGAAGCTCGCCCTTTCATCTGTTGCCAACTTTCGAAAATACGCAGAGCTGAGTTCAATGCCATTATACAGACCGTCGCACTTGGAGACGAGCTCTAAAGACATCTTAAGTGCCGATAGCATCCCTGACTACAGCTGTACCGGCTCTTATAGCAACATGAACTGAAAGTGCTCAGGAGAACAAAGTTCCTCGCCTTTCCTAATTATTCATCTATAACAATTTTGTGATCAACAGCCAGCGCAGCTCTTCATCATCAAATAGAAGCGAAGAACTAAGAATTGCTTGCTGCCAACCGAATATGTTCCAAGGAAGATAATTCTTGTCGGGTTTGGCGTTATGATGAGCGTTATGAGTCATGAAGGGTCGTGGTCTTCACACGAATTTCCGCAAATGTAGGTCATAGGTCAAGAAGCTTTCTGTGTCATACTGTAGAGGAGTGAGCATGTCTTGTTACTCGTGATACCGGGTGGACTGAGTTAACTGTTAATTGTCTACTGATTCGCATGGACCTATGGCATCGTAAAGATAACTCCAAATGAGAACATCGGCAAGCTTTCTTTCCTAAGTCGCTGCTTGAGCATGCCTGCGGTACGTGTCAACTCTTGGAATGCTAATCGACCTTTTCGGCTGAGGTAAACAGCAGCTACAGGACTCCTGAACTCAAAGCACAGTTATTTGTAAATGTTATGAATTCTTGAAATTATTCATTATGATATTTCCGGTGATGCCTTATCTACATCGTGCTCTAAAACTGAAATAGCGTAGTAAACCCGAGGGATCCTACCAAAAGCGCCCAAATATGCTCTCGGCGTGCAACAGCGGATGCACTTCTCCAACAAACTCGAAAGTCTCAAGACAACTACCATGCTCCAACATGAAAAGGCCGTCTAATTCTTCTGCGCAATAATGCGATAGCTCGTCGACACAAGCCTCAAGGTATCCATCTTCACGAACGCCTGGCCATCCAGACACAGCCGGTTGATGAGCGTCTTGAAATGCGGCGGCAGCAGCCTCACCTTAACCAGCCCCAGGATGACCTGCCGCAGACTCCGGAAGTACACGTCCGCCTTGTCGATCAGTGGCGCCTGCACACCATCAATACTAGCATTATCCGAGCGGAGCACCGTGAAACCGGCATCCGTCAGCGCCTTCTCGAAAGTCTGCGGGGTCGGCGTCCCCACCGCGCCGATGAGGGGCTTCGTCCGCCGCATCAGCTCCGCGTGCTCGGCGTTGGTGGGGTCGTACGCTGGCAGGCTAACCCAGTCCAGCAGCGAGATCTTGGCGCCGGGCTTCAACACGCGGCGCAGCTCGGCGAACAGCCGCGGCAGGTCCTTGCACAGACTCAGCGCCTGGATCTGATAGAACGCGTCGAAGGTGTTGTCCTCGAACGGGAGGGGCAACTCGTTCATGTCCTGGATCGTGAAGCTGTTCTCCAGGCCCAGCTGCTCATTGAACTCCTTGGCTTGCGCGACCTGGTTCGGGTCAATGTTGAGGCCGGTTACCTTGGCGCCGCTGACGACGGCCATGTGCGCCGCGACGCGGCCCCTACCGCAGCCGAGGTCAAGAACCTTGTCGCCTGGCTTGAGGCCGATGTCCCGGACGATTGACTCCTCGTACAGCATCTGGTTGTCCAGGACGGAGGCCTTCTTGTCCATCAGCGGCGGGATGTACATCTTTTCCACGTCGCCCAGCGCGCACAGGTGGTTCAGCACGCCGTAGTACGACTGTAAGCAGTCGCCGACCTTCTGGCGGTAGTCTGGGCCGAGGGTCTCGATCATCTGGCGCTCGTCGGCCCAGTCGAGGCTGTAGATGACGTAGGACGCCATGAAATCGTCCACCTGCTTCGGCGTGAGGTCAAGCAGGTACTTGAACGACTTCCAGAATGTTTTTGAGCGCTTCGGCGACGCGGTGCGGTTAATTGCTGCGTGCTGCACGCCACGCTTTTTCTTCCACGATGCCTGGGCGGCGGGCTTCAGGGTCGAGACGTCATCGGACGATGTCGAGCTGCTCCGGGGCGTGTCGGTGACATCAGCGGTGGGCGGTTGCGCTGGCGCTGGCGCGATCGTTTCTGCTGCTGCTGACATTGCGGGCGGCCTGTCTAGTGGTGTGATTTGATTTGTAAGGGAGTCAAGGGGAGGGGAAGGGAGGTTATGAGAGAGCGGTGTCAGTCGGGAGAGGTGGGATGGGTAGAAGAAGCGCGAGTATCAATGAAGGCCGAACTGGGTATCACGGTGTGCATCCTGGGAAACAGAAGAGCGGGAGGGTAAACAGGTGATGGGGATCTTGGATTATTTTAAATCAGCATGTGTTTACAAAGATCAGCGTAAAAAAAGCAAGATCTGACGGAGCCGCAAACCGGTTTGCTTTCTAAACTCTCGTGACGTTCGGTACCTACGGAGTGACGTCCGAGCGGACCTTACAAGCAAATCACCAGACCATTGGAAAGGACCGTCCGGCGCTGGAGCTAATGCCAGCCCATCATCAGCTAAGGGGTTGGGCAATCTCTTTGGCACATGGACTCACTGCAATTTCTCCCCCGACCTCTTCGTCAGAAATCGACCAGCACGGACTCCGGGAAGAGAAGAGGGGAGGGGGGGGGCTGGCTATGTGGCGTGTGAGTCACTTTGGGGGTGCAGCAGCCAGCTTTCGCTCGTGTCTGTCGGTTTGCGGTCACAGCCAAAAGGGAGGCGAACCGATGGCCGGCGGTGAGGGTTACATTTCATCGGTCGCGTTTGCACTTTCGCCGGTTGGGGGGCCTTGGTGCCGCCCTCGCTGTTTCGACGGTGTTGCCCTCCTTTGGCAACGCGTGTGTTCCGTGGACTTTGCGTCATTGTGGCGCTCTTGCGGTGGTGTTTTGATCCCCGTCTTACTGCCGGGCCTGGCTCTTTTCCCACCTTTTCAGCATCCCAATCCTCGTCTTCCCCCCAGTTTTATTGGCAATTGTTGACATGTCAGATGCAAGCACTCATGAAATGTTGAACAAACCGGGCAGGTAGGGCTGAAATGGAGGGTGGGCAAATCAGTAACAAACCACGGGCTGGGTGTGGTCAAGGCGGCCGCTTGTGTTTCGCGATGGGTGGCTCAGCGGATGTGGTTACGTCGCTTGTGGCGGGCTGGCTGCTTCACAGATGGGCGGATGTTGCGAATACGGGCACGACGAATGGCTCGATGGAGCTATGTGAAATAAGCTTTTATTTCTATTTTGAATGATCCGCACTTCGCCTCATTTCTTAAATTCGTTTGGGTGGTGTGGTGGTGGTCTCGATTGATTTGATTGCCTGGCTCCATAGGTGCCAACCAACCCTCTCGGGGCGGGCCTGGGGCGGTCCGCGTGTGACTACCAGTCGGTCCCTCGTGTGTCTCAGCTTGTGTTGGGATTTGGAGACATGGCAATCTCAGCGATGATTCATTGTGCCTTGCTTTTGCCGTGGTTCTGCCGTGTTGTGTACGGCTGGTGGCTGTGCCCGTGACGGAGTGTGTCCCGATGAGATGAACGTGTTTGTTGAGGGTCCCTTTCCGGATGTCTCGGTGTCGTGCATCACTAGCTCAACACTCCAAGGTGATGCTAGTGCGGATTGATGAAGTAAGCAATCACTAAGTGAAGCTTGTGATTCAATTGTCTGCGAAAAAAAAGAAAGCTGGAATGAGATTCTCATGTCGGCGTGGCATGTTTGCTGCCTGTGCAGCGGCTTGGTGTGTCGGTCAGAACAATCTAGCTCTTCAACCTGCGAGGTATTACAGTTGAGGGCGCGCAATCTTGATCACGCCACAAACCAGTTGAGAGGTTGTGCGTCCAATGGCTTGGTTTGCTGTGTTCACATCATTCAACGGCACAACCTTCTCAGCTATGCTCCGAACATCCATCATCTATTATGAAAACATCTCAGTGGGCGATCTAGGAAGTACAAGTTTCCTCACAAGTTTCCTCGACTATTACTAGCTTCATTCTCCGCGGTCCCTATGACGTCAGAAGGCAGTTGTACAACAACAAGCATTGTGTGCTGGATTTGGTGGCTATCATAACGATGCTAATTTCCAATTAATATTTGTAGTAACGATCAAATGTTATTCAGCCGCGTTGGTGAACCCGCATTGGATCAATAACGCAAAGAAAACTCATGTAGGTTACAACTTCGATTACTACATTCTTCTCTCCTTGTTCACCAGGGGTGTTGAACTAGCTTCTTCTAAAAGTATTATCAAAGTCCGCGTTATCAAGGAATATAACAAAACCTCACAACATGATCTCACGTTTCAAGAACAAGGCATGGACATGAAAGGAGCAACTATTGACGAGAGCTGTGATATCAACACTTCTAATCAAAACTACTAAGAAAAGCCCCAAGGTATTCTTATCTGTCAGGTCGTTCCAGCATTTCAAGTTACAGCGTCGCCTCGCGGCAATTGGTTTTAATCCAGCTTCATGGAGAACACGTCTTCATGCATTTTCTTTGCTGCTGAGTAATATTACAAGTACCCCCCATGGAAGCACTTCACTCCAGCCCTTCTAAATGATCCCCTCAAAGCCATACGTTGGTCCTCGTTAAAGCCCCAGAATCTGACCTTCTTCAAGTTGGGAAATTTCTCGGGCGTCTCCGTTGCAAGTTTGATCAAGTCCGGGAAGAGCTTCCCGTGCCGATCGTACAGCTTGAAGGACCGAATCGACGGCGGCAAAAAGTCAACAATCAAGTCCTTTTTCCTCCTTCTGTCGTCGGGGTCCATCAGAGCTTGCAGCATCTCGTCAATCTCATTGTCTACTTCCCCGCCCTCGACCATGTTCCCGATCCCATCCTCGTCAATCTGAACCCACAACGCCTCGGGCATCATATCTCTCGTCACAAAGATGGCTTCCCGGTCAATCGCGAGCTCCTCCAGCACCTCCATCTCATTCAGGCTGGGCATCGCGTCTTCGGGTGATAGTCGCGAGTTGTGCCTATACATCGACGAGCGGACCAGGTCGAGATCCACGTCCTTGAGAGTGTCTTTGCGGATGAGTAGTGCTTCGCCAATCTCTCTCGGAATGGCGTCGCGCGCGCCAGGGCTTCCGACATGGATGTGCGTATCGACCTCATACCCGAACACCTCCAGCTTAGGGAACCCGTTCATGATAGCTTGAAGGTGCGTCGCGCCAAGTGCGCTGTTGTTGAGATCGAGGCTTCTCAGGTTCGGATGCGTCACCGCCGTGGACATGCCGTTGATACCCAGACCCCGGATCCGCTCCAGCGCCGGCGCGGCATCAATAATGCCCTTTACACAGTCGATGCTGCTACCTCCCTGGTTTGACACCTGAAACGTGAGGTCTGTCAACCGCGGCAGAGAGCCCGGAGCGCAGAACGGGAAGCTGGGAACGGAAAGCGGGAGCAGGTGGATGTGCTCAACGTTAGATACGAGGGTGACCATTAGTGCATCGACAACGCGCACACGGTTGTTGAAGAACTCGCTGGCATCGCTACCTTTGGTGATGTCTGGGATGAAGCCCACGTAGGGATTCTTGTTCTCGGCGCCATTCAGGAACCAATCTTTGGGCCATTCCTTGCTTGTTTCCCCCAGAAGACTTGGAGGAACGCCTACTTGGACGATGATCCCGTTAAAAAGGTCCTGAAGCTCTGGCGTCACGTCTTTTTCGGAAACACTCCATCTTCCGAGGTGGAGCTCCTTGACGTTGTGGGCGAGGTCACGTCGTTTGGCGATGGTGCGCGCGAGTAGGAGCTCATAGCCGACAACAGGCTTCGGGCTGTGATAGAGCACTGGTTGTGCAATGTCTCGAAGAGCGCGGCAGGTTCGCGATAGTCTCGCCAAGTCCAGACGGAGGAGGTCCGATGCGGTGAACCGCTTGCCGTCTTTGGGCCGCTCTTCCTGGCAGGTGCATTGTCCCAAGTTTCGGCTTATGACAATGCAGTGGGGGCAGAGCAGACTAACGATCTGGATCAGGATCTCGGCTGGGAGGTCAAGGAGTGCGGTCATCTTGACGTAGTGGTTGACAAGGTCCGTGTCGAGGATGACCTGATCTTGAGAAGCGAAGGCGGGGGCATGTGTGGATTCTGGAGACGTGTTCCCAAGTCAATTTCCAAATACTTGGGGCCAATAGAGTCCGAAGCTTAAGAAATGCGTTACAAATAACTCGGAATCTTTAGTATATGATATTTTGGCAAGTTTCGGTGAAGGATCCCAAGAGACAACAAACATACATGGGATGACAAAGTCACGTGGCTTTTCAACTGACGCTGCTGCCTGCCGCGAATATTGAACTCAATTTCGACACACGCTGAGCGGTTGGTTTTAAAGTTGGGATTGCTTTCTTCGAATGGCTTCTGGTCGAAAGAGACGCCGAGAAAAGATAGATGGAAACCGACACAGGGTTCTCGGACAATGGGCGTGCTTCAAGATGACTGCAGTTGGGCGTGTTGCCGGTTCATGCGGGCTTCCTTCCTAAATCATGGTTGGCTGCCGATTAGATAAGCGATCCGACATCCGCCGACATCCGGTAGCTACCGAGACCCGCAACGGTCTCCGGAGACCCATCTTTCGGCGCCGAGCCCGGGAAAGTCCAAAATCTTACATTCGAGGCCCGGAAGTATTGGAGATTGCATAGGGAATTGGCGTAAGGCTAGTTGTTCATGGCTCGGTATATGCCTTGGGAGATTCCGTGCGTTGATACAAAGCGATCTTGTAAACGTCCTGAGATAGAAAAGTGCATTGATTAGAAATTTGTCGGCGTAACCTTCGACGGGCTTCATTCATGTGAGTTCAGGACCACATGTTTTCCGCCCACTTCCTGCACAGTAACTCTTTAACATATATCTCACGGGATGTTATGCGGCAAAAAGCGGCATGGAGCATTGGCAGGTATGGCCGCCCGTGACCGCACGGTTGTAGTGGTGGGATGCGGTCCCGTAGGCCTATGTGCCATCGTAGCGGCCGCCAACCTTCGACCTCAACGTCTGTTCGCTATCGACAGCTTGATAGACCGCATGGGGCGGGCGGAGAAGCTTGGAGCAAGATCTCTGAATCTTCTTGATGGCATAGCGAACCTGCAGGCTGTGACCGAGGGTCGCGGTGCCGACCTTGTCATCGAAGCCTTGGGCCGGCGTTGAGAACGGCCTTTGAAATTGTACGGCCGTTGGGAGTTATCAGAAGTATCGGCGTGCATGCTCCTGGGCCAAGATGAGGGGCCAATTGACTGACTACTCATAAATTCCCTGGTCGGCAAAAGAGGCTTACGAGTATGTACTCGCAGCAAATACATGTCCCCTTGCTGTCAAAGCTATCAATACTAATATGGCTCTAGCAAGAAAATCCGGCTTTAAATGGGCCGATGCCCCATTAGAAGCATTTCAAGCGAAGCTTTAGAGTTACTTCAAGAGAAGCAACAGTGTTTGGAGTGAGCTGTGCGGCGCAATACTCTGGGTTCAGTATTGGAGCGATAGCAGACTACTTGAAGGTTCTTGACCAACACCTGCATGCCACTATCAGAAGCAAAACATAGGTGGCCATAGAGGTTTCTCTAGCCCAGGCCATCCTGGCCCTCGAATATTTCCCCGTGAGAGTCATACGGCAGTCAACAAGGTGCGCCTCCAGGCGGCAAACTGCGAGGGAAAAAGTTAGAAGGGAAGAAAGATTGTTTGGTGAAGCTCAAGCGTCCCAGATAATATTCCAGCCAGGCTTGTAACCTGTAGCGTAGACTGATAGCAATCGAGGCATCCAATGAATATGAGAACTTCTCGTCATACTTTGCGACCATTTGGATTCATTCTCACTTACTATCATTGTGCAGCCCCCACCAGCTATTACTTGAACTATAACTCCCAGATGATGTGATCCGCAAAAGAGGCCTCAGTAGATTTTCGTAGCAAGCACACCTTAATGAGTAATTTATGGACTTTCAAATCAAACTCCGCAATTTTATTCGACGTTAAATGGGATGATGTCTCGTCTGAACCATGAATATCCAGCGAGACTCTCCAGCTACGTGAAGAAAAGCACCATCGTTCAAGAAATTCAGGTGAGTCTAGCATGAGACCATTATGAGTTAACCTCTTTCCCAAGATGATCGACCTCATTCTACTTCTTGTTGAGCACAACCATGTCGCTATCAGGAAAGAAGCAAGGATTTGAGCTATCAAATGAGTCTCAAGAACCCAAGGCAGTGTCCAAGCCGGATCTATGCAGTAGAACACCCATAATCAAGTCTCGCATTGAATCGTATAGGATAAGATCTGTTGCTTCTGATGCTCGTGATGAAATCAGGATAGCCGCATGAAAACAACTTTGCGAGTTCCAAATGTATGCAAGGTGTGCGGGGTTGTGACGCTGAAAAGCTAGGGAGCTTCGAATTGGCTCCGTGAATACTATGTCGATTTGCAATCCCTACGTCTTACAGAGACCTCCTATGCACTTAGGCACAGTTGCGTCCAATTGTGTCTCAAATATGGGTCAGCAGTAGCAGTCATACTGACAGAAAGTTCAGCAAGCTGGCGTGCTGGCTGATAACTGACTTCAATCAATGTTTCACCAAGACTCAACGACACGGTTATTCGGAGTATGCAGCTCATTGACAGAGGCTATTGGCACAGATCTTTTTTTCGAAAACCAAAAGGGATGCATACTCCGTGGGCGTGGCTTGCCCCTCTCCCAATCATTGCCCAGTATTCGCTCCCCGATTTTGACATCTGCCTCAAAATGCTGACGTGGCAGTGCAAGGCAGATTTGGGTCTTGAACCTCCTGATAAGACTTGAGTGATCGCCTCCTTCCCCCTTTTCCCCCTGCCCTCTTTGGTGACCCCCAATTTGGTTCAATTTTACCCTCATCAATGCTTTCAGCTCTGCCAGAATGGAGTTCGCGCTTGCTTTTGGTTCAGTAGGTGACTTCATTGCTGTTATAGCCCTAGTCAAAGACATCCTCACGGCACTCGACGATTGCCGCGGATCCGCAAAAGACTACCGCGATGTGGTCGAGGCACTAGAAATTCTCCAGAAAACGCTTCAGCAAGTGAGTCAGATTTACAAAGATCGGCATATCACCAATGACTTTCCAGATCTTCAAGTCCTGGCACAAAGCAGCATATTTCAGATTCAAAAGTCACTTGAGGGTTTCCGCGATAGGACTCAGAAGTTCGCGCCTAGTCTTTCCGGTAGAAGGAAAAAGCACGGCGTCCGCGACATCGCCAGGAAGATCCAGTGGAAATTCGACGAGAAAGATGTCATCATGTTCAAAGACGAGATAAAAGGGTACTCAACGTCGCTGAATATGCTAATCAGCGTGACAATCATGTGAGCTTTCACCCATGGATTAGTCCGTGCTGCCGACCATGCTCTAACCTAAGGTCGCTGGCAGTCGTGTGATGCAGAGTAATCACGAAGCTTGCACCAAACAAGCGACCGATAACGAATACCGTACCTCCATTTTCATTCAGAAGTCGACACGAATGCTGAAAAGACACATCGGAACTATCGGCCGGCAGGTGCTTTTTAAGCTAAGCTTCATGGCTGGGCTGGGCGCGGATCTCAGGAAAACGACACGGGATCTCATGGCAATGATGGTTGTCCTTTCGAAGGAGCTGAATGGGATAAAAACATTATTGAGCAGAGTTGAACGTCCGATAGGCGAAGAGCACTTCATACTGGAAGATTTCACAGGACGAGCGTTTCCTATACACCTCAAGACAGTCGGCTCTTGGGACACATTCGAGTACATTCTTACCGATCGATTCAAAGGCAAGAAAGGTGCGCACCGAGTCAGACGTAAGAGATACTCTCTCCAAGAGAAGGCAAGTGGTCAACCAGTAGACCGTTCTGTCGACTGGGAAAACGCTTTTCTGCCGTATCAGAGGATCAACATGAGTATGATGTGCCAAGATGCACAAGGAACAGTGGATAGGACCTTGGCCAGTTGTCCGTGGTGCCAAGCCCTCTCGCCAGAGGATTCGTGCACTGAGACACAGTGGTATGCAACCCCCTTTCACTTCCACGCAACCCTCTGCAAAGACATACTGAATGACTGTTGTGTAGTCGCAATTGCAACATGTTCTTTCGGAGAATCATCGAGGATGAGGATGTCAATTCCTCGAAGAATGAAGCTGTGCATCTTGAACCCATCCGTGCAGAAGGCCACAGCATCCGCTTCGGAGACTCACCCTTCAAGCGGTCGCCAGATCAGCAAAGGAATGACGATGAATCGAAGGTTTCTGCCACAATACTACCACTCAGACCGGCGCCGGCGCAATCGAAGAAGAGAAAGTCAATTCAAGATCAGTACTCTGATTCAGATGACGAAGATCTCCGGGGTTTTGTGCGTATAACCTTGGTTTCGAAGCGGAGACGAGGTGGATGGTCACACGCAAAGAAGCCGGAGACGTTTGCATCTGTTGCGCAGAAGGTCTTGGGCAAGGTCACATCGACTTCAGAAGTAATGACCGCCTGCCCGAGCAACACACACAGTCCCCATACCTTACCTGGTGCAGGTCCTGGAGAGCCGGTCTGGGGCAATGGAGGGCCGTTTGATGTGCTACTTGAAGGTTCATCATTTCAACTTGATCGTCAAGAAATAAGTGAAGATAGCAGCAGCGATTCCACCAACGAAATGATGGGTGAGTCAGACAGCGAAGAAGATAAGTACCTGGCCGAACGCAGGGACTACAAACCACCCGAACCGTCGGAACCGATCAAGAAATCCAGAATGTCAGAGCGAAAAGAAAGGAGACGAAAACAACGTGCCAAACAGGCATACGAGCGACTCAAGAGCTTAAGTCGTAGAAAGCGCAAGAAACACCGTTGTAAACCAGCCACGAGGCCGTGAAGCGCGGTTGACCACCTGAGACGTTGATGGTCTAGACGAGAGGGAAGCGGAAAACGGGGTTAGAAGAAATCACCTTTACTCGTACGAGGAAGGAGGAACAGTTAGAATGGTGACCCGCAGAGAAAGCCGAGGGCTCCTAGTTAAATGGAATGTCGAACACCTACCTCTAGGTAATGCTGGCAGCACGGACTAAGAGTAACGTCGCTGTCTTAGTTGCCACATACTCTTGTTACACAATAGCAACCCCCCCGCCCGGGAAGCTACCCTTGTTTCAAGTAACTGGGGATTCTATGGTTGGACATTTTGGGTCCAGACAGATCCGGGGAAAGTTCCATGGACTCACTAGGCCAGGCATTCAACAGTCGTTGAATCTATTTCAATGCATTCATTTAATAGTCATTCATCTGTCGTTATAGTGTACATAGTGTACAATGTCATCTTTTCCTCCCATCACACATAAGACCGTATTACTCCTGCGCAATCTTCAAGACGGCCTTGCCGAAGTTCTGACCCGTAAGCATACCAACGAAACCCTCAGCAGCCTGGTCGATGCTCTCCGTGACGTGAACCTTGACCTTCAAGTCACCCTTGGCAATGAGAGGCTGCACCTTCTCCTGGAAAGGCTTGTACTTGGCGGGGGACAAGTCGACAAGGAAGCCCTGGAAGGAGAGCTTCTTCGCGACGAGGTGGAAGAGTCCACGGACACCCTTCTGCTGCTCGAGAGGGGTGTTGTAGTCGGAGATCATACCGCAGCCGATGATGCGGCCCTTGGGGTTGAAGGACTCGAGGGCAGCCTCGAGGTGGTCACCACCGACGTTCTCGAAATACATGTCGATGCCCTGGGGAGCGAGACGCTTCAGCGCGTCGCGAGGAGATTCCTTCTTGTAGTTGAAGCCGCCATCGAAGCCGAGCTCGTTGATGATGAAGTCAAGCTTCTCGTCAGAACCGACGGAGCCAATGACCTTGACGCCCTCAGCCTTGGCCAGCTGTCCGACAATCTGGCCGACGGCACCAGCGGCGGAGGACACGAAGATAGTCTCGCCCTTCTGGGGCTTGCCGATGTCGTAGAGACCCTCGTAAGCGGTCATACCGGGCATGCCGAGGGCGCCGACGAAGAGCGGGAGGTCGACGTTGTGGGTGTTGGGGACCTTGAAGAAGCCCTGGGTGAACTTGGCGGGGATGACGGCGTACTCGGCGTTGGGGCCCATGAAGGAGGTGACGAGGTCGCCGGCGGCGAACTGCGGGGTGTCGGAGCGCTCGACCTTTGCGACAATGGAGGAGACGATGGTGGCGCCCTGCTCAAAGGGCGGGATGTAGGACTTGCCGGCCTCGGCGGGGCGCATGCGGCCGCGCATGTAGGGGTCGAAGGAGGAGTAGAGGACCTTGATCAGGATGCCGCCGTTGAGGGGCTGGTCGAGGTCGATGGGGCGGTCCTCGACGGTGAGGTCCTGGCCCGGGACGGGCAGGCCCTTGGGGACCTGCTTGAATACGAAGCACTTGTTGGAAACGGGAGCCATTGTGATGAGTTGTCGACGAACTGAGGAAAGGGGTATCAAAGGGTTGGGTATCGTGATATTTTATAAGATGAATGACAGAAATGTATAGGGTTGGAGTTGTACTGCTGTTTCAAAATTCAACTCAATCTTGGGACGGGATAGCAGGTTTCTTAAATGGGATTTGAGCACTTGCTCCAGATCATGACGAAGCTCCATCGGGCCCGCGCCGGGTCCGACGAGGTGGTCCCTTGATGCTCGTCTTCATGGCAAACACGGGGTTGCCAGCAGCCGGACCATGCTCTTCAGAAGGCGGTCGAAGCCATAACGTCATGATGGAAGAACGGCATAGCACACGTCGAATAACCCACTCGTATAGTTGTCCTCACGGTGGGGTATGGGTTTCGCCTTCTGATCTAGGCTTGGCTGTCAGTTCGTGAAATGGTTCCCCGATCTAGGATAGCCTGGGAATCCTGCCAGCTTGTTTTGGAACGAGTGCCGCTCTCGAGGATTGCTTGGCTGATCGCTTGACCGCTTGCCGTGTGGATAATTAGTAAGTCAGCTCTCTGTGCGAACATTTTTTTTTTCTTCCAATCTTTTGCCCCTCATTTCTGTCACTGACATCAAGATGCCGCGGCTCATGGCGGGGCTACCCGCTGCACGAAACGGTAAGCGGTCTGTCGCTAGGCCAATGAAGCTAATTGATCCCTCCATGGACCGGGGACTTGGTTCCTGTTCTTTCTTAGGGTTGTTTTGTTGATAACGTTATGGTCGGCGTTAAGGTCCTAATGCTACGCTCTGTAGTATGTACCGCCACGTCGCTCTTCTCTGGTCTGCAAAACTGACGGAGTCGGGATTGCCGCTTTGTCCAGGAAGCCCCGAGTCAGGAGTCCGTCCCGTCACTGACTAGCTCTTGGCAACATTTCGTCGTGTCGCCTCAGAACACTGAGAGGGCCACAGAAATCTCTGCCATGAAGCAATGATGACAAAGCGACCACCAGATATCTCCGGAGCTGGCTGCCCATTCTGGTGTTCTGGCTCCGAACGAAGCTCCTAGAGCCGCCGGCCGTGTTACCGGTTACCAGGTCCGCGGCCGAGGCATGGAGAGTCTGGCCAGGCGGTCGGGACGGAGCCGAGGTTGACTTTGGACCCCTTTGATGAGCCTTTCAAGCGTTGCAAACGGGGTCCGGGGCAATTGATGGTGTCGGGCAAATGATTGCTCCAGAAGTCGAGCACTGAGAGAGGGGCCAGATCTAGTTGTGATCTCGTGTGATCGTATTCTTGATTTCAAAGCCACAATTTCCGCCCTCCACATCGTCCCAATTCCGCTATCCACTTGGGGCGATCATCCACTGATTCTTCTCGAATTCTCGAAATCTCCGATCACCCGCTGCCCATGCTGTTCTTCAATGATGTGCCGAGTGACATGCTGGCATTGGGCAAGGGTCTCAAACAGCATCTGCCGAGAGCAGATGTTTTGTTGTCGCCATCATCGTCGCGTGTCCCTTGATGGTTTCTTTCCCTGGGATCTTTGTTTCGGACGCGGTATCCGCGGACACAGTCACGAGTTGAACACCTGAAGATGGTCCGGAATCAACCCAGTACTCCTCATAGCCCGTTGGCACGAACCCGATCTTTTCGAAGAACCGGTTTCCATCCTCTGTGGCCGTGAGTGCTGCCAACAAACATCAGTCACCATTTTTCCTCCATTGCATGCTCTCGACAGAACTCACCCGACTGCCCGATGACCTTCCACCCTTTCTCCGCCGCAGCCTCGACGACAGAGTTCATCGCGAACCTTCCGAACCCAGGCATCGTCATCTCAGTCTGGGGATCGTCGGTCCTCTCGATATGGAATACATGCAGCCCAACCTCTGCGCCTTGGTCGCTATCGCGGGGAAACATGGTCGCAGGATCAATGTCCGTCTCCTTGAGCTTACCGACCAGCAAACGGCGCCAAAATGAGGACAGGACAGGGAGAGCGATGATGGTGCCGGCCAACGGCCACGACATCCACTCGCTTCTGACGGCGGTGAACCAGAAACATGAGGCAAGCTCTGGTGCTGCGTCCGTCCAGCTCCGGAGGCGGTCCAAGGTGAGCGGTGCGGGGTACATTCCCTGGTCCGACTCGAAGATGTCTTCCAACATTTCATCGTCGAGGCCTTCCGCCATCAACGGCGCCTGCGGGGAGCCCTGCGGCTGTTTCTTCGGAGGCATTATTGATGTTTTACTCTGTCCACAGTTCGATGATTGATGACGTTGAAAGAAGGGAAAGATACAGCAAGATGACGCGCCTTACCTCGCGCCCTAATCGTAATTGTTGGGGACGCGCTGCGGAATGCCGGCATGACGCGCGCTGTGGAAGTTCTGCCACGGGGGTTGAACCCCACCAGATCTCCCCCTGATGCGACCCAAGCCAGGGCGAGCAAGATGCCCACCCCCAAGAATATGTAAGGTAAGACAACGTGGATTGCATGACAGATGCTTGAACTTGGAGTGACATGATGAAACAATGTTCGATATGGCATCGGAAGATTTCTCTTCTAAGTATGGTTCAGTAATAAGCGTCTTTGGAAGTTTGCATTTGTAAAGGCTTCACAAGCTGGCTCTGATTAAAGTTTGGCTGTGAAGATTCCGCATTGTTCATCCTCCGCAGTCATTGAAAGTACATGATTTGACGAAAATGTTTTCAATTACCGCCAAGCACGCAGGTCCCTCCGAGAATACAAACTCGCCAGAAAGATCCAAAACTCAGCTAGGTGATATTGTGAAGAGTTTCCTGGTACTTTCCTAAATCTGAGAGATGATGGTTGCAGCTTGCTCAGCGAGGTCGTAAGTCGCAACCTGCAAGTGGGCAGCGATCGGGACAGAGAACACTGAAGTGTCCACCACGAACAGGTTATCGAGTCCCTTCACCTTCAGGTCATTGTCCACAACCTTTCCCATAGACACGGTGCCAGAGGGATGAAAGGCAGATCTTTCACGAAATGGATAATTAGCATCAAGACACTAGGAACACTTTGCGACGTTGTGCAACTTACCGGACAGACGCGCGAAGAGGGCATCGTCCGTGATCCCTTCTGTAAGAGCATCCTGCCCCTCAGAAATGACCTCACCTCCAAGGATCTCTCTTCCCAGAACAGTGGTGTTACTCCCAGCGAACCGGTACTGCAGGCGCTGAGCCTCTCGGTGCACGTATCGGTCAACGTTGGTACCGAAGTAGTTGGGATCGACGACCGGGAAGTCGCTGGCGTTGGTAGAGGCAAGAGTAACGGTTCCCCGAGAGGTCGGGAGAAAGAGGATAGACATGAAGCTGACGGTGCTTCCACTTGCACCAACTCCGTAGCTAAAGTACTGGAACACATGCTCCAAGAGATCACGATTCTGCTGAAGCAAACGATGCGTGCTCAGATCCGGCGCCACGCCCTCGTCGGCTTCGATCGCTGCAGCCAAGCTCTGCGCATCGACGGATGTGGACACCATGAAATCCTGCGGGTTACCCCATCTATACTGCTCCTGGTCGAAGAGTGGGTTTCCGGAACCTGGGATCCAGGCTTCCTTTGGGTTCCCGATGGCCCACGATGTCGTTGAAGAGGAGTGCTCCATGAAGTTCTTGCCCACTTCAGGCGATTCGACCTTGAACTTGATACCATGGCGCTCTAACTCATCACGAGGACCAATGCCGGAGAGCATGAGGGTCTGAGGCGTTCGAAGGGCGCCGGCTGATAGGATGACTCGTCGGCTGATAATCTGCGTGCCATTTGCGAGCTGAACTCCGGATGTATGTATCGTTCCATTCGTAGAGACAAGCACTTTCTCGACTAGAGTATCAGCGAGCACAGAAATGCCATCGAGTGGATAGATCACTGAAGCGATCTCTCTTCGACTGTTGTGCTTGTTCTCGGAAAAGTCACCAACGCTAAGAGAATTGCCTGCGTTGCCATAAAGCCCCGGCAGGGTAGGTACTCCAATATCATTCCACGACTGGAGCATGTATTCGCGAAGAGGGAAGGGTCTGCTTGTCGATGTGACCGTTTGAGCAAAGACGTTGCTAGTGTAGCCGTGTTATTCCGGGTTCTGGTCGGGGTGTTGGAAGGCTTCGGACTGCCTCATGAAGGGAAGCTAGCTGGCATATGACCAGCGGTCACCGCCAACCGTAGCTTCCCATTCGTCGTAGTCGGCTTTGTCGCCTCGAACCCAATTCACTAGAGAAGAAGGACTGATTAGTACAGATGGACCTCTTCACTGATAGCAAACAGATCAGAAGACCTACCTGCATTGATCAAAGTGCCGCCTCCCAGTCCGGTGCCCAGGAAGATGTCGAGGGTCCGATTGTTGAGGTTGACTTGCGGCACGGTAGGAACGCTCCATCGAAGGTCGGCACGACCAGTACCGTTTGGCCAGACAATATCCTGCCGATCATTGGCATTGGGGCCGGCGTCAATGACCAGAATATTGAGGCTGGTGTTAAGGCCCAGCAGACGGTTAGAGACAACTGAACCGGCCAGGCCACCACCAACAACAACGTAGTCCCACAGTATGATCTAGAAATGCTTTGCCGGTGTTAAGGCAAGCACGGTATGGATTGACAAACAGTTGGTACGGTAACGTCCAATCTCGACGTCACTTGTAGGAGGAGAGCAGCGATTAAATACATTACCATAATGGCCAAAGTACCCCTATCTCTGTCAAAGCTCGCGTCTTGGCCCGAACATGAGGCCGAGCAATGATATCAGTTCACTAAGACTTTAAATAACAACCAGGGTTAAGTCGGTCCTTTCAACGTCGTCATCCCCGGCACGCATCGTAACCTTCCTATAGCGGCGACCTCTCCGTGCTTTAATAGAGGCTTGGCTGTGCTATCAATCGTTCGAAGTGCTGTCATCGACACAATCTCTTGCGCAATGATTGTAGGGCCTGGCTTGGGTGCCCACCAAGGAGCTCCCCGGGGAGCTCAAGCACCTCGGTGGCTGTTGCGATGGGTCTAGATATCAGCCCGTGGGATGTCAGCAAGTTGCATGTCAGCAGGTAGCATGAAGCGTCATTTCGGATCACATCAGGTGAAGCTCCTTATTCCTGCATTGGACGATATCAGTTTGACAATCCAGGCATACTGAAGGCTCGGAGTGATCCAACTGGTACGGCTGTGATGATTGCTGCTTTCAACTCCTGGAGAAGGACCTATGAGGCTACTTGCCGACCCAAGGATCCCTCGAAGCCCGAACTCAATACAACCGTGTGTCGACGAGTCTTCATGTAGGACACGTCGGGAAAGCTATTGGATGCCAAGCACCCGACGGGATGTTGAATTGATGCTGCCAGCTGACATTGCCGATCCCCATGCCGCATCTTCTGTGTGTGCAGAGCTGAGAACAGCAGCCCCGCAGGATAGAGATAATGGCTCCTCCTAAGAAGTACACATAGGAAAACTTGAGTTCGCGCTTGTGTATCTGTCATTATGGAAGGTCTTCTTTATACCTTCCAAGTCTTTCAGCGGCGAATTTGATTTGCTCCTGGTCGTTTCAGAGCAGGAATGGTGACGAACGAGATTCTTTCGGCACGCTCGAAATGAATAATTACTAACTCTGTTTGTACCCACACGAGGTGACCATAATGCGCCAGAATCCAGTTTCATGTTCTCACTCAGGCAATTGGAAGTAGATCAACTCCCCTCTAGCCGCCTCGTGCTGCTCCGGGTTATTAAGGGTGGAAAGCAGCAGACGGTCAAGCCCCGGGGTGCCCCGTATGTAATTATAAACAATACCAATCACCGATACAGCAAGCATAATATCGCTACCGCTGGCAAATATCATCGACGGGGCCAGACGCATGATCCTCAACGCTTCGGCCATCGGCTGCCAATGGTGCTTAATCTCTTCTGGCATATACAGCGGCCCGCTCATTGTCTTCTCGAAACCCCTCTCTGGCGGGAAGGGCTGAGGTTCCCGATTGCCAGTACGCAGAACACGTAGAACCTGCATGATATAAACCAGAGTTGAGTTGTATATCAGGAGATCCGTCGCCTGGTTAGCTGATTTGACGTCTATAGCCCTCGTCAAGATTTCTTTAACCCAAGGGATCGTGATGCCATCTGCGTCTTGTGGCAGATGCAGCCACATTTCTGTGGCTGCCTTGGGGTTGACGACTTCCCAGTCTTTCCTCCACTTGTACAGGCGTGACAGATGATCCCACGCTCTCATCTCGACATCAGACTTTTGACGTTTTGTCAAAGAGATTGGTGAGGGGCCAAGCATAGCGCCGAGGCCAGGCAGGTCGACGTACATGTCTATGAGCCGGTCGTGCAGGGTCTTTGGGTTGTGTTTCCAGGGTATGGTCTTCCAGGCTACTTGTTCGAAGAAAGAGGCTTCTTTGTGGAAGAAAGAGCTGCATGACTAAGTTTAAGATGTTCGAATAAGCCTCAAGTCTGGACCAGTGAATGGTTCTATTGGAGATACTTACGTGTTGCGCTCGTATCTGTCTAAATATCGTCAACATGGGCTCGTGCTGGAAGTGCTCTGGCCCGCAAAATTCAATGACTCGAATCACCCCAACGTAATGTGGAAGGTTTGGATTGGCCTCAATGGTGTACTGTTCAGTTATTAGCTCGGTAATTATCTGTTATGTCTCAATCTACGTTTCATCTTCAACGGACGTTAGGATAATGGAAATACGCATACCTGGTACATGCACAACACCATAATAGTGAGAGCCCAACGCGCCATGTCATCTTTTGACTTTTCTTGAAGCGCCCAGTGAAGTGCTCTGATGACGGCGCCATTCATCTCATAGCCATCCGACACCATTTTGGGCTTTCCCGTCATTGTTCCCATGTACGCCAGGGCAGTCGCCAGACCCGCGGCATAATGAGCCTTTTCTGCCTTTGTGGAGTTCGCCGATATTGACGTACTCAGCAACGGTTTCCAAAACGGTGCCCAACGGTAGTTAGCCAGCAGATGTGAGAACGCCATGGTGTTACGGAAGGCGGTCAACGGCAACTCTGGTGCAATCTTGGCCCGCAGGACTGGCGCGGAAGTCACGGGAACTAAAGCTGGGCTGCCGCTGCTCTCCCCATTGACCGTGTAGTTCTGCATGCGGAGCGGCAGGTCATAACCCAGGCATTTATGACCTGACTTGACACACCGGCCGCATTCTGGGCGTTCCCTGCCTGATGATTGGAGGATCCGTCAGCTCGGGAGAGCCCGCGATGAGATGTGAGATCCTCCCAGCCGGAGGTACTTACCGCATCTCACCCGCCTTCGCCGACAGGTGTGACAGTAGCCGCTCGTAGGCGCGCGTCCCATCTCGGCGGCCTGACTCGTGATGGCCAAAGAAGAAGCAATGCTGTGTCTTGGTCTGCAACTTGCCGACCCGAGTCCGGAGTCTTAGTGCGTGATGATGTGTCAAGGGCGCGGAGACGTGTGTGGTTGTCTCCGAAGAGAATGACAAGACAGTGATTGTGTTCTCAATCAGGAAACTTTCGTCGGCCTCAATTGACAGCAAACGCAACCACCGTCTCTGTGATATTTGTACTGCGCGCTTCAAAGCAGGCGCGGGGTGCAAAAGTGGACTGGGCCGACATGAAACGGTCTGCCACTGACAAATTCGGAGCGTTACCCGGATGTGCGGGTCGACTGACGACGTTCATCAGCAAAGATGCTGCACAAAGGTTCGAGGCTCTTGTCAGCGCTAAACCCTTCATGAGAGAGATGCTGCATAAGCGATGTGTACCCTGGGCATTCGTAAGTGCGGGCCTATCACGACGCTTTTTGCTGAAGGATTCATCACGACTATTGGATGATCTACCGCGCCGGGGATGTCTCGATGTGGTAAGTTTGCTCGAGATGCAGAGAACCGCGCATAAGACTGATATTGTCAGCAGGCATCATCGTTGAAGTCTGACTGATTGAGGCGCTAGAACCCCCATGATTCTGAGGGAAGGTAATGGGAGTGATGTGGGGGAAGCAAAAACGAAAAACAAACGCAGTGATACAAAAAGCAGAAGGTCCAACGTCGGATACCTAGTATGACTTGGTGTTGAGCTATCATTGAAACCATTCACGCCACCTTGATTATGGGCTGGGAAAATGTGTATCAAATGCTGTCAGCCGTGAGACGGCCTGCCTCTTCCACGGTTATGTTGCCACGATACATTACTCAAGGTTCCTGTGAAAACAATGCAATAGGGCGCAAGTACTTCAACGAGCCTCTCGTGATAGATCCATGAAAGGAGGCCGGACAGAGCGAAACTCTGGAGAAAACAGATTCCCAAACGCACCGAGTGGCTATCGTATCACCGCACATACGAATGGCGACATAGTAGCGGCAAAGCCAGTGTGTGGTCAAATCTGTCAACTCGTGGGCCCGGTGGCCGTGTCGAACATGTACTCCATTGTCATTAACGTCTATATACGACACACTCCGTCTGCACGTCAACTGTATGTTCTAGGGGCTAGCGGTTGCCCTGCTGCAACCCCACCATTTTTGTACTCTCCGACAGGCAACCCATATCTCAACGAACACGAAACCGTACCCTTATATAATCATAGTCTCGTCCCTTTCAATTACGACTCTCAGCGTGTCTTTAGGACGCAGCGTGAAATTCGGGTTCGCTAACTCGATTGTACCGTCGTATCCAGGCTGTGGCGAGAACGTAAAATTGCGGACGAGGGCAATGATGACGGACTTGATGTTGAGTAGTGCCATATTCTTCGCGATGCATCCAGAAGGACCCTGGAGGAATGCCTCCATAGCGTAGGAGTCCTTAGCGGCACGACCGTCGGACCAGCGGTCGGGGTCATAGACGTGCGCGTCCGGGCCCCAGAAGGCGGTGTTGAAGTGTGCGACGGCTGGGCAAAGGGTGACCTGAGTGCCCTTTGGGACAAAGACGCCACAGACTGTGACATCTTCTGCGGCCTCGCGGGGGAGGAAGATGCCTGGAAGATCATAGATGTCAGCAAAACCTGTGAGAAACTGACGCAGGAGTTGGAGCGCACCTGGTGAGTAGTATCGTAGAGTCTCGCGGAGGAAGTTGTTGAGGTATGAGAGATGCTCAACCTCCTCATAGGTAGGATCCCAGTCCCGCGGCTTGCCAGAGCAGAGCTCGTTGACTTCCGATTTGAGGCGCGCCTGGACGCCGGGGTTCGTAGCAAGGACGTATGCAACCCACATGAGGGTTGAGCCAGTTGTCTCATGGCCTGTTACTAACTTCAGAGGTTTTCTTGGGTAAAAACAGGTAGTTCAATCCATAATGGCTTACCTCCAGCGATGAAGTTGAGCATGTACTCCAAGAGCTCCTCATCAGTCCACAGCCTCTCTCCCTCCTCAAATTGACAATCTTCCATAATGAAAGTCAGGATATCCCTTCTTTCCGATCTCTTCTCTCCATCCAGTCCGCGCTTCTCTCGCATCATCTCCATGGTGCGATTGCCGACGCAGTTCAGCAGCATGGTTCTAATTAGAGCCACGTCGTTGAGCCACATCTTGTTGCTTTTCAGTGGCAGCCACGAGCGAACCGGTACGTGGCCGTCGATAAAGGTGATTATATGTCCAAAGGCGGGCTGGCGGATGATGCGCTCATACACGTCGTAGAAGTGCGCCTCTGGGAGTGAGATGCTCTCGAGGTCGCAGCCGATAGAGCCAATGACGAAGACGTCGAGAGTGGCCTTGCGAAGGAAGCGCTCGACTTTGGCACGGTTAGCTTGGATATCTAAATAAGGGGGGAGGCACTGGGTTTAGCTACCGTCAACCAACTTGCGGCCTTCACCTCCTAACTCGTGGCTGATAGCCTCGCAGAGCAGACGGGCCTTGTTCTGGAATACGGGGAGCATTCTCCGGGTATTTTGGTTCGAGAATGCCTCTGTGATGATGTCTCTTAGCAAACGTGTATGACCCACACTGGTTTTGAAGACTAACTGGAAAGCTGTGTCCGCTGCCTCTTCCTGTCATCGCCCTCAGAGAACATGAGTCCGTGACCGGTGATGGGCGAGAACATCCTGCCTGCGAGCTGTGACTTTCGAAACGAGTAGGCCTTCGTCTGTTGTACTTCCTTGAAAGCCGCAAGACTGTTGACCATGAGCGTCTCCGTGTTACCAATGGTCAGATACCGCACGAATGGGGCATCGGGCCACCTGCGCATCCAGGAAATAAAGATATCGGCGGGACCAGGAGTTTTGATCTGGTTGAGCATTTGTCCGATGAACAAGTGCCCCCCCTGGTAGTTTCACTCGTCAGCGAAAATTCCCATGTAGTTCCAACGGATGTCAAATTCAGAAGACTGAAGTCCTGTCGTAAAGCCTTCATCATCACGTACCTGAGGAGTTGGAAGGTGGCGCATGGGCGACACCCAGTAAGGATAGATGAAAACCCGGTAGCCTACGAACACAAGGCCCTGAATAGCGAGAGACGCAAAAAGTAGTAGCCAAGCTGTGAAGAGATTGACATGGTGAAATCTCCAGGTAAGAGCGGTGATGAGGAGCGATGCTCCCACGCAGAGCCTTGCAGCCATCCTACAACAGCGATCTTGTCTGCAATGATAAACAAATGTCCAAAGCGCCCACGCAAGACGACGAAAGGCAACCAAATATTAGGGCAGGAAGAGTATTACGCAGGGCATGAAATCGCAAGACAGAGCGTTAGAGGGGAATAATGGTGAGAGTGAGTGTAAGTGAGTCGAGGAGGCTTGTTCGCTAAGGCGGATGGAAACTTCGAAGGCTTCCTCGTCCTCTCTTGCCACAGCACAAGTCAACGGGTACCGTCAGGTTTTTGTAGAAAAGCTCCCAGAGCCCTTTCACAATAGTTTTTCGAATTCCTTTGTGTTCTCTTTGGCCATCAAGTCCAACCATGTGCCGTCCTCCCACACCCCAAAAGGAGGGGGGCCTGGCGGCAGAGCGGAGATTTCATAAACATCGAGTATGCAAAGCCTCCTCCAAACTGCATTATCACCGATCCCACCAAGGATCTTGAACCATGAGTCGACCAACAAATTCTTCCAGACAAGCAAACATTTCGTCACACACTGAGCGCCACCAACATAAATGCTCAGGATGGGGAAGAAATACATCCCGGCATGGACTCACCGCAAGATCAACTTGCAATCTATTCTCGTCGACACACAAGGATCTCCTCATCAACTTCCCTGGCAAAAGTCTCTCGCATGGCCACTGGATCTGGCTTCATGGGAACACAAACTGCTGAATTACCCCTGACGGCGGCGTGACACCCACGAGGGGGGTGGAGTTGGGATCGGAAGCAACAACAAACGTGAGGCTGGTCCCTGTTCAATCCCCGTCACCAGCGATCAACGACTATCTGCAGAACGGGGTGTGCGTCCATGCGCGAAAAGGCGAATACGCCTGGAGACGATGGCGGTCTCATTGTCCTCGGTGCCCCAGGTCTTTGAAAGCGTCCGGCTGACAATTGTCCCCCTCCCCGTTGGGCGGCTGCAGAATCGCAGGCAGCATAATCATGAAAGAACGCCGCCGGCAATCTTTCCGAGTATTGAACAGCAAAGCGGATGCTGCCGCGAAGTTACACAGGCCCAGTCGTTTGGAACAACCCTCCAATCGACTCCAACTCGCCTCCTCGTCCGCCTCTCTTGACTGAGACACGAGAAATTGCCGTCTGATGCGTCCTGCAGGCCAGACAAGAGGCAGAGCTGATAGGTCCGGAGTCCTAGATTGCGTGAAAAGAGACAAGAGGAGACTATTGATGCTGGCGTAACAAGTCTGGAAGACCTTGCGAAAGGCTCTCTGTGGTTACCGCCGCTGCGGCCGCCGATGCGACCAGAGACGGGTACACGCTGCATCGACGACAATTCCTATGCAATTCGCTGCACATGCGCACGCGCGAGATCATCGTCGCCATCAATCACTCCGCATCAGCATGTCGTGGAGCATCCGGAATTACCCTCATACAAGCTTATTGGTGGATGTATTTCCCCTTGTACGACCTCAAAGTTGCAGGTTGGCCTAGTTGACTGGCCATTCGGCGGTTGCGTCTGCTTTTCACCCCTCGCACGGTACTTAAGAATTTTCTGCGAGATCTGAGCGAGGATTTCCGATGTATCCTGACCCCCCGGGGGCCGCGGCCAATGTCTCTGATCCAGTCGGCGGGCGGGGATAGGGGGGAAGGGGATGTGAGGCCACGATCGATCGTACAGAGATCTTTTCCCAGGACCTGGGAGCGACGTCGATTCCCGAGAATCGCCTACGGATATTAAGTGGCTGAAATCTTTGCTGTGATTGGGTCGGATTTCTGCAGTTCTTGCAGCCGCCAAGCGTTGATGAGGAGATGCTGAGCGGAGTTTAGAGCGGCTGAAGACTTCTCAAAGACGAGGCACTTTTCTTTTCTGTTGTCACGAAGCAAAGATGTGGTGGCTCAGGTGAGTGATGACGGAGTTTCAAGGGTTTGATGAGAAGAGTTCCAGAGTCAGGGCGAGCAATTCAGACCCGACAGAGGGTTTCTTCTATCTGCAGGCTGTTGGGGATCACGGCTCATCCTGACTTGCGAGGGTGTTACACGAGAAAGGAAGCCATGGCCTTGTCAATTTGAAATCTTGTATGCTTGTATCCAGGCGCCCGGCAATGTCTCACACACCCCCTACGCTATGGGTAAATAGCCTTAGGGAGCTTGCAGATGGGGCTGGCCGTGATTACTGATATGGGCCGTCATCTGAACTTGCGCGTGACACGAGACATGACCAGCATGATCGTGGGAAACCCAAGTACCTGGCTTTGGACTTGAGGTGACAGCCACGATATCGAGGGTAGCCTCGCAGTTACACTTCATGACTATTTTGGGAGCAAGTCAATTTCCAACATGAGAATTAAAGTATTGTACCGGTGCCTGCTTTTGCGTTACGCCACACTTTCAGACCTCGGCCAGCTCAGTGGAACAGACTGCCAACAAGTACATGTGTATATATGTGGCGACGTATGTCACGCAACAGTAAACACTTATGCAGCTGTTGAAATCCTCAACGTCGAGGAGGCAGCGTAGTCGTGACACGACCTTGTCTTTTCTAAAGTTGATGCAAAGATGCGCCGGACGTCTGGCTTTATGTCAAATGATGTCTTGAGGCTCAAACCAAACGATGACCAGAGTCTGTCGCTTTTCTATGACACATTCAATATCCGAGAGCTCGTTTTCGTAAAGCGTTCGAGTGATGGAGACTGGTGCATCTCACCCCTTGCGTTTCATCGCCTGGATCCCTCTCCAGAGTCTTGATCCAGGACGATCAACCACTGCGAAGTCGGCCGCTGACCCATCAGTGAACTAATCCCACCGGCAGTTGTAGTAACATGGTGACCAGTTATGCTATACTCCTGAAAGTGTTCGTCTGAAGGGGCAGAGCACTCCCGGTCGCTGAGTCTTCTGGGTCGGCGTATGTGCGTTGCTGCATCCCACCGGTAAATGAGGAAATAATCAGGGAACCAATGTAAGACTCAAAGCGTCATTTCGCAGTAGTCACGATGGAGCTCTACGTTTGGGTTCACCCTCGGCGTTCTTTTATGCACTGAAGCCGAAGACTCGGACTCAAAGACTCAACAGCAAGTCGCAGATATAAACTGCGAAAAACTTCAAAGCCTTCAATGAAATTACACAATAAGAGTTTTATCTTGCTCGAATCTCCCGAAACTTTCTAAGTCGTACTCTTGAGCTTCCCAAAACCCCCTCTCTGCTGCACCAGGTCTCGATTGACATGGCGGAACCAAGATTAAATATCATCATTGTCGGCTCCGGCTTAGCAGGCTTAGCGGCCGCCAGTACTCTTCGAGAACACCACAATGTCGCCGTCTACGAGCGTGGCAGCCAAGATGTCGCGACCGGTGGACAAGGCCTATCCATCTATCCCAATGCCGAGAAAATACTCAAGACCGTAGGATTCAGCGCTGATCGCGCTGGTGCCGTCGGTTGCCAAGGGTACCGCTCTTTTGATAAGAGCGGCAAGATGTTTGATGATTTCCCAATCGACTTCCACGCTAGATATGGAGGCGATATTTTGCTCATGAAGCGGCCTGATTTCAGAGCCGAACTTCTACGTCTCGCAACAGCCCCGGCCCAGGAGACAGATGGTATCCGTGGCGAGCCTGCGGAGATCTTTTTCAACACTCCCGTCGTTGATTTGGACCCAGAGACAGCAACTATCACCTTGAAAGACGGCTCTACTGTCCAAGGGGATGCAGTGGTTGGTGAGTTACTCATAATTCAATCTCCATAAGTTTCAAAATGCTCAACAGTGCGTTCGTAGTTGCCGACGGCGTCCACTCGGCTTTACGTCATCGGATCACGGGCGACAAAGCCCACGCCCCAAAGAAGACTGGCCTTACTCTTTTCCGTATTGCTGCTTCGATTGAGGATATGAAGCGAGTTCTGGGTAACTCCTCAGATTGGCTGCCTCCGCCAGAGGATGACAACCGCCTCAACTTTGTGCTAGCTGGGGACAACACCAACCGTGTCGTCGTTCATTATCCAATGGCACATCACAACTCCCGGAACTTCTCTTGCCTTTTTCTCATGCCTGATAGTAGAGCAAATGTCGCGGAGTCATGGTGTGTAGACGGAGAGAAGGAAGAGATGTTAGAGGTCTACAAGGACTTCCCCGAAGAGATCCTGAAGATCATGAGGTACGTCGCCGAACATTGACTGCTACTAGGCCTTTGCTAATGCGGTGTTATCAGTGTGGCAACGGAACTCAAAATCTGGGATCTTCAGGATATGGACCCGCTCCCAAACTGGAATCGAGGGCGGTCCATCCTCATTGGCGATGCTGCTCGCGCCATGACTCCTCTTCAAGGCCAAGGTGCGAACTTGGCCGTGGAAGATGCAGAGGGTCTTCAATTTCTTCGCCCCGGAATGTCCCACGAGGCAATCGCATCAGTGCTGCAGACAATCGACAAAGTTCGGCGACCACGCGCGATAGGAATTCTCCTTGACACTCGTAAACAAGCCAGGAATGCTACGATGGAGGAGAGGTTGTCAAAGCTGGACTTCAATTGCAGTTACAAATCCATCCATGAGGTCCTCAAGGCCGACACTTCGGGAGGAAAATGATGTATTAATTGCTTCTATGAGCTGTTTTCCGTGTACAAATGCGAAAGACATTAGAGTTAGAAATGAAAGGCTCGTGAGGTTTGTGACTAAAACACGGGCATCCTGGCACTGATATCTGCGGTAAATGTTGTTTAGAACTGAAGAAATGATCTTTGTCGAATTTGGGCTAGGAGAACCACAGTACTGCTTGGGTGAAGTATCAATTTGAGTCACTTATTTTAAATGTTCTCGGCCTCTGGCAATCTGCTCAACGGGACTTAATTGTTCGTAAAGACACTCGGAGAAATCAAAACTCAGCTGCCGATACTGATAGTATCGTTTGCAGCATGTTCTAAATAGAGGATTCCACGGGGATTTACTCCTGGGCAAAGTCCAACCAAATAAAATGTTCACAATTCCCATAAAGCTTTAAATCTGCCGTCCGCCTTGGCAAGTAGCACCTGGGGCGGACCATCCTCGACCACCTCCCCTGCATCCAACATAATCACCCGATCACAGGAAATAGCCATCTCCTTCCGATGTGTGACCATGATTACCGTATATCCCCCAAACTCAGAGTCCAGTATCCGATGAACTCTCTTCTCCGTCTCAGTATCCGCTCCCGATGTGATCTCGTCAAGGAGCAGAAGACCGCCGTCAACACCGGTTTCTCGACGTCTCACCCTGCGGCGTAGTACCGCGCGAGCAATACTGAACAATTGCTTTTGGCCCGCACTGAGTTCAGCTCCGCTGATAATGGCATTAAGTCCGCCCTTTTCTTCGACAGCGGTGTTGAGACCGACATCGCAAAGAACGGCAGCACATTCTTCATTAGTTGCAACGGAGGCTGGGTCGAGATTCGCGCGGAATGTTGTGCCTTCGGGGAGGAAAACGGGGTCTTGCGAAGCTGAAATGACGCGCTCGCGGAGGGTGATACGGTTGACGGTGTTGAGGGGAACGCCATCAATCATGATGGCAGGCTGCAAATTTGTAACAGTGCTAGCTTGCAAGGGGTCGATGAGGCGTAGTAGTAGTGCAAGGATAGAGGATTTACCGCTGTTCGAGGTCAGTAAACATGGCTCGGCAAGGGCGTTTGACGGCTTACCTTCCCGTCCTTCCGCATATTGCAACTTTCTGTCCGGGTTCGAAAATCATGTTCAAACATTTCAGGACCTTATCACTGCCATTGTAGCTTACGTCCACGTCACGTAAATCCACGTGCCCGTTCATTGGCCATGCTTCATCAGGTTTCACATCATCGCCCACGGAATCTTCTCTCTCAGTCTCCTCTCCGAATGCTTTGAGGCGACCGATTGCGCCAAGAGACGTTTCGAGACCGGTGTACGCGATCACAATTGTTGTCAGCGTGCCGCCGAGTGTGATGAGAGTGACCAGACCTGCACCGACATTGCCCGTGTCAGATCTTAATTGCGTCGCGAGAGCTACTAAGAGGACAGCTACAACGGCCACTATGATGTTCATTGTGAGCATCAGCCACTGCTGTGCCATTGCTAACAAATATGAAGGACGCTGGGAATCATCGAGCAGGGTGTTGTTGCGGGCTAGTTGATGAGGAAACCAATCGAAAGCCCGGATGGTGGGCAGGCCATTCATGGTGTCCAGGAAGTTGGTACTGGAGAAAGACTGGTGAGAATGCGGGCTGTTTGAGTTGAGTTCAAGGCTTGGAAGTCTTACTAGAGAGGATTCTTTGCCTCGAGATCAAGAATACGAAGCCGCTTGGAGGTGGGAAGATAAATCCTCTGAACCACCCAAAGCAACAACATGAAGAACAGATAGCTAATTGCCAGCCAGGCTGAAGACACCGCAATCACGGCAGCCTGCCCAATTGCGGTGGCAAGACAGAAGCAGAGGTTGTTAATCATGCGCGGAAGTTGCGTATCCATGATGTTCATATCTTGGCTGAAGAGGTTCAGAATCTTGCCAACGTCCGTGGTGCTCAGAAATCGGAGACTGCTATTCATGACTGTGTCCACTGTGGCATGATGAAGGTCTGTCCCAGCAAGACGTACGGCAGTGCGAAGCATGATGAGACCAGCAGGGAAAACGCAGATAACTCCACCTGCTCCAATGAGGGCATAAAGTCCCATCCAGAAGTCGAAGCTATGCTGAGGCGAGGACGATGTCGAGTCTGCCGACCAAAACTTGAGCCAGATTGTTGGGAAGTTGGCACAGAAGCCAACACCAATCACTAAAATAGCGAACATGATCAGCGGAAGAGGCTTCATGGTGGAAAGCCAGTGGCGATAGACGGCCAAGTCGACGGTCGGAATGGTTGCTGAGATAGGCTGGGCTTTTGATACAATGACCGTCTTCAGAGGCTGCGATGCTTCTCTCGCCTCCTTTGACGGGGATATGTCCATCTCATCGGCTGTCGTAGCTTTCTTGCTTTGTCTTGTGATGGCTTCTGTGATACTCGTGAGACCGAAGCGTCGAGCTCTCTCCTCATCTTCTGTAATGTCTATGAATGTGCCGTGATCGAGAATAGTACCCTCTTGTGTAAGCGCAATGATGTGATCGGCAACCGGCAACAACTGTGTCGAGTGCGTACAAACAATGACAGTCGTTCCCCGCTTCCTCAGAAGTCCATTGCTCCCGAAGATGGCCTGGCAAACTTGGTGCTGCGTAGATGAATCTAGTCCACGAAACACGTCGTCGAGGACGAGTATATCGGCTTCATGATAGAGCGCTCTCGCTAAAGATATACGTTGCCGCTGGCCACCACTCAGTGAGATACCCTTCGTGCCCACAACAGTTCTGTCTCCAGCTGGCATGGTTGCCAAGTCGTCCAACAGCATTGCTGCCCGTATGACGTCGGCGTAGCGAGCTGTGTTGAGTGGAGAGAACCCGACGATGTTCTCCATGATTGAGGAATTGAAGAGAAACGGTGTCTGGTCGCAGTATGCCAATTTCTTCGATCCTAAGGTGACGGTACCCTTCGCGTGGGGTATCTCGCCAAGTAGAGCTCGACAGAATGTGGATTTGCCGGAGGCCACAGGACCAACTACGAATCCGATGGATGACTTGGGAACGTAGATGCTGATGTCTTTGAGGACAGGCTTGTCGTCTTTCCAGCCGAAACTTCCCCCTTGAATGCTAATGAAAGCCTCTTTGCTCTTGACTTCAATAGTCGACTTCTCAGCCTTCTCGTCAGTGTCGGTTGACGCAACGATGTGTCGCCCATCGACTCTTGTCTCCTGAGCCAGGAACAACTTGATTCTCTGGAGACATGCAAAAGAAGCAGCTATGATGGGCAAGCTTTGCAGTACGACCAGTAACGGTGAAGTCAGCAACGCCAAGAAAGATAGAGCTGTAAATGCTCGCGTTTCATCCAAGACCTTTGGGCCGAAAGCAAAAGCCAAGGCTGGTGCAATAGCTTGCGGAAGCTGGCTCGAACTGGCACTGATGGCGATAAGGATGCGCGAGCGCTCCCCCACACGAATCTCGTCTTCCCTCTCCCGTTGCACGAGAGCCGCAGAAGGACGAATCATTCCGGACAAACGAAGATCCTTGATGTTAGAGAGAACGGCTGAGGTGACAGCGATACGTTTCTGCACGCGAGCCATCCACGCGCTTTGGTACGGCACAGCACGTTTTGATATCGCAAACGAGATGAAGAAGCAGATGAGAACGATGGCCAAGGGAGCAAGGAAGGCGAGGCCAAGCTGCCGTTGTAGAAGCCAAGAAGCGAGTCCGATCTGGATGGCATTGGCCCAGACCTCGTGCATGAGGCGGAGGCCAGTGTAGATTCTCTCGACATCGGCACCCATCAGTGTGACGGCAGCTGAGTCGCCATCGCCCATATGCTGAATTACGGCCGTTTTCCGGTAGATTGCAGATATCAGGTACGCGCGGAGGAGGGACTGAAAACGCTCTTGGTAGTACCAGTATAGGGCGGTTGAGATGGCGATACCCGAGTAGGTCAAGACTGCGACTGCGACGAGCCCGGAGGCGGTTGATGAGTTGTCTTCATTAGATGACAAGAAGCCCAGTAGGCGTTGGAGGAAGAAAGGTTGACAGAAAGTGAAACCAAGAAGACAAAGTCTTGGAAGAATGGGCAACAGAAGTGACCAGCCCAGCGGCCTCGCGAGCCACAGAACGAGGTCTTCTGAGATAGAGGTTCCTTTCGACTCTGGGCGTCTTCGAGTGTCTAGCTTTGCGACCGAGATGGAAGTATCAAATGGGAACAGGTCATCCATTACCAAGGGCTTGTGGTACCCCTTCCACAACAAGGGGTTGAGCCATGAATAGAGACCGAGACTTAAGATACTGCTCGTCTCTTCCGGACTGTGCTCGTCAGAGTCCCACTTAAGCCACCGCCTTCGCTTCAGGCTCTCTAGTGCCAAGAACAAGACCTCAACGACGATTGCAGTCGTGAACAGGACCTTGAAAGACATTGACAGGTGTTCATTGTTTTGTTGGTCTGATGCAGACCAGAGGGAAGGACATCGGTAGATGTCGTAGATGAGAGCGAGAAAGAGGAAAGAGCAAGCCAAGATGGAGGGCCGAGACCGTTTGAAATGCTCAAGAGGCGAGAGCGCAAGTAGTAGGCAAGACGCGGTAAAATTGAGGGCTGTGGATGCTACGAGCTCCGCATTAGGACGGCCATTCTGCTGGCGAAGCACCACGACGAGAAGACCGAGTCTTAGCCCGGTGAATACGGCGCCGGCAACGAGCTTGGCGATCCACATCATTCCGGCGCCACGCACAACGGACGGGTCCCGGGATCGGGCAAGGCGGAGTACGCGGAGCGCTGCGACCGCTACGAAGACCGCCGCAGTTGCGACCGAGAGCCAGAAGATCCATCGGTACTCGACGACGGGGAATTCGTGCGCGTCGCAGTCGGCGCGCAGGCCGAATGCCACACCTTTGATGCAATTATTGTCTTGGTCGTTCATGGTCAACATGAAATGGGCCAAGACCAGAGTGCTCCCACTACAGCACCTGCTGCTGGAGGGACATGCTGCGTTTTGTGTCGCAATCCACCCCTTCAAAAATTCCTGATTGAAAGGAAGGATCGGTGACCAATACCAGAGAGGAATAGCAGGCTGGGGGAAGATGTTCGAGAACACTGGTTGCCGATGTAACGTCTAACATGGGTGATTTGGTACGTGCAATCTTATAGCTGCACCGCCTCAAAGAACTTTCGTCTAGGCCGACTTACCGCTCATGTCTACTACGGGTAGATAAGAGAGAGGTTGTGACTCACAGACGGATTGAGGCAACTGGGGGACAGCGCAAGGGTGTGATTGAATCGAACGTCAGAACGCATGAGCCAACGCAGGTTGGCAGAAAAAATCAAATCATTCTCATAACGAAAGTGGCCGTGTTTGTGGGGACGAAATGAGCTACTATGGTGTGATGGGTAAGTAAAACCGGTGGGGCATGTACTGCCCCAGAAACAGGGGATGTGGTAGGGGACACTAACCAATGAGATTTCAGGCTGTAATAACAGCAAAAGGCAGCAAATTCAGCAGAAAAATAGCTAAATATTGAAAATAAACGATTTATATTACTATCTTAGTACTTTATATATATCCTATTAGTATTAATAACTACTTAGTAATATACTAGTATACTGTAAATAAGCTTTTTAAGGTAGGTTTCTAAAAAAGTAAGCTATATATTATTAACTTATTATTAAAGTTAGAGATAACTAAGCTTCTTAACTAAGCTATAAGTATCCTTAATATAGTCCTTTATCTAGTTCTAGTAGGACTTAATAAGGTTAAGGTTAGGACTAAAAAGTGGCTAGTCTACCTATTAAATCCCTCTAGTAGCTATTTCCTCCCTTATATTTTAAGTAGAGTGATTTAAAATGTTATTTTATATAAAAATAAGGTTTTTATTATATATCTAGTAGTATTACTAAAGCTAGTTATTAATAATAGGTATAATATATTATTAGTAACTAGTAGTATTAATATAGCTTTAATCTTTCTCTTAGAAAACTTTAAAGCTTTTATAGTACTTATAGAAGTATCTTTAGAATATCTAGCTACTTTTTTTGAGATATTTTTTAATAATATAGATAGGATCTTATTCTTCTTTAGGCTAGTGAGTGATATACTACTTTTAGTAGTAGCTATTAGTAATCTATATTTTGTTAGTCTATAAGATATAATACTACTAGTTAATAGTCTAGTTAATATACTTGAGAGCTTAAGTGAGGCGTTTTTATCTATTAGCTTTAGTGATAGGGGGCTTATAGCAAGTAATATACCTATAGAAGCCTAATTAACAGAGATTGGAAAAAATACAATACAGATCAAATACAATACATGTATTTATAAATACATGTATTTAGGGGGGTAAATACAATACATGTATTGTATTATGTATTTAAAGAGATTTTATTACAATACAAATACAATACATGTATTGTATTTATGTATTTTGTATTGTATTTATGTATTTATATATATATATTTAATTAAAGGCTTTTTAAGGTAACTACTACCTCTAATAACTTAATCTATTAATTATAAGTAATAATATAACTACTACCTTCAGGGGTACTTAAAAAAAGCCTCTAACTTAGAAATATCTAACTTTAATAATTTCTTATATAATTAATATTTAATTCTATATAAATTATAAAAAATATAAAAAAATATATATAATTATCTACAAAATTTACTCATTAAACTTAATATCTTCCTGGTCAATATCCTCTTCATCTCCACTACTATAATCTATATCCATCTCAGAATTACTATTATTAGTATCTGCTTCTACTATAAAATCTAATTCTGATTCAGATAAAGAAAGTAAAGAACTATCAAATAAATCACTATAAACTTTAGGACTAAAGTTATAGGTTTTATCTTTATTTAAATCTTTATCCCAACTTTTAAGTAGCATTAATTGCTTTCTTCTAAAATGGGTTAATCTAGTTCTTCTTTTAGTAATAATATTACTACCCTGATTAAAAGTTCCTTCTATAGCAGCAGAAGTAGGATTAATAGCTAAATATTTTCTAGCTAATATACTAAGTATAGGGAATCTTTCTTCATTCTCTTTCCACCATATAAGTGGATTAACCTATTAGTATAATTAGTAAATATATTAAATATATTTAATTTAATAACTTTATATAGTTATTAATTAATAATTAAAAATTAAAAAACTTACTTTATCTCCTTGAATACCTAGCTTAAAATAGCTTTCTAGTTCTGCTCTTTGAAACCTTTTATTTTGTTCATTACTTTTAACTGGGAAAAGCTGACTAATTATTTCCTCTTTAGGCTTAGGTCGAGGATTTTTATACTCTTTAGGCTTAGGTTTTTCTTTATTTAAATCTATAGTAAAATTTGTTCTTGAAATATCTGCTCTAGATTTTCCTTTATTAATAGAACTAGTATAGTTTTCTTCTTCACTACTACTATTATCTATATTAATAAAGCTATTAGAAGCCTCTAAATATAACTGAGATTTGCCTAAAGCATTCAACTCTGCTATAATATTAGATTTTAACCTAAATAGTTATATATTAGTATTAATTTATAATAAATAAATATATAGATATATATTTAATTATATTAAAATACTTACGACTTATATTCTTCAGTTAAATCCTTTTTAGCTCGTTTAATATAAGCTTGCCCAATAAGCTTTTCCACATTAGGTATATTAACTAAACTATTAATATTTAACCTAGGATCTAAAATAAACCCAAATAGATAGGGTTTATATATATTATAGTCTTTTTCAGTAACTATAGGGCTAGGAAAATAGCTCTCTAGTTTATTTAATCCTACTTTAATTGCTGAAGCAAAGTATTGAGAATAAGGGTGTAAAGATTTTCCAGACTAATTAATATAAATTAGTATATATTATATAATAAGATATTAAGGTATATATATATATATATATTAAAAACTTACTTCATCAGTTGAATTAAAATAATCAGTATGAAGTTCTAATTCATCTTTTAATCCATTATAAATATTAGCTAGTAAAAGTATACTAGTACTAATAGTTTGATAACTTTGAGATTGTAAGGTTATAGTAGGGTTATAAAAATGCTTTAATATATCCCTTAAATATTTTAGTTGTACCCACTGATTAAAACTAGGATATACTGCTTTAAATATTTCTGATTTAGTTAGTTGATTTAACTTATTTAAAGCAGGTTGTAGTTCTAAAGCTATATCTATCATCATATAAACTGAATTCCATCTAGTTTCATTACCTATATAATATAGTTAATTAGTATTAATTTATTAAAATATAATATATATATATATATATATTAATAGTATATATATTACTTACAGAGTGGAATTTTAGTTTTATATATATTAGCTTTAAAAGAGCGATCTTCTTTTGTTATATTAATAGCATGCCCAAACTCTTTTTGTATAGTAGTATTATTACGAAGAAGAATTACTACTCGTTTAAGTAACCCTATAATACCTAATATTATAAATTAATATTATATTATATATTAAAAATATATATATAGAAAGAATATACTTACTAAAGTTTTTCTTTAAAAACCTTTCTTTTTCTTTTTCAGATAGCTTTTCTATAGCCCCACTATAATCATTATAAATAGCTATATCTTTAAAGTCTACTATATCTAAATCTTTAATAGTAGTACTACTAAACTTATTTATAATATCTTTAGCAGCTAAATTAAGTATATGTGCTAAGCATTTAATATTATAAATAGGAAAAGTTATATTTTCTTTATTATAGCTATTAATAAAGTTTTTAAAGAAGGTATTATTATTAGAGCCATTATCTCTAGTAATACTATATTAATATTAGATTAGTTATAACTTCTTTATATTATAATAAATATTAACTTTAATAAGTAATACTTACTTTGTTACTGCAGATTTAGGTATATTATAAGCATTTAATATATTTCGAGTAAATATATCTTTAATATAAACTCCAGTATGCGCTTCAGTTAAATATTCAAACCCTAAAATAAATTAATATTAATATATAATACCTTTAAATAATCTAATATATATATATACCTAGTAGTTTATATTTAATATCATATTTACTATTAATAAAAGAAGCTATAACCCCTAAATAAGGTTTATAGTCTATAGAGGTCCAAATATCTAGTTGAAAAGATAAAAAGCCATTATTATTAATATGTTGATGTAATTCGCTAATAATATTAACCCTAAAAGAGTCATATTTTTGGCTAATATAACTATTTAAAGGTTTAGGTTGAATTTTAGGTGTATTACTAATATATATTAATATTATCCCTTTATTATTAAAATAATATATTTAATTACTTACCTATTAAAATAATATAGCATATCATTAAAATCCTTTGAAGTAATAGTACTAAAAGGTAAATTATACCTAATAAGTAGATTTATAATATAATTATAAGCCTCTTCTTCTATAATTTCTATATTACCTCCTAATATAGTACTAGTTCTAGGTCTCTTAAAACTAGATCTAGTAGAGGGGCTAGACATAAAGCTATTAATATCTGCTTGAGTAATATTGCGATTATTATTAGTAGCAATATAATCTGAAACTATAAAGTTAAATAAGTTAGTATTTAGTTTTATTAATTATATAAATTAAAATAAAATAATATAATAGAATATAATATATATATATATATATATATATATATAACTTACGCTTTATTTTTCCAGGTTGTTCTTCTTCTTTAGTAGAAGTAGCTATAAGTTTATGGTGGGTTTTATAGTGGGTAACCCCATTACTAGCTTGAAATCTTGCAGCTTTAGTATTAAAAGACCAGTTACAGGTAGGATAGCTACAAATTAAGTCGATTTTTCGAGGTTCTGATAGGTTTATAGGCCTTAATTTAGGTATAAATAAATTATTTTGTAATATATAAGCTGTAGAAGGTCTCCAAATATAATCAGGTTGATTTTCTTTATCATCTTTATATTTAAATTCTCTAGTATTAGTAATACTAATCTGAGAAGAACTAGCGTTAATTTGAGAGCTATTATTATTAGTATTACTAATATTAGAGCTAGAGCTTATAGAAGAAGTCTCAATAGGAGAATAATCGTCGTTAGGATCAGAAGGCATTTTTATAGATATAAAGAGATTTTTTTATAGATTTAAAGTATATAATAAGTTAAAAGAGTTTATAATATATAGATATAAAGAGTTTTTTTAAAGGGATTTTTTATAGATTTAAAGTAGGTTATAATTTGAAGGAGTTTATAATATATAGTATACTAGTAGTTAGCTTATAGTATTTAGTATATAGTGATATAGATAGAATATTATAATATAAAAGTAGATAAATATTAGCTATATATACTTATTAAAAGTTATTTAAGAGTAATATATAATATTAATAACTAATAATTATTAGTTATTATTATTAGTTATTATTATTAGTTATTATTATTAGTTATTATTATTAGTTATTATTATTAGTTATTATTATTAGTTATTATTATTAGTTATTATTATTAGTTATTATTATTAGTTATTATTACTAGTTATTATTACTACTTAATAGCTATTAGTTATTAGTTATTAGTTATTAGTTATTTATAACTACTTTATATTTATATATATATAATATATATAGTTTATTTATTTTAAGCTTGTAATCTAATAAATCTATAAGCTAAAACTTTAGTTTCTATATTAATACTATTAACTATATTATAAGTTATAACTATTATTATATATAGTTTATAAGTTATATATTATATAATATTAAAGTAAGTAAAATTATTATTATAGTAATATTTTGATTATATCTTATAATAGTATTAATATTATAATAGAAATAGATAATACTTTTATTACTGATAGTAATACTATTATTATTCAAAAAATATCTAAATTTATAGATATGCTTATAAGCTATATTCAATATAATAATATGACTTTAAGAGAGGAAGAAGCTGAAAAAAGAGATGAAGATTTTAATATAGACAGCTTGGGCTTATATGTAGAGGATAATTTTGAAAGATTTGATCCTTTTACTATATTAGCTAGCTAGTTAGAAGAAGAGAAAAAAAGTAAAGCTCTTTATTATATTATTATAAAAGAATATCTTAGTTTAAGATATAATTATTCTACTTTTGAAGAATATTTAGTAAGTATATTATTATTTAATTTAATATTTAATATTAAAGAATTAAAACTAATTATTAAAGAATACTTTAATATATCCTATAGGAAATAAATTAGCTATAAGGATACTATATAATATAAATGAATATTATATAGAACAAAGCGAATGGGATAGAAATAACTTTACTAAAGAAGAATGGGATATATATATTAATAAGGATAAAGATATATTACTATGGTTTTGGAAAGAAACATTTAATCCTATTATTTTTAAGTTTATATTTAATAGGTTTATAGAAGTAGAAAATAGTAGCTTAGATTAGTATATTAAAGGTTTTTATATAATATATTTATATATATTTTTAATTAGAATTAGTTATATAAAATTTAAAATATATATTTATATTTATTAATTATATATATATATCTATATATTATATAGATATATATATATAATTAACTTTATATATATAGTTAACTCTATATATATATTAATAATTATTATTATTTATATATATTATTTTTAATATTATTAATATATATTATATAATAATATAATATTTATTAATTTTATTTTATATTAATTAATAATAAATTATTATTTAATATCTACTGCTTTTAAGTACCCCTGAATAGCTGAATATTCAGTGTAATTAGTAGTGGAATTTTACTAGGGAATTCCCCTAATTAATTAATATTATTAAAATTATTCGCGTTGTAAACTACTTATAGGATAAACCCCACCTCGCTAAGTGTCCTTCAGGGCAGGCGCTTTGACCTAGCGGTTTGGGCGTTAATTGTGTGTTAAATTTCCTATGTTGGCGTTATTGTTTTTGCAAGAGCTTGGGTTCGAATCCCGTTATAGTCACTTTTTTTTTCGGTTTTTTTCAATTTTTTTTTAATTTCTTTTTAAAATTCATTTTTTAATTCATTTTTACCTATTTTTTTAAGCTTTAAGTTAGAGTTAATAGCTAATAATAACTAATAATAACTAATAATAACTAATAATACCTAATAATAGCTAATAATAACTAATAATAACTAATAATAACTAATAATAACTAATAATAACTAATAATAACTAATAATAACTAATAATAACTAATAATAACTAATAATAACTAATAATAACTAATAATAACTAATAATAACTAATAATAACTAATAATAACTATATACTAATAATAACTAATAATAACTAATAATAACTAACTAATAACTAATACTAACTATTAATAACTTATAACTAAGAATAATATATCTTTTAGTAAATATATATAATACATCTTTTATATATTATATTAATATATTAAAAATAAAGCTTTTATTTATATATCTTACTATATTATATTTATAAGTATTAAAAACTATATTTAACTATTAAAAAGCTATATATATTATTAAAATGTCTGATATATCTAGTATATTATTAGATAATTTTAATAATCTTAATAATTTTGCTGAAAATATAGAAGGTAATTACTAGTTAATTCTTATAATAATACTACTAAAATAATAATTTAACTAATTTATAATATAGATACTATTTATAGTTCTAATATTAATTTAGAACTAGATATATCTACTTTAATAGTTTATAAAACTATAGATCTTATTAATAGTATTTATAGTGAACTATATCATAAAATCCACTTATATTATAAGTCTAATACTATTAATATTAATAATATTAATATTAAGAATAATATTATATTATATGAAAAAGGATATTTTAATAATATTATAAGTAATACTAAAAGTAATACTATATATAATATTATTATATATTATACTAAAAACCATTATTTATTAGATTTAAATATTAATAACTTAGTAAGTTTATAAGTTTAACTTATATATAATATATACTAATAATAAACTTATTTATAAATAAACTATTTTACTTTTATTATTATATCTACTATTAATCTAATTAATAAAGAAATAGATATATTAGATATATATAATAAAACTAATTATAATTATATATATATAAGTAATATTATATCTTTCTAGAAAGAAAACCTTAATTATTATCACTTATATTGGGATTTAATAAAGGAATAATATAACGTAAATTAAATATATAGATACTTATTTTAAATACTTATATCTTTTATAATAATAAACTACTTTTAAAGTTATAATTTTACACCTTTTTTTTATTTATTTACTTTTATATACCTAACTAAAAGAATAAAAAGAAATAATTCCACAAAAAAAGCATATAACTAAAGGAAAAAACTACTAAATACTAGCTTATTTAAGCTTAGGCTTACAAACTCCTCCCCTTTTAGTCCTCCAACTATAGTGCCTCCCCAAGTTCATATACTTCCTACTACAATATTTACATCTCTTCTTAGATACCTAAATATATATATATTAGTATATATTTAAATAAAGAGGTTAATATATAGTTAAATTACTTACAGATAACTGTATAGACTCAGAAGGAGCTGCAGAAGGGTCCCTTATAGGGCTCTTAGGTGGAGAGGCTGGGGAAGGACTACTACAAGGCTCTATAAACCCTAGGTTTAAAGCAGTAACCTCAGGGTTAATAGTATCACTTATAGTAGAAAAAAAGGCCAAATCAGGTAATTCCTCTATAGTTTCAGAGGGAAATTCAGTTGTTTAGAGAAGTAGAGAGGCCTCTATAGCCTCAATTTGAGGTAAAAGGTCGTCAAGTTAAAAATCAGCCTTAAAATCAACTAAATCGCTATAAAAGCCAAGGTCTTCAACAAAATTTCCCAATTAGGAAGTAAATGTGGGGTCCTGTAGGTCCTTAGGAGGGTCTAGGCCAATGAGAAGGTCGGAAAAAGCTTAAGAAGTAGCCTAGTAAGACTAAATAAATAAATAAAAAGCATTAATTAACCCAATAGCCTCATTAGAGTAGGCAGGGTTAGGGTTAACAAAAGTAGTAGTACTGGATTCCATTTTTTTCAAAGAATTTGATGTGAAAATCTAGTGTTTTTTAGTGCTATATTACAAAGTGTATTTAATATAAAATACAGAGGGTTTATATAGGTTTAATATAATCTATGAAAATAGATACATACCCTACAGATTCGGGGAGACAATCTATCCAATTCTCCGAAATTTTCTGATTTAAAATCAGTTAAGTATAAAATCATACAATAGATATTAAATTTGATAAAGAGTTTAGAAATAATTAGTGGATTTTAGGAGGTTGGTTTTAGGTGTAGTAGTATTCAAGATTACCCTGCATACAGGCCAGGCCGATAGAACTAGGCAGTCGGAGATACAAGTTAAATATCTATTAATTAGCTCCATTAATATATTAAATATATTAAATATATTTAGATTTAGTTAAAAATCTCAGGTTAAGCTTTTATAATAGTTTTATATAATATATAATTTTCCTAGATTTTTAATCTTAATATTTAGAGGTATTACTACTATTAATAATATATAAACTTATATAATTATATTAAAAAACTCTAGTTTTATATAATTAAAATAAAATACAAAAATACAATACAAAATACAAAATACAATACATGTATTTTGTATTGTATTTTAAATACATGTATTTAGTATAATACAAAAATACAATACAAATACATGTATTGTATTTTGTATTGTATTTTTGTATTATGTATTGTATTTTTGTATTGTATTGTATTTTGTATTTTTTTGACTTACTCTGCTAATTAATATAGAGCTATCTATATAGTATATATACTAAAAACTACGTTAAAAAGAACAATAGATAACTATAGGAAACTAGTATAGTAGCTTTTTTTAGAGGAGGTAATATATTTAACTAACTATTTCTTTTATTTAGAAGTTATAGTTTTAGGATAGCTAGGGTATTAGGTAGGCGTAGTAAAAGCAGCTATATAGACTTTATAGACTTATTCCTTCAAAAAACTAGTAATTTTAATAATTTTAGTATAGCTTATCTTAGCGTTAAAAAAAAGTATATAAATATACGTTTTTTTAGCTTCTAATAGCTATTTTATATATATATCTTTAAGCTTACCTTAAGGTATTATAGTAGTAGTGAAAAAGAAAGTAAAAAAGAGTAGTTTAATATAGTAGTTAAAAGTTAAAGTTATTGAGAGGGTTATAAAGAGGGTAGAATAGTTTCTAACTTTAAGAGTAGTTAGCAAAAAAAGAGGCTAAGGTGGTGAGGGTGATAATTGCCCTTTTAGGCCTAGCGTCGTCCTAATTAGAGTTAGTTGGGGGGTGTGGTTATGAGGGTGGTGCCGCCCCACAGTACCTGATAGTGTGTTTTTATTTTGGCCTAGTACCGCAGTAGAGAGAAGAGAAAGCTGAGATAAATCACCTTCTCAGACACGCCGCCATGGTGGTGGTTGACTAAGAGAGACATAAGTCGCACAATGTACGAAGCTTTCGCTATCTGTAGAGCCTGATTCGACAAATTTGTGATCTCAAGCGTTGTCTTGGCCGAGTTTAGGCAATTGAGCAAGATCTGGGGCGAAGCGAAGCTCTCAGGAGTCAAGATAGCGCACTTGAGAAGCAAAACGGCAGCTCCGTAGATTAAGCTCGCGCAGACAAAAAGCAAAAACAGAACAATCGACTGAAGCGCGGCGTCTACCTCATCTTACCCCTCTGCAAAAGCTCATCTTACCCCCCCCTCACAGGCGCCCCATAGGTTTAAGCCTATTTTAGGTATACTGCTAACGTTAGAAGAGATCTCATAAATACACTAATAAATAGAGTTTTAAATACCTTTTATGTTAGAAGGTATGAGAGCACTTCCCCCTCTATTCACTCTATACTAGAGGGCTTAAGGCCCTAATACTCTATACTAATACTCAATACTAGGCAATGCGCTGCTGAGAAACCCTTTATGGGAATAAAACTCAGGCCGCGTTGCGCGATACACAATTAAGTAGACGATGCGCGCGTACACAATACTATATAATGATTAGCTAGAGGCCGTTGGTGCCCCACTGTGCATGTGGGTCCCTCGAGGGAGGGACCCACATTTGCAGCGGGTCCTTAACCAATCAGAAGAGAGGAAAAGGGGTTCCTGTAGTCGGGATCGAACCGACGCCTATGCGTTTGGGCAACGCACAGGCCTGCCAGGCGCACACCACTGCGCCATACAGGTTTAAATACCTTTTATATTATAGAGAATGTATAAATTAATAGATAAATAGTTTAATTTAGAGTATAATTTATAATCTAATTATGTTCCTATATAGTTTTAAAACTATTCTAATAGTAGTTTTCTTAGATAGTTTTCTTTATATATATATATATATAGATAATTATAATAGTATTTTCTATTAATAGCTAAATAGCTATTATATTACTTATTATATACTTAGTATTAAATATAAATTATATATATACTATAATTAGAATAACTAATAATATAGATATTATAAAGCTAGTATTAAGGCTAAAATATTAAAATAAAAATATCTTATTTAAAGAAGAAAAAGCTCTTAAGTTTATACTTAAAGATAAAAAATAATAAGAACTTATTATTATAAGTAAGAATAAATAAATTAACTATAGATATATATATATTTATTTATAATATAGAACTTTTCTAATAATATATAATTAATACTTTAAATATAGTTTAAAATATACTAAAGCTATAATATAAATATAATTAAATTATATTCTAATTTATACTTAAAGAATATATAAAAAGAAATAGAAAAACTATTATTATTCTCTTTATTAAGAAATATAATATATCTAATTACTACTAAAATAGTATTTTTTTACTAATTCTTCTCTATTTTCCTAATTATAGATCTAAATAGTATTATATATATTATAAATTTAAATAAAAAAGATACAACTTAGTAAAAAAATATTTTAAACTTAATATACATTTATAGAAATATATTTAAATTAAGCTTTTAATAAAGCTTAAATAGGTATAATATTATTATATAAATATACTAAGCTATAGTAAAGAAATATTTTTAACCTTTTTAGAAATATATTATAAACACTATATATTAAGTTACTCTAGTATTAAAATCTACTTTAAAATAAGTTTTTAACTATAAAGATTAGAAGTTATAGATCTTAATTAGATTCTAAAGTTTTTATAAAATTAATAGTAGAGAAATATTACTACTCTTAAAGAGATAGATATTTTAGTAGTTTAATAAATAGTAATTTAATACTTCTAAAGTATTTAATAGTATTTTTAAAAGAATTATATATATAAAGAAGAATATTTAGCTACTTACTATCTAAAGTAAGTAGTAGTTTAGGTATATTTAAAACTATATTTAGATTATATTTAAACTATATTCTAATATAAATATAAATAATCTCTAGGTATATACTAATTATTTATTATAAAAACTATATACTTTTATATAAACTTAGAATAAAGTACTTTTAGAAGCCTATTAAAGAGCTATTTAACGTTCTAGAGATTTAGAGATTTTTAAAGATTTAGATTAAATAGTTTTATTTTATAAGCTAAAGCTTTTTAGTACTATAACTAATTTAAAACTAATACTATTATATAGTTATTAGTAAATAAATATAAAAGCTAAAATACTATAAGTCTATTAGCTTTAAATTATAATTAGAATATAGCTTTAATATAATCCTAAAGAAGCTTTACTTAGATAGTAATAATATACTAATTTTAATTAATTATAAATATAAATTTAAGCTTATTATACTATTAAACTTAAATAAGTTACTATTTATAGTATAGATTTTAATTAGTATTTATAGCTATCTACTACTAATTCTAAATAAAATTTCTAAAAAATATATAGATAAACTAGCTAAAGCTATTATGAAGATTTAAAACTTAAATCTTATATATAATATATACTTAGTTTATATTATAATTATATTTCTAATATACTTTATTTAGCTTTACTTCTATTTAATTTAGTAATATAAAAACTACTATAATAATATTAAGTAACTACTTTAAGTAATATTTATATATTATTATTATAAATAGAGAAGATTATAAGAATTATTATAAAGTCTAACGCTTTAGTTTATTTTTAAACTAATCTAATTAATATAATATAGCAATTATATTATATTAAAAAAGATAAATAAGCTTAAATATACTATAATTAAATATATTTAAAATATATTATTAACTAGAATAAGTAGTATATTTAAGATATATTCTATAATAAAATAAACTATATTATCTACTACTTTTATTTTAAATAACTTCAAATAATATAAAGAAAATAGTTTACTAAAGTAAATATATCTTTTAAATAGATTAAAAGGTTAGAAAACTATAAACTAGTTTTTACTAGGTTTTTAGTAGCTATATAATAAGGTTAGAATATGTTTTAAATATATTTACCCCCCCCTATTTATAAGTATATAGTTAAGATATATCTCTATTTCTTTATAAATAGTAAATCTATATAGCTTTATTTTTAAGTATTTATAATACTATATATATTCTAAGAAAAGTATCTCTTTAGAGCATTATAGTAGAGATATTACTACTCTAATAATCTAAATATAATAAATATTCTCATTATAGATTAAGACTTTAAACAGCTTTTAGGTATATATATATTAAGTTCTAATTATAATTTAAAACTAATTTAAATAGGTTTTAGTTACTACTTTTATTTAATTAACTTTTAAAAAAGAGATTAGTAGTAGTAAATTTATTAAAGTATTATACTTTATAAAGTGTATTTTTAGAGAAGAGTTAAATAACTTCTAAAGCTAAAAAGTAATTTAAAGGTTATATATTATTACTATCTTTTTATAGTTATAATAAGTCTTTTAAATATATATTCTAAAAAGGAGTATATTACGCTTATTAGTAAGATTATTAGTATATTAATTATAATTAGACTATATTTATATTATACTAATAAGATAATAGACTACTCTAATAGTAACTAATTTATTACCTAATAAGTAATATATAAGTTAAATCTAGTTCTAATAGCTTACTTAAATTAATTAATCTTACTAATCTCTTAAAGCGTTTAGAACTTAATATAACTAAACATAAATATTATTAAAAGAAGCTATTAGTATAAATATACTTATAAGTAATAAAAGCTTTTATTTAAAGTAGTATAAATATAGAGAGCTTTATTAAATTATATTTCTATTATAATATTAATATAATAGTTTTATATTATTAATTAAAATTATATAAATATAGATAAAATTATATAGATAATAGAAGTACTTCTAAGTTACTAAAATTAAAGTCTCTATACCTATTTTAAGAGGTCTTTTTCTTCTTATTTATATATATATTAATTATATTTCTACTATATTTAATACTGAGATCTATAAAGTATAAGAAGCTACTTACTACTCCTAAAAGCTATGAGGTTATTATTATTAAAGATTTAATTCTAATAGCTTTATTTTTAGGAGTTTTAAAATAAATAAAAACATCTAAATTACCTTTAGTAGCTAAAAAGTAAGTATATTTATTTAGTTTAAAATATAATACTAATATATTTAAATACTAATAAAAGTAATCTGAAATATAATAAGAGAAATAAGCTTATATTATAAGTTTTAATAATAATTTAAGTTATTTAAGTAATATAAAACTTAAATTATAACTTAAAGATACTAAAATTTAAAAGATTAAACTTCTACTAAAGATAAGGAATAAAAAAAGTAAAAGCTAATTATAAATAAAACATATTAAAGATAGATTTATAAATTAATTATAAATCTAAATAATTTAATTTAAATATAACTTAAATTGTATATTTTAAGTCCTTAGCACTTAGATATTTAACTTTATTTTTTTATAGCTATTATACTTTATATATATACTTAAGCTAATTACTAATTTTGCAGTATACTAGTTAATCTAAAATGTATTAGATTATGTTATAAATAGGTTATAAGTATATTATATAATATATCTATCTATTTCTCTTATATAGTACTATGTTTATTACTATGTTTATTTTATAACTAATTATAATAGCTAGCTATTTTAGCTTAGTTTATATAAATATAAATATTTAATTAACTTAAAAGCTCTTTAAAAAGTAGAGACTTATTATTATTACTTAAATTATTAATCACTTAAAGGTTTTAAACTAAAGTAGAAGTCTCTTAATAAATATATTTAGATTATATTCTATATTTATTTAACGCCTTATTAAATATAGCTGAAATTATTTATTTATATGTTTTTATTTATATAACTATAGTATCTAAAGTATTTAATAATAATAATAATAATAATAATAATAAATCTTTAGTATTATTTAAGTTAGTTATTAAAATATTATTAGTAAGTACTTTTAATTTAAATAGATTATCTAATAGCATTTAACAAAAGTCTAGTTATAAGTTAATTATCATTTAATTAGAATAGAATAGTAATATATACTTTTTATTTCAGCAATCTGCTTATTGCTTAATATTCTCTAATAATTAATAATATAGATAACCTAGTAGATATCTTTTACATACTAAGCTAAAGTTATCTAATTTATAAAGTAACTTTAATTATATTATAAATATATTATAACTATAGTTAAATAAAGGTTTTAAATATACACCTACCTGTTATATATATAAAGTAAAGGCCTTATTATTATAGTATTTTAAAAACTAATAAAAAACTTCTTTTAATTAGATATATATATAGCTATCTTTATTTATTGTAAATACTAGCTATTAGTTTAGATATTAATTAAGTTTGAAGTATTATTTATAGTATTAGAACTAAATGAATTATATTATTATTATATTTATAATATATATAGAGGATTATAAATATAAACCTAAGTAGTAATCTCTTTAATCACTATTTTAAAGACTTTATTATAAGATATTACTATAAAGTAAAGCTTTTATAGAGAGTATAGTTTCTTTAAAATTAAAAGGGTAAAATAGTAAATTATAGTTTAAACTAAATAGGTTATATAGGTAATTATAATTAACTTATAGGTGAGAGAAATTTTTAAATAATTTAAAATATAATAAGAAATATATAGTATAAAGTGATTTTCTATTTTTATTAACTTTATATATTTAATCTAAAAAGAAAGAGGTACTTTTAGAGAAGGTAGATATAAACTTATTTAGCTAGATTAATAGATAATTTAAGCTAATTAGAAGTGAGAGATAAATAGAGGTACTACTTTTAGTATATAGGTTAACTGCTTTTAGTGCATAAACTACCTCAAATTTCTATTTTTATCTCCCTCTTAACTCCTCTATCTCTTTTTTTTTTCTTTAGATAATAACTTTACAAAATGCCTTTAGTTTAGAGTAAGCTAGCTAAAAGCTATTAGTTTACCCTACTAATATATATATTTTTATTCCTTTTTTATTTTATTTTGAATTTATATTTTAAACTTAATTCTAATATAATTTAACAGTTAAACCTAATAGCTTAATACCTCTTTTAAACTACTAAACCTATTGTAGCCCTTCTTATTATTATAGTTTACCTTACTAATATAAACCTACTTAATAATATAAATAGAACCCTATTTAATTATATTTAAAATATAATTAGATTATACTAAAATTTAAGTTTTATAGAAATAGAAATAGATTACTTTCTATTTTAGTAAGATTTTCTATAGATAGAACTATAGTAATAGTAATAAAAAGCTAATCCTCTATTCTAATATTATTAGTATTCCTCTCTTTTTTGATTAGAATATAATTTTAATATAATTCACTTAGTAATGTTTTAAAAATCTTACTATATTATACTACTACTACTTCTTTATCTATAATTTAAAAGAAAGTAGTATTAAGTTATCTATTAACCTATCTAAGAACTAGAAGAGTATTAGTTGTTATAAGCTACACCTACTTATTATATCTAGGCGTTATTATAGACCTATAGAAATTCTGCCCTTAGTAACTACATTTGCTTAATAGACGCCCTATACCTATTTTTTCTCCACATAAAGAGTATTCTAGAAACTTCCCTCTTTTAGCTTAAATTACTATAATTAAAGCACTCTAAAGTTAAATAAACTATAAACTAGCTTTTTATATATTTAAGCTTATATTAAACGCCTACCTCACTAGTTATATAGTATAATAGATAGTAAGTAGGAAATAAAGCTAACTAGGCCTAAAGTAGTAAAGCTAGAAGTAGTATTAAGAAGCGTATAAGCGTTTAAATTAATTTATACTATAATTACTAAACTAAGTAACTAACTTAATAATATATTAACCTCACTATAAGCTATTAATAAGCTAGTTATAGGGCTAATATAAATAGTAATAAATAGTAATACTTAAGTACTACTAGTACTATACTTTATAGCGCCTCTACTATTAGTACTACTAGTATTACTACTTTTAGAGCTAAATATTACCTAAGAAATAAGTAGTATTTAATATTTAAAGCTTCTCTCTAACTTTTTTAAGTTTAGAAGTAGTTATAATAAGTATACTACTTAGGTATAATAGATATATAATAAAATTAAAATAGATTAAACTTTCTACTTAAGTAACTAAAAAGCTTAATACTTAATTAACTTCTACTTAAAACTAAAAGTATAGCTAGTAGTTATAGCTTTCTATAAATCTAATGATAGTAATAGTTTATTTAAGCTAGATACTTTCTTAGTATATTTAGATTATATTTATAGTAACTTAAACGTTAAGAGTAAAGCCTTTAGAAGGCTATTAGAGCTTAAAATAAAGCATAATAAATCTTTTACTTCATTTTTACTCTACTTTAAATATATTATTATAGAAGTAAGTAGTATAGTATAGCTAGATAGAGTTTAAATTAACTACTTATAAAAGGTATTATCTTATAAGCTTCTTAACTACTTAGTTAACTACTTAACCCCTTATAAGTATACTAAATATATAAGCTTTATATAAAACATTATATAGAAATTAAAAAGATTATATTATAGTTATAACATTATATATTAGCTTGTAACCTTTAGAATAAGATTATTACCTACTAAAGTAAATATAGATAGAGATATTAGAATAACAAAGTTAGTATACACTTTATATAATAGAATAAATAAAAACCTTAGTAAAGAAACATACTATTATTTTAAATATAACTAGATTAGCTACTTATAAAGAGATTATTAGAAGTTAAAAAAATTAAAAAAACAGTTTTAAAGTGTTAACATATAACATTGTTTTATAATAATAATAATAATATAAGAATAATAATAACGCTTAACTTACTTTAATATTCTATAATAAATAAACAAATAACGTTTAAGGTATAAAACCTTATATAAAAATACTCTATTTATTATACCTTATAACTATAATATTGATTATGTAATACGTATACTTATATAAGCACCTTATATAATTAGCAGTTTAGCAGGTTATATTTCAGGTTATCTTTCTCCTCACTTTTTCCTACTAGGGGATATAACCTACTAACTATATTAATAGAAATTATCACAATATATTACTTCTCTTATTATTATCTATATAATTAAATGCTCTTTAATACTTAAGATTATCACTTTTTATTACAATATAAGCCTATCTATAACTTTATACTATATAAGCGCATATACTACGCCCCTATATACGCTTATACTTATACTAATAAGTTATAAGCCTAGCTTAGAAATAACCTCTATTCCTACTACTTCTTTACTTCTCCCCTATCTACTTATAAAGCTCTACTTTTACTTAAAGGTTATATATACTGAAAATTAATCCTTTAAACGCTTTTCTATCTATATTACTTTTATAGAACTAGAAATACTAGCTAGACTAATTATTTAGTTCTATAAGATTTATCTTCTTTAAATTTATATACTAAACCCTATTTAAATTAATTATACCTCTATTAATCTTTCTCTAAATAGATAAGCTTTTACTACTACTTTATTTAATCTATATCTCTTAGATTATCTCTTTAAACTATTTTCTAAGCTATTACTAATCTAGTTTAAACCTATACTTACTACTTAATAAACTTCTTCTCGACTAATTTACTATATAGGATATATATCTCCTTAGTTAGATATAAGTCTAACTAAAGAAGATATTAATTAAAAAAAAGAAATAAAAACTACTTTTTTTATAAATTAAACCTTTAACCTCTAGGTTTATAACTATTATAACCTTACTATAAGAACTACTATATTATATGTATAATAGCTCTTTAGTTAATATTCTCACTATTATTTATTTTTTATAAAGCTTATAATTACACACTATATCTTATTAAAGTAATAATAACTAATCTTAAGGTCTAGTTCTCTAAGCTTATTAGCTTAGAGAACTATAAAGTATAAGCTATATATATTAAAGCCCTACTATATAGTAAAGATATTACTATAGATCTTACTAAGCTTATTTCTTCTAATAATAAAGATAAACACTATAAAGCTTTAAGTTATATATAGTTATTCTATAATAATAGGCCTCTAAAGGTTATAAAAAATAATAAAAATACTTATACTACTTAGGAACATCTAAAAGCCCTATATAAGCTTATAGGTTTTATAAATAAGTTTTTAACTTATAAAGAGTTCTTTAATACTTCTTTAGATAACTTTAATTCTATAGAAGAATATATAAATAAAATAAAAAAACTTATAGATAATTTATCCTATAATAAGCTTAAATTACCTAATTAAGTAATTATAGCTTATATACTTAATAGTCTAAATGAGACTTATGAGGCTTTTATAACCTCTATAACTTAGTTTCTTAGGACTAACCTTACTACTTATAACCTAAACTCTTTATATACTAGTTTTATAGATAAGTATAAGAGAAAAGGTAGTAGTAAAGTAGTTAATAACACTACTAAGGGTAATAATAAAAAGAATAAAAAACAAAATAAAAACTAGAAAAATACTAATAAGAAAAATAAAAATAAAATTAATAAAAAACCCTAGAAAAAACAGAAAGGTTTATACTACAAAAATTGCAAGAAAATAAACTATACTAAAGAAAACTGCGCTTTTCTATATCCTGAAAAAGCACCTAGCTAGTAGAAAAAACCCTCTACTAGTACTACTAATACTAAGGATAAAGAAAAAGAAGTAGTTAATATAACTACTTTAGAAGAAATTACCCCCTATATATCTATAAACAATTCTAAAAATCCTATAGATTTAATAGATTTATCTTCTAATAAAGAAGAAGAAGATATTCTCTTTAAGAATATAAGCTATACTACTCCTAATAATAATATAAATAATACTAATAATCTTTCTTTAGGTTATTTAATTAACTAGTCTATTATTAAGGAAAAAGGAAAAGTAAAGAGTTATAATAATAAGAATAAAAATACAGTTAATATTTATATTAATACTGCAGCTACTATTTATATTGTTAATAACTATAACTTATTAAAAAATCATAAAAAAATTAATAAAACTATAAATTAGGGAGAAGTAAAGACTCTTATTTCTAAGATAAAAGGTGATCTAATAATATATCTAAATAATAATACTATAATACTAAAAGACGTTTATTATATACCTAAACTAAGTATTAATCTATTTAGTTAATCTAAGTTAGATTCCTTAGGTATTACTTCTATTATATAGAAACAACTTATTTTATATAATATTAATAAAGATTGTATTATTACTATAGGGGCAAAGAGAAATAACTTATATTTCTTTCAATTTCCTACTAATAATAATAATAACTATATATATAATACTATAAATAATAATATAAATAATAATAATAATAAAAATAACAATAATAAGGATAATAGCCTCCAACTATAGCATAAACGTCTTAGATATATACATATACAGACTCTTTTAAAAATAAAAGATAACATAACTATAAATATAAATATAAATAATAAAAATAATAATAAATTATAGCCCTATAAAGCCTGTTTTTAAGGCAAATTTGTAACTAAGGCTAGTAAGCTACAGGTTCATAATAAAAATCTAGATTATCTAGATTATATAGCTTCAGACCTATATAGGCTTATAACGCCTATTACATATAATAAATATATATATTTTATTATCTTTATAGATAAATATTTCTGTTTTGTATAGGGAAAATTACTTAAAGATAAAGAGAAGTATACTATTAGTGAAGCTTTTCTTAAATTTTAAGCTAAAGTAAATAATAATAATAATAATAAAAGAATAAAAGAAGTCTCTATAGATAGAGGTATAGAATTTAATAATTATCGCTTTAAAGCTATATACACTAAAAGCGGTATAATATATAATAAAAGACCTCCTTATATATATAAACCTAATAGTCTTATAGAGCGTACTATATGTATTATAGTTAATAAAATAAGAATAATATTATATAATTTAGGTTTACTATACTACTTATAGAGTAAAGCCTTTTATACTACTCTTTATATGTATAATAGAACTCCTCATAGCTCTATTAAGTATAAAATGCCTTATAAAATAAAGAATAATATAAAACCTAATATAAATAATATAAAAGTGTAGGGTAGTATATATTATTATAAGAATAAAGATCCTAAAATGAAAAAACTAGACGTATAAGCATATTAAGGTTATATAATTAATTATGGATCTAATAGGTATAAGATCTAAGATATATAACTAAGAAGAGCTTTATAGTCTTAAGACGTTAAAATCCTAGAAAATACCTTTATTTCTTATTATAAAGAGCTTCTTTTAAGTATAAATACCCGCTATAAGGATATAAATAGTAGTATTATGCTGAACAATAATAGATATAATACTGCCTAAAAAAGTCCACAAAGAGATATTTTTAGTTAATCTATCTCTTATAGGAATAATCCTACTATAAGTAGTAATATTTCTATAATAAATAACGCTCTTATGAATCTAAGTAATGAGACTAGTATTAATAATAATAATAATAATAATAATAATAATAATAATAATAATAATAAAAATAATAATATTAATACTAGTAATAATAATACTAATACTAGTATGATTAGTTCACATAATAATAGTATGAAAACTACTAGTATTAATAATAGAGAAATAAATAAATAAAAATCTAAGTTACTAATAGAGATCCCCTCTCTATTAGAAGAAGCTAAAAAAGACTATAAATAGGTTAATAATATAGTTTATAATACTAAAAGTGCACTATTATATACTATAGTAGACTATCCTGCTCTTAGTATTTATAAAATAAATAATAACGTTTTAACTAATAATAATAGTATTACTAGAACTAGTATTATTAATAAAGCTTTTTATATTCTATTAGTTATTATATTAAATAAGCCTTCTAATATATAGTAAGCCTTAAATTCTCCTTATAAAGATAATTAGATTTAAGCTATATAACTAGAAGTAACTTAAATAGAAGATATAAAAACTTAGGAAATTATATAAAAACCAGATAATATTTATCTATTAGGCAGTAGATAGGTATATACTATAAAATTAAAAGATAAAATAAATAATATCTATAAATATAAAGTAAGATAGGTTGCTTAAAGTTATAATTAATATATTAGTATTAATTATTTAGAAACCTTTTCTACTACTTATAGACTAGAAAGCTATAGGTTTATAGTTATATTTGCTATAAAAGAAGGATGGACCTTTCTATAGTATGATATTACTATAGCGTTTATACACGCTAATATAGATATAGATATATATATAATATTACTAATAGGTTTTTTATATAATAAAACTACAAATAAGTTAGAATTTAATCTTAATTATAACTATAAATCAAATAATAGTAAATATTGCTATAAACTTCTTAAAGCTTTATATAGGTTAAAGCAAAGCCTTAAACTATAGTATAACTATTTAAAAGCTATATTAATAAAATTGGGATTTATTGTTTCACCTTATAATAAAGCAGTATTTATACTTAATGAAAATAACTATAAAGCTATAATTTGTTATCATATAGACGATATACTTTTAGTAGCTAATAATACTACTACTAGTGACTATATATATAATAAACTAAGGCAACATATAAAAATATAACTATTAGGGGAGCCTAGTACCTTTTTAAGCTATAAGTTTAAGATAGATCGACCTAATAAGTCTTTCTTTATGCATTAAACTAAATATATAGAAAAAATATTAAATAAATATAATAAAACTAATATAAATCTATCTTTAACTCCTATAAGAGATAATATAAAATTATATATAAATAAATATATTGCTATAAAAAAAGAAATATTATAATTTCAGTAGTAGATTAGAGCCCTTATATATCTAGCTCTAAAGACTAGGTATGATATTGCTCTAGTAGTTATAATATTATTAAGATATATAATAAACCCTTTAAAAGAGCATTTTTTAGCTCTAGATTACTTATGGGGATATATAAATAATTTTCCTAAAAGAGGAATTTATTATAATTGTAATAATAATATAATATAGGATTTAATAAGTTATTCAGACTCTAATTAGGCTAGAGACCTAGATAACAGAAGATCTATATTAACTTATATATTTTACTAGGGATTATATAATATAATATTTTATAGCACTATAAAACAAAAAACAGTAGCACTGTCTACTTATGAAGCTGAATATATAGCTTTAACTGAGGTAGTTAAAAAAGCCCTATATTTATATAATAGTCATAATTTTAACTTATCTAATCTGGGTTTTAAAGCTATAAATAAACTTAAGATTTTTATAGATAATTTAGCGGCTAAAAAGCTAACTGAAAATCCTGAATTTCATAAAAAATCTAAGTATATTAATATAAAGTATTATTTTACTAGAGAATCTTTATTAAATAAAGATATAATGTTATTTCATATAGACTTTAAGTTTAATATTGCAGATATATTAACTAAGCCTTTAGGTAAGGTTATATTTAATAATATACTTAATATAATAAATAATAATAACGATAAAGAAAATAATAATAATATATATAATAATAATAACTACATTAAAGAAATAACATACTAGTTTTTCTCTTACCTTTTTACCTATAAAGTTATTTTATAAGAGTTTTTTAACTAGTTATAAACATATTATATATTTTATAGGAATATTTTTCTTATTTTTCCCATAGGGTTTTTAAGTTTTTTATACCTATAACGTATATATATGTTAAGTGAGTAAGCTATATACTACAAATTAACTGTATATACCTTAAGGGGGGATGTTAACATATAATATTCTTTTATAATAATAATAATAATATAAGAATAATAATAACGCTTAACTTACTTTAATATTCTATAATAAATAAACAAATAACGTTTAAGATATAAAACCTTATATAAAAATACTCTATTTATTATACCCTATAACTATAATATTGATTATATAATACGTATACTTACGTAAGCATCTTATGTAATTAGTAGTTTAGTAGGTTACGTTTTAGGTTATCTTTCCCCTCACTTTTCCTTACTAGGGGATGTAACCTGCTAACTATATTAATAGAAATTATCATAATACATCACTTCTCTTATTATTATCTATACGATTAAATGCTCTTTAATACTTAAGATTATCACTTTTTATCACAACATAAGCCTATCTATAACCCTATACTATATAGGCGTATATACTACGCCCCTGTATACGCTTATACCTGTGCTAACATAGAGTAATAAAGGCTATTAAGAAAGCACTATATTAAGACTTAGAAGAGGATAAAAAAGAAAAAGATGCTTTTAACTTAGAAAATAAATAACCTTAGTGTGAAATTAAGTATTAAGGATAATAGAGGAAGAGTAGGCTAAATAGGAGCAATTTTAGTTAGAATATAGTATAAGTAGGCCTTTTATAATATTAGTAGTTAGAGTTAATAAAGATACTTCTACTAATACTTTAATAGACTATAGTTATAATATCTATATAATAATAGACTACTAGTATACTTACTACCTCTATTTACTATATATTAACTACTAAGTGTAATAACTATATAGTTTTACTAAAAACTTAGCTTAAGCTAAAGTAAAAAGTATAGCTATATTATACCTTAAAATTAGAAGTTATATATAGTAGCTTTTTACTTATATAGTAAAAAGGTTAAATACTAACTTATTTCTAGAAAAGCTATAGATAGAACAGAATAGTATTATATATAATATAGTAAAAAAATAGATATTCTATAGAAAAGTAGAAGTTATTATTACTTTATAAAGATAAAATAAGCTTTAAAAGGTGAGGGAAATCTAAGAAACCTACTAACTAAATACTACTCCTTTTATAGTAATCTACTAGAAAGTTATTAGAGGTTAGACGTCTAAAGTAGCTATAGAAATATAAGTAGTAAGCTTAAGAGATATTAAGAAAGTACTTAAAATAAAGAAACTAGAAAACTATTTAGAGAAACTACTATAGTATATTTATAATAAGTTTATAGAGCTCTTTAAGCTTACTAAGTTATATCTTTTACCCCTAAGTCGCTCTAATATAGACTATAAAATCTACTTTAAGCGTAATACTTCTAGCTAAAAAGTATTCTTACTCTAAAGCTCTTTCTATAGTATATTAAGAGAAAAGCTTCTAATACTTAAAAAAATACTTACTAACCTACTTAATAAAGGCTTTATTTAAGCTAGTAAGTCTTCTACTAGTATACTAGTACTTTTTATTAAAAAACTAAGTAGAAGATTATAGTTCTACTATAATTACTAAGTATTAAATACTATTACTAAGTAGAACTACTACTCTTTACCTCTAATCTAAAAGACTTTTTAGAAAGTTAGTTTAATAAAATAGTATATAAAGTTAGATATTATTACTACTTTCTATAAGATTTATATAGTAGAAAGATACTAAGAGAAGACTGCTTTTTATATATAATATAGGCTTTTTAAGTAGCTAGTCTGTTTATTTAGATTAAGTAAAGCTTTAGTAATATTCTAATAGTATATTAATAGTATACTTTAAGAGTTCTTTAATAATTTTATAATAGTATATATTAATAATATATTAGTTTATAGTAGTAGCTCTTAAGTAGACTATAAATAGAAAGTTTATAAAGTCTTTTAAACTTTTAGAAAGACTAGCTTTAACTTTAACCTTATAAAGTATAAGTTTTTAATAAAAATAGTAAAATATATAGGATTTATTCTAAAAATAAGTAAAAATATCACTTATAACACAGAGAAAATGCAGGTAATTATTAAGTAGAAAGTACTTACTTTAGTAAAAAGGTTATAAAGCTTCTTAAAGTTTACTAATTATTACTAAATATTTATATTAGAGTATTTAGAAGTTATAAAGCCTCTTACCTTCTTTATAAAAAAAGGAGTATTATTTATTTAAAGTAAAGAATAAAAAGAAACGTTCTAAATACTTAAATACTACTTTTAAACTATATTAGTACTATATTACTTTAACTTATAAACTCTAATAACTATTAAGATAAACTACTTAGAGTTCACTCTAAGAAGTATATTAACTTAAGAAGATATATAAAGATAATACTATTTTATTACTTTTTACTTATAGAAGCTTACTTCTATTTAATATAACTACTTAATTTATAATAAAAAACTATTAGTAATAATTACTTATTTAAGCGTATAGGACGCTAAATTAAAAAGCTACTCTAAGTTTAAGGTTTTAACTAACTATAAAAGTCTTAAATATTTTATATAAAAGCAGTATTTAATAGAGCGTTAGAGTTATTAAGTAGAATAGTTATTAAGATATAACTTCTATCTAAAATATTAATTAAGCTACTTTATAGCTATATCTAATATACTCTCATACTATAAATAAAACGCCTTAAAAGGTTAAAAAGATAAATAAAAAAAAGGAAAAGTAATATAAATAATCCTTAATTCTACTCTTAGAAAAATATATAAGTTAACTATAATAATATTTAAAAACTTAGCTTTATAGTATATTTAGAATAAAGTATAAGTAGATAACGCTTAATATTAAAATATTTACTTAGTAGTAAAATAGAGAGATTAAAGCTTCTCTTTCTAATTAGACCTAAAACTATAGATTACTAAGTATAGTATAGATATTTTTAATTAATTAATATTTAGAGATTAGATCTAAGTATTAGGATTAATAGATAAAAACTACCTTTAGAATACCTTCTAAATATAATTAATTTAGAAATATTATAACTTAGTAATAATAAGCTACTTTAGTTAAAATAATATACTAGCTATTCTAGCTTAATAGTACTTCTAGCTAGAGTAGTTATTAACTATTTATTAATTTATAAAGAACTATAATAGCTATAGTAGGAGAATAATATAGTAGTAAGTAAAATATAAGCTTCTCTAACTACTATTAGTAGTAGAATAACTATATTATAATTTTACTATAGACTTTATAATAGATCTCCTATAAATAGTAAATATAAAGTTCTAATACTTCTAAGTAATAATAAATAAACTTTTAAAAATAATAACTTTAAAAGGAATAATATTTATAAATATAGAAATATATATAGAATACTTTATTAACTATTATTACTAGTTCTATAGAGTACTAAAGTTTACTATTAGTAATAGAAGTAGTAACTAAATAAATTAGTTCTAGTAATAGTTTTATATATTTATAAGAATTAAATAGTACTTAAATACTACTTTCTACTTATAAATAGATAGAATAACTAAACGCTTTAACTAGGAAATCTAAGTAGTTTTATAAATAATAGTTAACTTCGCTTAAAATAACTAAAAAGTTTACTTACTTTTTATTTAACTAGTAATTAATAGCTATAATATAGTTATAACTAAAATAAACCTCTTTTTTTTTACCTATAAGTACTATATTAACCTAATACTTATAGTTTAATTTATACTAAAGCTAATAAACTTATATAAATTAGCTACTAATAAGTTTATTAATAAACTTAAGTTAACTATAAAGCTAGTATAAGCTACTATTATAGTAGCTTAATAAAGAATAAAATAATTAGTAAATATTAAGAGAATGCTAGCTAAATACTATAAAGTAAGTAATAAAGTTTAGTTATTATTAATAAATTTCTATATAAAATAGCTTTATAAGAAGTTAGACTAGTTACACCTAAAATATAAAGTAACTAGAGTAATTTCACTAACTATAGTTAAATTAAATATTCTAAATAAAGTTTATAACTATTTCTATATTAACTTATTATACTATACTATAAATAACCTACTTTTAAACTAAAAAGTTAATAACTTCTAACTACTACTTATTTTTAAAAATAAAGAGAATAAATAAAAAGTTAAGTCTATCTTAGTAGTATAATAGAAGTATATAAGTAGGAGAAGGCGTTATAAAGTATTAGTTAAATAGATAGAATATAAATAGCTTACTTAGAAACCCTTATAATCTTTATAGAATAACTAAGTAGTTAATAAGTTTAAAGAAAAATATAGCTTTATAAATAAAAATAATAGCAACCTCTAGTATATATTATTATAAATATATAATAATAAGTAAATAGAGGTAGAATATAAAGATAATAGTAGAGTAAGTTATAATTAAAAAGTTAAAGAGAGATAAAAGACTCTATTATAGTATAAAACTATAGAAAAGTATAATAAAGTTAAAATAGACTTAAGATAAGTAAATAATAAATAAAATAAAAACCCTAAAAATAATCTCTTTATTTCTTTTACTTAATATAAATAGTAATAGTAATATTAATAAGCTAAAAAGTAGTTAGAATTTATAAATAGAAGTAGAATAAAAATATAATAAACTTTATAGAGAACTTTAGCTATATCTAAGTAAGCTTAAGTAAAGTAGTATAACTAGGTTTTATTAAGCTTAACTAAAAAGGATATTAGAGTAGTAGTAGTAGTAAAAGCGCTAAAAATAAAAGTAGCTAGAGAACTAGTAAAAAGTATAAGAAAAGTATTAATACTAGTAGTAGCTTTAGTAGTAACTTTAGTAATATACTTCTCTTTAGTCTTAGTATAGATCTTATAGCTCTAGATAGAGATAGTATAAAGGAGCTCTATATAAGCTTTAATCTATAGGGGGAGCTAATAGAAAAGTTAATACTTATACTAGAATAGTAAAATAATAAGGATTTACTAAAATCTACTTATTAATATTATAGTAAGTAAGATAGTTATAGTTAAGAGAAGTAAACTCTTTATAATAGTAAATAATATTTTTATTACTCTAGTAGAATATTAGCTCTATAGGATTAAAATAGTAAGAAAGTAGTATATATATTAATATAAATAGACTTAATAAACTTATTTAAATAGTAGATATAATAAGTAATATTACTTAAAGAATAGTTAGTTCTATAATAACTAGAAAGTAGCTAACTAATATATCTTATTTAAAGATATTATAGTAAGCTATAATATTACTAAATATCTTAACTTTAGTTATAGTAGATATATATTTTAAATAAGAGATCTAATAAATAAATTTTTAGGTTTTATTTAAAAAAATACTACTAAATATAAACTAACATTTATAAAAACCTTAATAGAATGTTAGAAGGGTAATAAATAAGTAGCTAGAAGATATATAATAGTAGGCTTTTATATAGTAGAGTAAGTAAAGAGGGACTAAAAGAGGTTATAGAAGAGGTTATTCTTAAGGTTAAAGTCCTTAAAAATAAGCTTTTTAGTACTAAAAAAGCTAGTAGATTTAGAGTAGTTAGAGAATAAGCTTTTAAAGTTAATAAAAAGAAGAGACTCTATCTCTTTATTAAAATTAGAGAGAGTAGGCTATATAGGGTTAATTATAGTAAAATAGTAGAAAAAAGATAGATAATAATAAATAAGAGGTAACACTATTTATAGAAACTAAATAGATAGTAACTAAATCTATATAAGTTAGTAATTAATAAAGATTTAAGTCTAACTAACTTATAAAGTAAATAGACTAAAAGTATAATAAAAATATAGCTATAATAATAATAAATTAGTTAAATAATAGTATAAAAAAGTTAAGTAACTTATTACTATATAGATTAATAAAAGAAAAAAAACTAGAAGTAAACTAAGTATAAAAAATCAAATTATTATATTATTTACTTATAAAGCGTAGTATAGTTAGTAGTTTAGATTAATAAAGCTCTAAGCTTACTTTTAGCTTATACTAACTACTTTTAGCTTATACTTAACTTACGCTTATATAAAGGCTAAAAGGGGAGATATATATTATAAGCTACGCTTATTTATTACGTTTAGGTATTACTATAGACCTATAGAAATTCTACCCTTAGTAACTATATTTACTTAATAAGCGCCCTATATCTATTTTTCCTCTATACAAGGAGTATCTTAGAAACTTCCCTCCTTTAGCTTAGATTACTATAATTAAGGCACTCTAAAGTTAAACAAACTATAGGCTAGCCCTTTATATTAGTAGTTATCTCTCTAGCGCTAAAAAAGCCTAATTCCTCTATATATAAAACTAATTAAAACCTTACTTAATTATAATTAGATTACTAATAAAATATAATTTAGCTATACTTTAGAAGTAGTATATAAATACCTAAGTTAATATCTAGCTCTTTAATAAATCCTATACTATTTTATAGTATTAAAACTTATTTAAGTTTTTCTTTACGCTTATAGAGGCTAACTAGACCTCTACTAAGCTTACTTCTTTTAAGAAGTAAAAAGTATAGTAATCTAGCTAGATTATATTAGTAATATATTTCTAATATAATTAAATAAGCTTAAGACGCCTTTATCCCCCCCTTCTTAAGTTAACGCCTTAGTAGTAGCTCCTTAAAGCTAAAGTAAACTTTAATACTAAAATAGTAGCTATTAATACTAAATACTAAGCTTATCTTAATAAGTATAATATGTAGACTATAGGCTAGAATAGGTTCTAAAACCTAAAACTTAAGATATATATACTAATAGAAATATATTTTAAATATAATATTAATATAATTTAGCCTATTACTAAGCTTCTATAGATTTTAAAATAAGCTAAGTTTAGTTAAAGTAATATTAATAATTAGTTACTATATATTAGAAAGATCTATAAGTAACTAGTTTTTGAAGCCTTTAGTTTTAAGAAATCTAAGTTTTATAACTAATATACTAAATATTTTAGTAAGTATCTTAGTTTTAGAATATTCCCTAATTAGAATATAATCTTAATATAATTAAATATAGATACTAAAAAGTATAACTACTAGAGTATAAATCATAAGATTATTAAAGTAATTAGATCTATATATAATTACTCTTCTACTAATACTAAGTTTAATAGTAAAATTAGTAATATTAAGGTATTTTAGTACTATAAGACTATACTTTAGGTCTAGCTTAGCTCTAGCTTTAGTAGCTAGTATATTAAAGGTGAAGGTTAAGCTTTAGCTTAAGTATAGTTTATATTTTTTTAGAGATTATAGAAAACTAAATTAAGAATATTTTAAAATGTAATCTAAATATAGTTTAACTACGTTTTAAATATAATTTACGTAGTTACTCTCTATAGATTAGTATAGAATAGTATAACTTTTATAAACTTATAAGTGACTTCTAGAGGTATAAAAACGTAATTTTAGGTAAATAGGGTGGAGGTAAGATGAGCTTTTACAGAGGGGTAAGCTGAGGTGTTAACCAACCGAAGCGAGGGGTCTCAGCCCGAGTCGAGCCATATGAAGACGGCAACTAAACATGGCATTTTATAGCCCTATGATCGACTTTACGATGCTCTCGGACACCCACCTGGCGTGAACCGGAATGTGGGGAGCGTTTGGAACCCTGTTCCTCCAATCAAAGCCGTCCCGTATTTCTCGTACAAAATACGAAATCTTCCGAGGTCCACGGGCGGGGGGCAGAAGTCCGGCCAAGTCAAAGAGACCCTGTGTTCCCGTACTCCTCAAAGCGCCCCAAGATGCATCAGCGAAGCCAATTGCCAGTGTCTGGCCCTCATCGGAAGATTCTAGACGCCGTCACATGTTCGGTACAGGCGGGATGGAATATTCGGTCCCACTCAGCCAATTCTATTCAACGTCTGTAGCCTGATCGATACGTACGCTCGAGAACTCCGGTCGGCGTGAACGCGATCGCGAACGATGGACAAGGACGAGAGAGACGACCCAGACCAAGCTTCGGCTCAAGAATCTCTGGCATGTAAGGCGCAAAACCACAAGGCTGCGGCTGGCGCTGGCTGTTGCTGTGGTACATGTCGTAAGAACAAGAGAAGATCCCATAAGAAATCTCGAAATGGGTGCATGAATTGCAAGAGGAGAAAAGTCAAGGCAAGCATACCACCCCTCGAGCTACCGCCAACCCTACGCTCAACCCACTTCTGAAGACGGCCTAGACTGACTCCGTCTCCCCGGTGATTAGTGCGATGAAATCAAGCCCGAGTGCGGCAACTGCGTCCGGTTCTCGATGCATTGCGACTTTGCCCCTCCGTTGACGAACCCGCCCGCCCACTCCCCGACCGCATCATCACACCCGACGCCGACGCCGAAGAAACGGGGCCGTCCGCGCAAGAACTGGGACGATATCCAGAAACTCCCGACGCCGACGGCCTCCGAGCCTGAATCCGCCCGGACACCAATCACCCCAGCCGCCGTGCCCGCCACCGTCGAGCCCTCCTTTCCCCAAGTCCTGAACCTGGACGATCTCGAACTCCTACATCACTACATGTGCCACACGGCCATCACACTGGGTGACGCGCGCGTCTGGAGAGAACACGTTCCGCGGCTGGGTTTTCAGCACCATTATGTCCTGCACATGGTCCTGGCTATCTCGGCGCAGCACCTCGCGAGGTTGCGCCCAAGCCACGCCGGTCACTACGAGGCGCTGGCGGAGCGCCATTCGACGAGCGCCCTGCCCGATGTGACCAACATCATCCCGAAGTTGAACAAGGACAACTGCCAGGCACTCTACCATACGACAGTCCTGGTCTGTCTGTCGACATTCGCGAAGCGGCCGAGCCCGGGACATCTCCTGATTGTGGCGGAAGAGGGCGAGGTGCCCTGGTGGGCGTTACTCCGTGGCGTCAAGTTCGTCGTGAAGACAATGGGCATCCAGACGATAATAGCAGGGTGGAAAGACGATGGCGTGACGTTCGAACAGACGTGGACGCATTGCCCGCCGATGCCCACCCCTGTGCACAAGATGGTGCACTGGGAGAAGCGTTTCGAAGAGCTCGCCGATCTCGTCGCCACCGCCCCAGAGCAGGACCGGCAGATGTACACGACGTTGCTAGGATCCCTGGAAGAGTGCTTCAAGATGATTTTCGGCACACTAGCCGAGCCTGTAGACCAGGTCCAGGGGAAGTTCGAGTGCATCATGCGCTGGCTGTACAGCATGGAGGATGATTTCGTCGTCCGTCTCCAGCAGAAGCACATCCTGCCCATCATATTGCTGGCCCATTTCAACGTCCTCGTACAGACGTTGGAGCACTTTTGGTTCATGCAAGGTTGGTCGGAGCATCTTATGAGCGGTCTGTTTCAGGTCCTGGAACCTCAGTACAGCCACTGGCTCCGATGGCCCGCGGACCAGATCAAGCGTCCTGCCCCCTCGGATAGCGGTGTGTTGTCGGTACGCAACATCATCGACTGAGTGGTACGACGGTACAGCACGCTGTGCTTCCATTCTTCGGTTCACCCCCTGTTGATGGCAGAAGCTGCAGTAACAAGTGGCTTGATATAAGCATGATACTGGAATCAACTCGACCATCGGCTGGGCAGCTATGGCACTGTTAGACGAACTATCCATGGATGCAATATCGCGATGCCGCGATCCAACTGATGGTCGCTGAGTTGTTTCAAATGGGCCATAGAGCTGTTTTATTGCATGGCCAGGTCTTCATGCACTGCAACCAGCGCGTCATGCATCGCACGAGATGATGATGTCGGCGCTCTGATAGAACAAGAGGAAAGGCGAAGCTTTCTCAAACCAGTATTGGAAGGTAAGTTCGCATGCCAGTGCTACATTGGCCAAGTTTATCCGACAACTAACTTCTCGTACAAAGTTGGGATAGGCCAAGTTGCCATGCTGGTTCCCGTCGATAACTCGGCATGCAGAATTCGAAGTCCAATGAGAGAACTCCAGCCAACGTGCCGGAACATGCCGCATTCTAGACTTCGCACAGATTGGGGGGCAGAGCGAATTACGGCGCAGACGAGGGTTAGGAGCTCACGTGCCGCTTGACGCATGCGGGTGGTCGCAGGCCTCCACACCACACATGCCGGAAGGAAGGGAAACGTTTATCCTATACCGACGACCTGAGAAGGACGACTGATGGGTTACATTGCGGCCTAGCATCTCAAGGTTGAGAAGGAGTCGGGACTAGTCATGGGTGTGGCCTGGAGGCGGGGGATGCCGGATCTTCCGATGTTTCTCATCTAAGAATCTGGAAATTCCATAGATCACCCAACGAACCCTTTGTCCCCGTTGGGCAGCAAGAAGGGGAACAGACTCTCTGAGTCACATTGCCGATACTATCTCTCCTTCTCCAGAATGAATGCGACTGTAACTTTGCACTGCCCAGCGTTGTGTAGACCGCCATTCGTGATGAAGCCTCGGTCGTGCCAGTCCCTTGTCCCCAAACGGAAGAAGACCCTGGAAAGATGAGCCTAGACTCCGCGCCGCCGTTGCATGTAGAGGGCGACGATCTATTGCAGGACCCTCACCCATCCGAACCTAAAATCACGCGTTTGGAAAACTTCCATCGTCGTTCTTGGGATCTCTATGAAACAGCGTGTTTCCACGTGGGGGATGAACCAGACCCGATTTCCAGGCACCTGGTCCCTGGATTGTCCTTAGCGATATTAAGCTAATTCTCCGAGACCACGTCCATGGTGTTTCCCACTTAACGACCCGGCAGCCGTTCCAACAGGCGATGCGTCAATAAGCAATCGTGGCATCAGTTTCATTTTTTTTCCCTCTTGCCCCCGCGAAGCACGATCCAGCCTCTTGGTAACGGCTTGGGAGGGGGCCATGCGAGATCCCGAGTAGCCGGCGTCCAGGCCTCTCTTCCCAGCCAAGCATTGTGCAACTTGCCGGAGCGAATCAATCCTCGTCCTTGTAAGACCAATCATTGATAGATGGCTCTGAAAAGCCTTTTTAGTATGTAGTTTGTCGACTTGGAATGTTGAAATTCGCCCATAAACTGCGCATAAGCGAACGTCTTTGTCCACTCCAGACTCGTGAACAGTAAGACACTGCGCCAAGCAATTGTCCAAAACCCCTTCCCACAGCCATGTCGTACAACCACACATTGAAGAAAATGCGTCAAATCGTGTTCTGCCTCCCCGGGCATCTCAGGATCCCATTGACCCCATTTTTGGCCATTTTGTACGTTCTCAATTGCGACTAACGCGACTTGTTGGGAGTGGCGGACGGCTCCGCTGGCCCCGATCGCAATTGCGATCGAGGGAATGCTTCTTAGTCGTAAGCCGCCCCGTTGAGCAATCCACCGCGATCTCTCTCTCTTTCCCATCCCAATTCACCTCTCTGAATGCCTTGAACCGGTTTCCACTCTCCTCTGCTCTCTTTGACCGATTTTTTTCGTGGTTGTGTTGCGTGTGTGTGTCCTGTGTCGTGTTCAGGGTTGATGGCCGCTCTCCATGTCTATCTGACTTGAACCGAATGGTGCTCAACAACACGCCAAAGAGGTGAGTTAGCCCCAATCGGGTGTAAGCCTGGCCAGAACCCTTGGCCAGCGAGATGCTCGTCCGACTACATGAACTGGACATAGGGCTAACTTTTTGTTGGTTTGGATCAAAATCTAGATCTACGAGATCGTCAGGTCTATTTACGCGGCAGCAACCGCCTTCATTTTCACTTGACTCCGTCATCCGCAAGGACTCCAAATTCGTGGGACCTAGCAACCGTTTTACCGAAGCCTGGGTTCGAGAGCAACAAGACGCCGTTCCCGCTACCATTGTGAAGCTTGCTGAAGCAACTGAGTGGTCCGAGTCCAAGACCAGACAACACCACGCTCAACGCATCGATCAACTAAAGAATCTCACCAAGAACGTCGACTCCTTCGGCGATTCAGCTACTCCGCAACAGAACCGACATTTCTGGACCACTAACAACCATGGGCGAGAGCACCAAGCGAGCTCGGCAGCGAAGCCGTGAGTCCGCCGGCGGCCACGGCCACATCAAGTCCAGCCACACGCTCGAGGTCAAGAGACCAAAGCTTGCTACCAACGTCCCCGTCGAGGTCATCCAGCAGCAAATGACCCCTGAGTCGCCCGTCGGCTGGTCTGGCATGAAGAGCTTCCTCATGACTGAGCTCAGGAGGGAGATGGGTCTGCCGTTCCACCGCCACGACAACTCCAACGTTGACGAGAAGAGCGTCAACCTGGCTTGCCCTCTTTTCATCAGGAATCCGGCTGCTTTTACGCATGTTCGCAACTCGTGCACCGATGGAAACATCAAGGGCGGCATCGGAAAGCTCATGTAAGTGCCATATTGTCTCAATCGGGTAATGCGGAGACCCCGGCTAACCAACTGCAGCGAGCACATCAAGAGAGTGCATCTGAGAAGTGACAAGCAGTGCCACAACTGTGGCGCAAGATATGGCTCCAAGCCGGCTGAGTCAAAGTCGTCGCATGCACGCAATTGCACCAAGATCTGGTCCCCCTATGAGCCGCCCCTGCTCACCGAGGACCAACATCGCGTTCTGGAGAATCTGTCCGTCAGAGCCACCGGCCAATCGCTGGACTACAAGTACCGACACAAGCTCCTTATGAAGCTCTTCCCCGGTCAGGAAGAGTGGGCCAAGAGAGTTGAGATTTGTGGGTGTTCCCCAAACTGTGGCTTGCATTCACCCTTGCTAATGAGTTACACAGACCACGACTCTTACATGCCTTGTCTTCTTCCTGCGCAGCTCATGTTTGAGGCAATGGAAAAGGCAGTCGACCGATGGGAGAGGGGCTACGCCACATCTACCGTCATGTACGACTCGGATGGAAGTGACGCCGATTCGGATAGGTCTCGGGAATACCGCCGAATTTCGGACTCAAGCGCCGGTGCATCCCCCGACACAGACGCATCAAGCGCATATCCCTCAGCCAGCTCGGGCGGCTACAGTCGCACACTAGGCAACGGCGCCGGCTACGGCGCCTCACAATCATACCAACTCGCGGACTACCAGGACGCCAGCTGGGAAGGCATGGACGAGATGCCCCTGGCAACGCCCTCCGCACACCAACTGCAAACCTCGAGCACATCGCGCAGCTCCAAGTCGCGGCAGAAGACGGCTGAGACGGACTACGTGATGCAGATGCAGCAGGACTACCAGACATATTCACACTCCGGCACGGTGGACGACTTTGACGAGCTGGGCAGCGCGTCCTACGTGGACTTTGAGCCTGTCTTCGACGTTGTTTCGACCGTGCCTTCGGATTACCACTCTTACACGATGGACGTTGAGCAAGTTTTGCCGAGCGACTATCTGGGGCAGGGTCACTACCAGAAGGACACCATCAACCCCAAGGATATGCATAACACTTTAATCGGATTGGGATCGGCGACTGTGCCGCGGTATCTCATTGAGAACGAGGAGGACTCGGGTATCGTGCTGCAAGATACGCAGGAATATTTGGGTGGCCGGATCACACATAGGTGAACGGTAATGGCCGAGGGGATTTAGCATTTATACTACATTCGTGGCGGGATCACGCATGTAATGACGGTTTACGAAGATATGTGGCAGATGACAGCATTTGGCGAAGATTAGGGCCAGGCAAATCTGAGTCGGTCAGATTATTTCATTGAATCATTCAAAGCATTTCTTAGGCTTGCATGGCCGATCATCCTGTTTAAACCAGTGTGAGTGACTGCCATCAGTCCATGAATCAAATAACCCACGCAAAGACTGCCAAGACACCAACAATCCAGGTTGTCTTTGCATCGACACCAAAACGAATACCAGCAGAAGGCGACTCTGTTGGCGATGGCGAGCCTGTTGTACCGGTGGCAGAACCCCCTGAACCTGAGCCTGAACCTGAACCGCCACTGCTGCCTCCAGTCTTGTCAATAATAGGGGCCTTGGCTGAATTGATGAGCAAGCCTGAGATAGCACTTAAGGCGCTTGTCCCTTCACCGATTCCAGTCGTGTTGTCGGCAGTCATGGGATCGACGAACTCGGCCTCGCTCCAGTAGAAGCCACATGTGACGTTTCCGTTGGAGGTATCCATGCAGTGCTTAGCGGCGGCCTCGGCGGAAGACTGCAGCATTGGGAGAACCGATTCCGAGAGGAAAGGGGCGACCTGAGTGGCGACAGCAAGCCAACGGTGGATATAGCCCTTCATGAAGAGTGCATCGGTAGGGCAGGTTCCCTTCTCTAGTCTCTCGCACGCAGGTTCGTAGGCGATCTTCTTGGGGAAGAAAGTATCCAGGGCGTATTTCACTAGTTTCGCGGTGCGATCTTTCCAAACCTCGGATCCGTCGGTCTAATGATAAGTCAGTGCCGAGAAAGTGGACATGTCTCGAAGAACTTACGAAATTGTACATGAATGCTGCGCCTTCAATGAGAATCGCAGCGTTCTGAGACCACTGGGCCTTGTTGATGTCGCTACAGTTGTAGGGTACATGGGCTCCATCGTACACAGCTGACGTCTTGTTGTCAATGAAGCCCACGGTGCTCAGCCAGTCCCACGTCTTCTCGGCTTGTTTCGCGTACGTGTCGTTACCAGTGTATCTCGCAAGTCGGGCGCTCATGCTCAGAAAGCATCCGTTGGACATCGCTGTGGATTATCTCAGCATTTGGTTTCCTCCAAGCAGCCGAGTCAAATACTTACAGTTCTTGTAGTTATATCCGTTGTTAATAAGCGAAATCTGCCAGCGCAGTCCTCCGCCACAAGTTCCATCATCTCGATCCGGACTTGCTTGGGTTTCCCACACATTCTTCGCCAAATCGATCCACGACGGTTGGCCATCGACGTTTGGCAGTTGGTATTCCGCGGCTTGCAGCGCGGCCGAGCCCCAGAAGCATTGGTCGTCATTACCGGCGTCTGCAGTCCAGTTCAGGGGCATGTAGTTGTTGTTCCGGCCAATCTGGAACGCCATGCCCTTAAGAACACTGTCCTGGAATGAATCATCTCCGGTCAAGTGCTGGTAGTCAAGGTAGGTCTGCCAGAAGGCGGCGCCTTGATACCAATAATAGTCCCCGGTTGTATACTGGGGAGGCCCAGGAAGAAGGCCGGGAGTCTCGCCATACTTGTCTCCTTCGTAAAAGTTGAACAAGCTTTTGGCAAGCTTGCTGGAGGACTCGACGATTTCATCGCGAGAGCTGATCTTGAGTTCCGCGGAGGAGCCCGGAAGACAGCCCAGAACGAGCAAGACGCCCGACAAGGCAGAACGGAGAACCGCGATCATCTTGAAGTTGGCTCGCAGTGTTTTGACGATTCAAATGGTCTCGAAAATTGTTGTGGTCGACGGGAATTTGGCGCCAAGAGTGAGATTTTAGTTCGCCAGAGACTGAACAGCGAGTGGCTTCCACAAATGAGCGTGATGGGGTCGTACAAATAGACCCAAAGAATGCGATCCCACCAGAACGAGAAACCTCACGAAGATGTGATTACGCCCGAATACTGGATGGAAGAACCGCCCTTTCGTGGAAACGCGTTGGTGCTTCCTGAAGTCAGACAAACGCGACCCCTGCTGTGCCGCACGAATTTGGCCCCCTCCAAACGGCTGCCTGCTCGGCAAGGTAGCACTAACCAGTGAAGCTAGTATTTTAGGTCCTCAGATCGTATGGATCGGCGGACTTGCGCCCCAACATAAAGCTCGGGTGTTTGGGTACGGATTCCTTCGAGGAAGATTCGGCTATGCTGCTAAATCAATGCTGTGCTTGAAAGGGGTAAAATGCTACCTTCTCAACCCTAGTGCTGCTAGAAAGACTGCAATTTATTGCAGTAAACAATGGGAAAAAAGTCGGTCGCTGTTTGCTCGTCAAGAGCACCCAAACTTCGTCGGAACACATTCCCGTTGCGCCAAAAATAATGATCCCTGTCTGTACTTCTATGATGCTCCCGATTCCTGAACGCCGTTAACCACCGTTGTACCCGCAACCTCTCCTGGACTCTTGATTCCAGAGTCTATCTCCTTCTCTCCATTTATAGCCGTTGACTCTGAAGTTGGATTGGGTTTTGACTCGTCGGCATTTGACACTTGCGCCGCCTTCAGGGTCTCTGTCGTCTTCTCGGAAACTTCAGCTTCCTGGCTGGCAGCGAGAGCTTTCAGAGCCTTCTTTTTCAACGCTTTCTTCTTCTTGGCCTTCTTCGTAGACTCCGCCTTCTTACGGCGTTGGTCCTCGTCCATGACGGCCTTCTCTTCCATGACCCACTGTTCAATCCGTTCAACTGCCGTTTTCGGATCGTTTCGGTACTTGAGCAGAAACCCTTGGAGTTGTGCCGGAGTGAACATGTTTTCTGGGATGTGACTGCTGAAACTCGCCACTAAATCGTCAAAATCCTGCGTCTCCTGTTGCGAAGCCTCGGGGTCCTTCTCAAGCACGGTTGTCTTGTTCGTCAGATGCGGTCTGTACATTCGCTCAAACATGCCCTTGGCACTCTCCTGTGAGATATTGCCGAGATAAATCGTCCGATCGATACGTCCAGGTCGAACGAGCGCCTTGTCGAGTTTGTGAGCCACGTTCGATGTCATGAGAACGATGCGGCCCTCCTGGGATGCGACTCCATCTAGCACATTGAGCAGGCCGGATAATGTGCACCGACAACGGGCATACTCTTTCTCACTGCTCGCATCGCTGGCCGCATCATCTTCGTCCGAGTCAACATCCACATCGAGCTTCTTCCGCCGTTCAATCCCGACTGCGTCAATGTCTTCCAGCAACACAATGCATTTTGGCGGCAATGCTGTGAATAAATTTTCTAGATCGCTGTCTCCGCGGATGCTTGGGATGTGAACGAGGTATAATTCGAGGTTGAAGCGACTTGCAAGAGCCAAAGATAGAGACGTCTTGCCGGTTCCCGGTGGCCCGTAGAAAAGATAGCCCCTTCGGTAGGGGATACCCCGCTCGGTATAGAATTTCCGAGTTGAAGGATCAAGATACGTCTCAATGTCGTCAACCAATTCCGACTTGGTCTTTTCGTCAAAGTGCACCGTCTCCAGCAACCTGATCGGCCGAAGAATCGTCGTATCCCAAGACTCCTGTCCGTACTGGTTCTTCGTAGCCCGGACGGTGATGAACGACTCGCGCTGCTTGTCGGCAAAGTCTCTGCAGTTGTCGAGGAATTTCTTGATGGGCCCAATCGAGCGGCCGAGTCGCATGACCACAAGTGGCTCCTCTCCTTGCGGAGCTGCGGAGTACTCATCCGGGATGCCAAATGTAGCGCCGGGGCTCCGCTGCGGCACTCGGCGGACCATGAAGAAGCCTCCCTCAAACATGAACCACGTCGTGCCAAAGGTGGGCAGATATTGAACCGGGACTCTCTTCTCGTGGTGCAGATCGTCGCGCTCAATGGGCTTGCGGTCGTACCACGCATCATTCTGTATGACCTCCGTGCGGGCCGTCAGGATCCGGGTGCCTTGACGAGTGAGCACGTGGGCGCCGAGCCAGTTCAGCACTTCGCGGTTGAGCTTGTCGTTGCTTGCGATTGATATTGACGCCGTGAAGAACCGTGTAACCCACCAGTAGACCTGCGTCCACAATTTTTGCAGACCCGTCAAGGCGTTCGGGATCTCGGCTCCGAATGTGACCAGCAGGAAGATCGTCGTCAACTCAACCCTGAGCCATCTTGAAAAGAACTTTTGTAAAGCGCCAAAGCCAGGCGCACTTCGCTCCAGGAAGTCGCTAATACCTTGGTCGCCTGCGCCAGTCAGCAAGGAGGCCTTCGTAAGAAAGTTGCTCATCGTCGGTTCGTGAGCATGAGAAGGAAAGGACAGCCGCTCGCCGAATGCATGTGGACGAAATGAAGTCGTTAAATATCGTGTGATCAGGGAAAGAAATTTCGGGGCTTGCTGTCAGTCTTATGAAAGTTTTCAAGACACGCATGAGGCCGCCCGCTGGCCGCAGCTGCAGGCAGAAAGAAGGCTGCGGCGTTGCGTGGTGCTGCCTAAGCCCTATCACGCGCGCCTCTGGTTCAGGCGGTAGTGTTCAAGCCTCAAATGGATCTTAGAACCGGGACGCTAGCCCGCATCAGTTGCAGCTACATGACGCTTGCTGCATGTGATTGGAATGTGGCGGCTATCCATTTGCTGCTTCTGGACAGAAAGCTGACGTTGGTTCTGGGCCAATCGTGGGGTAAGAAAGCGCCCTGCTGTACAACTGAGACATTCGCGACCGCCTTGTTTTTAGGAATGCGGGATTCTCCATTTCAGGGACTTTGTTCGTGCTAACATTGCTTTTCATTCTGATTCACCTGAAACAGCTGATGTGCGCGAACATGCTATTATGTGACTTCGATTTGAGATGGGTATCATGTGGGTTGGCATCGAATGAGTTAAGCGCTGGCTGACAATCGAATCACCTATAATGGGCCTTTCCACAATCGTGATTGCCAAATTGGGGACTTCGGTTCAAGATCAGATAGTACGATAACTGGCCAAGCACTTCTCACAATGACGTAATTCGAGAGCCGTTCCACGTTCAGCCTCAAAGTTAGAGCTGGTAAAGTAGCAAAGGCAACCCATGCCCAGGCAAGTTACAGAAGTATCTTTAATATGTGGGACTTGTTCCAATTGCTGCTTCTACACCTTGCGGAGCCGTAGAGGTCTCACGTTCACTCCAGGGTCTGGCTGCCTTGCGGTTTTGCATTTTGTTTTCTATTTAGTGAGATGATTCTCGGAGCAGACAGTATCATTTTTAGAAAGGTTACTGCTGATGGATCATCTTTCTGTTTCAGATCATAAAGAATCTGGACAACTTCAAGAACGGACTCTCTACTTTTCGACATTCCATCGACGAGACGCGCGTCGTAAGTCGTCTTTTGTGAGGGTGTTGCATAATGCTCATCGAGTAAGTTAATGTTGATGTAAGCTTTCTTTTTGGGCCACCGAGCCGCGAGTTCTCAGGTCTTGTCGAAAGATCTTTTGATCCCAATTTCCTGACTCATGGGGCTGGCTGTGCATTGAGAAACTTGCCACGACTTTGATTTCTGGACTCTTCGATTCCAAGATGTGAGGCAAAAGTTCCGTACTTGCCAATGAGTTATTCGGTGTATAGTCGTCACTAGCAAAAGTACTCTGCAGCATAGCTCGAAAAACTCAAACCTGTTTGGGAACACATTGCAGCTCGCTCAGCCCTACGTCGGCTCCCTCTTGCCAAATGCGGAGTCTGTGCATAAGGGTCTTCCTTTGGCCCCCACAGCAATTCAGCACCGTTCATGGCTGGTGCCTATTCATAGTGCGTGGCTATGCTTGAGAGATGCTGATGTAACGAACCACCTCGTTAACTTTTGAAGTCTTCGGAACCGACTGACTTCGAAAGTCGGCATGATATCTACCAACGGGAACTTCGCAGACGGTGCGGAAGCTTAAGTTCGACGCTATCCACAGTGGGTTACGGCGTCTTCGTAAAGACCATGGTCGGCGTTCGGTTTCATTTGTAGATAGGATCGACATCAAATGCCGACCCTTCACCCTTGAACTTCTACCTGGCATCCAAAGACTCCCAAACCAAGACGACATCGGAAATCTGGCGATCCAATGCGTCTGCCGTGGTCTGGATTCAGAGCGGTGAACACCCCGTTGCTGTGTCGTTGCAGTGCCCACCTCTCCACCTTATCCGGGAACTTGCTGCTTACGGCATGCTTACCGCTAGACTTCGTGGAGATTGATGCTTCGAACATGCGATACGAGACCTTTCAATGGATTGAGGACTGCATGGCCGAAGACGTATCTTGAATATTCGGCTTTATGCGGATTCCGAGGCGCTGCCAAAAGGCCACCAATCCGGGGCGCCATCATTACCAACGATGAAGCGATGATAAGACGCCCAAAAGGTGATGAATAATGTCGCGGCAATTATATAATTGCTTTCAAAGACGCCGGGAAGATCCTAAATCATCGACAACTCGTCATCCGCCTTATCAATCAAGTTGCCGAAGGGTTCCTGTGCAGGAACTAATCGCCTCGAACTCTCCATCCCAGGTCGGTCGGCGGTGTTGCTTCGCTTCGGGTGGAGAATGGCCTCATCGTCGTCGTCGCCATCACTGTGAATTCGCTCAGGACCCTTCAGAGACGGGCTTTGTCGACAGCTTCCATGGAAAGTCGAAACAAGACCTTGGCGATAACTAAATATGAGGATGAAATAGCCATGGTCCCTCTTCCAATATCGTCTCATGTTCCAGTTTAAACTCCCCTCTTTGATCGACATGCAACCCCTCCCCATGAACCCTGCATCGAAGAAGATGCATCTGACAAGTGGACTTAGCCGCAAACAACACAAGCGACAGCCTCGCAAGAGCTCAAAGAGGGCGAAAGTGCCACTTCGATGCAACTTTGGCTGAGAAATATCGGCAAGGGCAAGTAAGCGGTGCCGACTGTTTCTGCTTGAGATTGATGAGCATCCGAACCAGCGTCGCAGCAGAGACCGATGGCCCCCAAGACCCCTGGATTGTTCTGACGTTTGCGCACGGTTCCCTCGATACGGACCCCTATCGTCCCTATTCGGCCCATTACTAGACGATGTCACCCCGTTGGGGAGGTGCCGCGCTGAGGTATGTTGGTGGGTAGCTCAAGGGTTCTCCGACTTCCGACTTGAGCCTTCCGCGGGCGTTCTAGCAGGGATCGCTCAACGGGGGGCCACAGGGTTACGAATACAGAGAGAGAGAGGGGTTGAGAGGAGGGGAACAAAACGGAACAATTCAACAAATTGCGATGAACCTGGTGCTGCAGCTGTCACATTTGGCTAGTGGTATTTATTAAAGATCTTGACCGCTTCGCCGCTTTCTTTGGTTCATATTGACAAGCCTTTTTGAAATTCTCCTACCGAACCTGCAGACTCCTTTCGCTAATCTTTCTTCACCACATCACACCCATCACCACCAACACATACATCATGTCTGCTGCCAAGCCTACCTTCGTCCTCGCGCCTGGTGCGTGGCACAAGGAGACCTGCTACTCTCCCGTCGAGCAGATCCTCAACTCCAAGGGCTACGAGACCGTCGCCGTCGAGTACCCCTCCGTCGGCGCTGAGCCCCCCACCAAGGGCCTGAACGACGACGCTGCCGCCGTCAGATCCGTCCTCCAGAAGCTCGCCGACGAGGAGAAGGAGATCGTTCTGGTTGTCCACTCCTACGGCGGTCTCGTCGGTGCTAACGCCGTCGAGGGTCTCGGCTACAAGCAGCGCGCTAAGGAGGGCAAGAAGGGTGGTGTCATCACCTTCGTCTACCTCAGCGCCTTCGTCGTCCCCGTCGGCAAGTCTATCAAGGTCATGCTCGGTGGCCAGTTCCTTCCCTGGATGAAGTTTGATGTAAGTTGAGATCAAAATGAGATGAACCGAGATTCATGACTAATGCTCTTGCAGGGCAACTACGTCCACGCCCTCACTCCCGAGGAGATCTTCTACCACGACGTCGAGCCTGAGCTCCAGGCCAAGGCCATCTCCCTCCTGAAGCACCAGTCCGCGCCCGTCTTCGACGACGTCGTCACCTACGAGCCCTGGCACGAGATTGACTCCATGTTCTTCTTCTGCACGGAGGACAAGGCCATTCCCCTGGCCATCCAGGAGGGCATGGCCCAGCAGCTCGGCCCCAACGGCTTCACCTACTCCGTCAAGGCCTCCCACTCTCCCTTCCTCTCCGTCCCCAAGGAGGTTGTTGAGGGTCTGGAGCACGCTGCTAAGGTCGGCCAGGAGAGAGTCAGAGCACAGGTGTGGAAAATTAAGCAAAAGCGTTTCAATAGTTTAAAATGAATGAAGTCACGATTGATGACCAAACTCACTGTATATGCACTTGGTGATCTGGGTGAGGCGGGTAGCTGTGAGACCGACCTCTCACGGTGACACGTAAGAGTGGGTTCTGGTGCCGTATTTGCGAACTACACCAGTCCATAAATGAATCAGGTCGTTCAATCTAGCTCAGGTGATATGAATACTAAATGGCAAAAGCTTCTCCTCAAGGACGCTACTTTAGTGTCGCTTCGGGCCGTTACGAGAATGTCTCCACCACCACTTGACAGCTTCACGTGAGCTGTGTCTTGGTATGCGATCCCATGTTGCTAAAGTCCGAGCGTGCCGATGCAGGTCATCGTAATGGGACGCTGCCGCGTGGGATATATCGGGATCGTGGAGACTGGCCGGGAGTCTGAGTCACAAATCTCATCCCCTGCAACTCGGCAGCGCCCCTGGCAGGCTGGCTGGTCGCCATGTGTGAGTGCCCTACTTTGGGTTCTGCCGTTGTTACGCGTCATGTTTGATGTTCTTCTATTAGCATGCTCTAGAAAATGTCGGTTAGACAAACAGCGGCGGTGAGTGTCCTTCTTACGAGGAGAAGGGAGTGTGGTGTCCTAGGGCTGTCTCATGAAGCGAGCGGCAGCACCCTAGTCCGGTTTCCACAGCGCGCTCGTTCTCGTAAACTTGAACTCAGGATCAAGAAAGATACGTTGCAGGCTATGGCAGACTCTTACATGGTGAGATATTGCTATATGCGCATCGTTCGAATGGAATTCTCCATTCATTCATCGTGAAATCTTTTCCCGAACATCATATTCCTACATGCACCAACGCTCACAATACAGATTTCGGCGCGTCCCAATGTTTGGGCACCGCGAAAGTGACATCCGAGTTCTCCATCTTGATACCGACCTGCCACCTTCCAAGACCAGGCCAGAAGTTCTCATGCTCGCCCACGATGTTTCCCTTCTCATCGGCCTGTCTAATGTCGAACCAGCCAAGGCTTGCCTTCTTCGAGTACTGCCCCGGCGCAACGCTGCACCATCGATCTGTGCCCGGCAGTTCGCCTTGGCTGCCGCTGCCTTCAGGTAGCGGAGGCTGAACAAGTGTGGCGTCCAGACCGACGTAAGAGAGAAGATTAAGCGACAGCGGGAATGATGGCACGTAAGGAACGGGCTTGAATGTGGCTTGGAAGAGTGGCGTAGTGCTTGCTGATGCTTCTTTGAGATCGCCTGTGGTGTCGTGCGGGAAAACCTTGACGTGGGTGCTGCCGTCCACATCGTATTTCCAATCGAAGGCAGCAAGATGCTTGGGAATGTTCCAGTCTGAAGTCGGGTATCAGTAACTGCTCACATGAGATCTCAATTGAGATGAGAGATGAGACCATGACTCACTTTTGCGACCATTCCAGCAGGTGTGCTTTTGCGACACGTATATCCTCGTGATCCTGGCATTCTTCTTCTTCACTCGCTTGCCATTCTCTTCGACAGTGTATTCATGAAAGCCGGGGCTGAGAATCAGCTCGTCATATGGACCCACTGGGCTCTCGGTGTATCGTATGATCTGAACCATGCTTATGCCGCCCAACGGGCGACTACCTTCCGGATTGATGTACGATGAATTCGCCTCGAGAGGAGAGTACGTGATGGTCGGCGGGTATTCCGCCTGTTTCCTGGGCGTCCAGAAGCTGAATAGGTAGATGTCGCCTTTGAGCTTCCACGGGGGAGGGACGTGAGTGAAGCCCTCCGACGTCATGGTGAATCGAGCGATGTGTGAAGAATTGGGCGCGTTTCCCAGTCGAGGGAAAAGGAGAAATCAAGGTTGGTCAGTGCAATCTATAATCTTTGAAAGGACAACGCTCGCGGTCTATGAAAACAAGAAGCTTCGTCGGATCTCAAACCGATGATTGCACGAATCTGGGGTATGCTGGAGGATCAACAACATCGGGGACGTGAAGCGGGGAAGGGACGAGCTGTCAGCACCTTATATTTCCTCCTCGGGCGCAGCGCGGACCTGTGCAGCGCTGGCGTGACACTGCTGTTTGCGGGGATAGGCGCCGGGCCGCTTCACCGGGCCTCGGTCTCAGGGGTCCTCCTACGAACTAATTGCCACATTGGGAACTGTCACCCTCCAGCCATCCACACAAGCTTTTCATCGACGAGTTATGGTATTGCGAGGCTGCTGTGATGCACTCAATTATCCGCTCATACTAGTTCTATCACACTCGGTTCGGGCAAGATGCTCCAAAACCCCTTGATCTTCTCCTTCGATAGCAACAAGTTGTGGTCTTCTGAAAACTCCTGTTCAATCCAAACGTGGCCCATGCGTTCGTAAACATCTTTACCTCGTTTCCTTCGCTTCTGCAGGTGGAGTGCCATACAGACCGCGGTTGTTTTGCCACAAAGCACAGCAACATAGCCCGTTCGCCTTCGGGCTCTAGGCATGATGAAGTCTGGAGTGTATCCCCAGGCGAATATGCCTTCTGCTTCTGTGAGCACCATCTGAGGCTTGCCCTCTGCGTCTGATGCATACACCACCTCGCACTTGAGGATAGGTGCCTCAATCGTGATCGAAGACATCGAAGATTTTGATGCCTTGCCCAAATGATCAGGCCCCTCATAGACAACATTTGTACTCACGACAGTGGCTAATGGCACGAAAGCGCTGTCGACATCTGCGTCCCACCTGACTTCATTGTGCACCGATGCCCATGACCAACTTGGATATTGAGATTTTCTTCGAGAGCCTGGGGATGAAGCGAATGCCCTTTGCCAACACAAGTCTAAGATCAGTGACCTTTCCCATAGTCCCATGAGATATTTACCCATTTCGTGATGATTTTGCATGCGTTTGGCAATACCCGCAAGAGCAGCCATTCGATCTTCATCGGTCTTCGTGAGGTGAAGATTGGAGTACTCATCTACCGTACGATACCAAAGTAGATCTGGTCTAAATGAAGAAATTTGATACGATATGTCAAAGTAGGAACGACAACAGTCAAAGTTGTTACTAGTGCCGTCGTGGACATGGTGGGGAAAGTCGTCGCTGAGACCGTTGTCGACATCGTGGTAGCCAATACCATGATCTATTTCGCTGCTGGTGACATCGTCGAAATCGCCAGTGATGTCATTGCTGTTGTCGCAGCCATTGTCGCAGCTGCCATCACCGGCGATACCGCTATGGACGGTCCATATGTCTAATGCTGTCGACCTCATCCGACAAACCCAAGTTATCTTTTGGGGAGAAAAGTGAAGCACACGAGGCGAAAGTCGCATTTCCTGGTAAACCCAGCCCCGGGTAAATAAGGGTGCGTCTTGCTCTCTACCAACAATTCTCCATGATAGGGGTAAATCACGAGGCTCCACCCGCACGAAGACGTCTTTGTATCCAGGAACGGGCCTCAAGAAATACTTTTGGGGTGTCTTTGAGTAGCAGCCGCCCGATGACCCGACAGAGCTTGTGGCTGCGATGGTGATATATGCGTTCTCATATATATCTGCCATCTTTGCTGCTTCGTGCTTCCAATCTTCTGCACTATCTTGAATGATGCACAAGGAGTCGATCCAAAGGTATTTGATATCTAGCATCCGGCAGATTGTGACGGCATCTTGAAAGGTTGTCGTCAAGTCCTCCCATTTGACTTCATTTTGGAACATATCAAGAGTTTCCAAGGTCGTTCGAACAACCTCGCCTGTGTTTCCCCAACAATGACTGAGACAAGCGTATTGCACCTTTGTTACATTCTGACGAAGAACAACTGAGCCTTCGGAAATTTCGAGCATTCTCAAGGAACCACAGAAGTTACTGCCAGACTCAACTAAGGGCCGACACTTGACGTGCGAGCTGTCACAATCCGCAAGCCAGCCTTGTAAAGTCTTTTTGGTTATGGGCGAGATAGTCCTTTTCGGAAAGCCACGAATACTTAGAGTTGTGAACGGCGGATCTGTGCCATCTGCTTTGTGTTAGAGTTACAAGAACATTCCATTGGGTAAGAATTAGGTCTGCTGTTTCGTATTTGGTGTGGAGGACCGTGCCAACCTTATGACCGACTGAATCGACACCCTTTGTGTTTGAGTACTTACCGGTTTTGTTTTCCATTGAGAAAATGCCTAGTTTGACTCCAGAACCATCGATGTAAGGATCGATGTAAATTTGGCACATGAGTGGACCACCGTGAGCAAAGATTCTTGAGGAATCGGTAATATTTAGATGCTCAACCAACACCTCAATACAACTTGAGAAGAATGCGCATGGCGGACATCCATCCTTAGCGCTCTGTTGTAGTTCCTTGTACGTGCACCTCACAGTAACGATTCCTGTGAAACGACATTTCCTGCAGGAGGTGCAAGTCATATTCAGATTGCTGTGGGTGTGAGTGCGGAATTCGTTGGTGGAATACACAGACCAAGCCAGGTTTCCCAGAGCGCGAAATCGACATACCAGTGATGTCTGGTGTTTGGTGTTGTAATGGCTGGTCAGTCGTTTACAGGCAATGTTGTGAAGGACTTGGACTACCGAAACGGCGAGTTATGTAGGCTCTTATATAGATGCATCCTGAATATCCTCGAATATGTTCTCTTGATTGCTTCTGACGACTCCCCTCCTTGAGACAACGTTCGGTATCTGGAAGGAAGGAGGCGACAAAGAACCACATGTTACAAGATCGTGAGAAAACGCCAGTGAACCGCTTTGAAGCTCTTATTCACCCAGTCAGTCTGTGATAAATAGGAACATGATCACATCCGTCAATGCTATCCATTTCCCCAAAATGACCTGTGGTTGACTTCCAAACGTTTCGATGCGCCTTGGACAAAGATGTATGGCCACAAAGCAGTCTCATGGCTCATCAGTCACTCCACCCTCACACCAATGATGGAGGCGGCTACAGACCGCACGAGCATCTATGGAATTCGACATCAGAATTGCCAGTCTCAGGACTTTCGAAGCTGAATTCACCGTACCTTCCTTTGTCCATTGTTTGGATTCAAAACAGACGGGCACAATACACAAAGACTGACACTCCTTGAACGACTGGTGACATGGTGGCTGCTGGAGTCAAACACTGGAAACTCCATCTCACAGCTCTTCAGCATAGTCTCCATCGTCACACTGGTGCTGGAGACGGTCGCAGGCTGCCTGGACATCTGTGGAAATTAGCGTCAGTATCGGGCATATCGGTCACTGTGGAATTCTTCTCATACCTTCTCTGCCCCGATATTTAGATTCAAATCGTATGGAATAAGCACAAGTAGCCTGGCACTCCTCAAAAGCGAAGTAACATGCTCTGGCCTTCGGTGAGATGCAACACTTCGTGACCCATTCCTTTTCCACAACTATGTAGCAGGCATACGCGAGGGTCGCGCAGTTCATCTGACATGCGGAGTATTCTCGAATTGTTGACTTTTTGCTTTCAAGGTCCTTGTTGCGCGAATCCCATTCGTCTTGGTTTTGCTTGGGATTCTTCCCAGGCAGCAGGACGTCGGATGAGACGTTTTGATAAAAAGGTCCAAAAAGCATGTTGCCCATGATCAATTTCGCTGCAGCCAAGGCTACGGCCAGTGTCTCCGGCTTCATCGCGAAGTAGCGGGAACAAATCAAGAAAGTTTTGAACAGAGGTGGCTGACGATGTGAAAGATGACGTGGGAAGACAGAACGGTGACCAAGAATTGCACAGTTGAACTAGATCCTTTCCCACGATTGCTCAAACTTAAATACCTGTCTTGTTTTACACGGATGGTGGGAGGCGCGGTAAGGGGAATGCATGTCTTGTCGGCCTCCGGCAGATGAGATCGTTGGGTAGCACTGACTTGGGCGGCTACAGTACCATCAAACCGCCGTCCCAAGCACCGAGTCCTCCCCCTGTGTATTTCAATCTTGAACAAATAAATGCGAGAAATCACTAGGACGAATTCATATGTTTGACCGAGGGTATCTGATTCGCATTCGATCTCTAAAAAGCAACTTTTCCTATAACCCAAAACGCCGTGCCATGCGTCATCCGCAGTAAACCATCCGCCCCTGAGCTCCCATCAGAACCGGATATTGCGCTTGCGACCAGTGTACTTTGACGTAGCCTTGACGATCTTTCCCTTCCTCTCCATCTGCTCCTTCTTCTTGACGATCCATGCCTTGCTGCCCTTCTTGATCTCTCCCTTCCCGCTCTGGTCGCTCGCCTTCCGCCTCGCGTCCTCAACGTCAACACCCTCCATGCCGTTGACGACGTTGGTGATATCGCCTCCCTTTCCGCCCTCGGCCGTACCTCCAACTGTCAAGACCAGGTAGAGCTTGACGTTCTTTGTCTCCGGGTCGTCCTCGAGCAGACCTGCGCCGAACCCAGCCTTCACCGCCGCCTGGGTAATCATGTTGCGCTGGGTGTCGTTCTTGGGGTAGAACTGGCACACGGCTCTTCCTCCACGACGTAATGACGCATACAAGCCGTTGAAGAAGCGGGTGAGGCGGCCCTCGGGGGATGTGTCGCTGCTCTCGGCGTTGCAGAGCCATTGAATAGCGGAAATGCTGATGGCAGCATCGAAGGAACCAGCGCGGAAGGGGACGCCCTGGCCGATATCGGCCAACAGCAGGTCGCCTTCGACATCTCTCTGTAGCGCAATGTCGAGCATCGAGGGGGAGATGTCCATGCCAATCCATGTGTGAGGGCCACCGTCCTGCTCGCCCTCAGCGGAGAGGATCTCGCCGGAAAGACCGCTGCCACAGCCGACGTCGAGGATCAGAGAGGGGCCCTTGAGATCGAGAAGTTCGAGTGCGCGACGAGTCATCGAGGCTTGAATGTTTTGGATACGGGAGCTCGTGGTGTATTTGCGCGCTTCGGTGTCATCGTAGTGGATGTCGGCCGCGCTGGAGCAGGAGGTTAGTTGGATGGCGGGGTTCGGAGGGGAGATTGACGAACAGTGTATCCTCAGGGCGCGACATGATGGGCTAGATTTTTGGTTTGATTGACGGTCTAGAGTATCGTCAGGAGACAAGCAGCGGTCCGGAGGTCAGGGGAGCGGTTCGTGACGTCGGCGCATCGAGGTTGGGCGGTGAATTTTTGTGTCGTGGGAAACTTCAAAATTCGCAGGCTTCGGGGTGCGGATAGCTATCGATAAGATAAGGATTGTGGTGGGGTCGATAAGGCTCGATAAGATCAACTCCCAGCTGCTTACTCATCCCGCGGTCATCCCGCTGCCCGGATCATGAGCTGCTCCGAGGCTCCGGCGCAAAGGCCACGCTTGCGAAATGGAACCCACCAAAAAATGTCCCTGTCTCCCCGTCCCGACGCGCCTCCCGTGGCCGTGCAGCATGCGCCTGGGCTTTAATTACACAATGTGAAGCTTCCCAGCTACGATTGCCCACCACCACTAAACACCACCTTCGCCTTCTCCACGTTCTTTTTCTTTCTGTACCATATTCTTCTTTGAACACAACACAACACAGCCGTCAAGATGTGGATTCTACCTCTTGTTGGCTACTTAGGCTCCATCGTCGGCTTCTGCTTTCTGACCCTGGCAATCGGTTCGTGAACCAACCCCCGGCCTCTGTTCTCCGGGTCTCCCTTGGCAGCATCACGCACTGACGTAGCTATTCCCACAGCCTCGGGTCTTTACTACCTCTCTGAGCTCGTCGAGGAGCACACAGTTACCGCCAAGAAGCTGCTCACGAAGCTCATCTACTCGATCATGGCCTTGCAGCTCCTGCTATGCGTCGTCGACCGGTTCCCCTTCAAGCTGACCCTAATGGGCATCGTCTCCCACGTCGTGTACCTCGGCAACATGCGCCGTTTCCCCTTCGTGCAGCTGACTGACCCTCTGTTCCTGGCCTCGTGTGGTACGTCTTTCCCCCAAAGCTGCTTTTCCAGAAAGCCCAAGCTGACAGCAAGCTACAGTCCTCGTCCTCGTCAACCACTACCTCTGGTTCCGCCACTTCTCCGCCGCCCAACAGCAATCCTACTCGAACATGCACTCCTACTACGACCAGCCCGACGTCCCGAGCTTCACCGAGATCGCCTCCTACTTTGGCCTCTGCGTCTGGATGGTCCCTTTTGCGCTCTTCGTGAGTTTATCCGCGAGCGACAACGTGCTACCCACGATGGGAAGCGAGGACCCCGTGCGGGACTCGACTGGGAAGAACAAGCGCCAGGGTTTCGTCAAGTCCATCGTCGATACGGTGCTCGGTGCCATTGGACAGGTGTTCAGCGGAGTGGGCTGGGACAGGAGTTGATCGTGTTTGGCATGTGAAGAGGGGCGGGGCTTGGCTAGGGATAAATGCATCTGGGACATGTGGTTTGGCATCTCGGATCTGCCCGCACGTCATTTTGCTACGAAATTGTCGGTTTATATAAAATAGATACCCGGAGAATTTCTCCATCTGAGCTCCTGTTTGCCCTTCCTATGACAGGCGCCTTCTCCTTGCAGCACGCGCTGGTCCAAGGCTACGGGTCGACTGAACGTAGAACGAAAGCTGATTGGATTCAAGTACTCGCGCCGAATCCTTGCGGGCACTGTCATCCGTAAGAATGTCCCAAGTTCAACCTTGCTCCGTCAGACAGCGGTCCTGATTCGAGACACGAGTCCTTTGGCGTAGATGACGTACTAGGCAAAGGCCAGGGGTAGCGATTCAGCCCACCACAATCACGGAGTCCCACATCAACAGTAACGATCCGGATCCGAGCCCGAGTGCCCGGTCTGGTCCCTCAGACTAACGCGAGTCACTCAATCATACACGATGATACCGGGGAAGACAAAATAATTCTAGACAATATGCGACGACCGTCAGAAAGCTGTGTAACTGGGAACAAGACCGGTTCAGTAGCTTTACTTCCCCAGTGTTCGCTCGAGTGGGGCCATAAGTACAAGAGAGAGCGGCACACATGGTTTGGCGCGTGAGACTCTGCGTCAGGTTTAATCTCGGGCTTAACTGGACTTTCGAATGGGGAGAACCAGGCCTCAGCAAAGTCGATTGTAGAAATGGCTGAAACCCCCAGTCCAATCTGTGTCCTGCCAGTTGACGCGGTTATTGCAGCCCACCCTCAAGGGCGCCCGTGAGCGACCGCCTAATTTTTGTACAAATTGGCTTTACCCTAGTAGGTCGCAACCTTCCGGGGCGGACCTGGGATCTGTTCAAACTCGTGATGAGATGCACTAGAGCTATCCAATAGTTGACAGGATCCGCTCTGAGTCTGATGCCTCTCACATGACATTGCTTCCGGATTACCCCTCTTTACCAAGGCATCGGCAGTCCATGTCAGAATCTTGCAAGCTGCCTGGAGGAAGACTAGATCCGCGAGCAAGATTGAGAAAAGCAGCACCCCCCAGCTTTTTTGCTGAGGGACAGAGCAAAGGTATTGGTCAACAATGGTGGCATTCTTGCAGCCCAAGGGCCCCATAAGAGAATGGAACTTATTGAATGAGTCTTTGAGATCCGTGAGACCTTTCTTTGTGCTATTGGGCAAAGGGCTAGGAATCCGGTTGAAACGTTCTATTCCATCTGGAGGAGAAGCGGATCCATTCAGGAGGTTTCCAGGCGCTCGATTCGAGTCGTTTGGTGCCAGAATCGCGTACTCCAGGCCATTGTCATCAAGCAGAAGACTTGGCGACTGGCAGCTACCAAGATCCAGGGAGAGAAGAGAATACAAGATCTTGGTGCAGTGAAGTCCTTCTGTTAACGATGGCGAGACATACCACTGTGTCAAATTAATTTCAGCTGCATAGATCCATTGCGAGGAAAAGCCATTCACAAAAAGTATAGAGTCGCTCCTTACGTTAGAGTTGTAGTCGTGATAACCTTCGTCATCTTCTAATTCCTTTTTATTCGGCCCCGAGCTGTCATCGTTTCCCGTCCACCAGTATAGGTTGAAGAAGTTGTCGTCTTGAATGCTTCATTAAAGTTAATTGCTTTCAACAAAGTAGCGGACGAATGAAGCTTACTCGTTTTCGAATGGGTTGAGTGTGTAATATAAATGAGCTCGGACGACATATCTCTTTCCGTCTCTTACCTCTGTCATGCGGGATGCCGTAGCTAGCACCCCGTTCCAGTAGGCGTTGAGTAGTCTGGTTCCCCACCAAACGCTGGCATGTGTCTTGTAATCATCTTCTATGACATAGCTATAGATCTGGTCCCCTGAGCCACTGTATTCGGTCGTGATAGTCATAGTCATCAGGCCGTCATCAGTTGCAATGGTACAATTGAAAGTCGCCAGTATTGATGACTCTATGCATGAAAGCCACCTTGAAGGCGCAGGTGGAGCCGCAGTGTCGGATTTTCTCAACCGAAGCTCTATTTCCTTCGGTATACAGCTCTGAAGGGTGTTGTTCTTGTAACCAATTGTGGACAAGGAGTTTCTGGCCGGATCTGTAATCGCTTTGATAGTGTATCGGAAGCCGAGGTTTGTGGTGAAAAAGGAATCTCCAACGGATAACAGATGCGATTGACATTCTGCCTGCACGTCACTTTGCCAATTGAATGGACGCTGCCTGAACCATCTTTGAACTAATTTCAGCTTGGGTTTGATCAGTTGGAATTGGTATGTTGACATACTGCGCATTTGCGTGGGCTTCAGTGCTGTTGGGGTCGGACGTGTAAACCGTTTTCAGGTAAAAGCCGTTCGCGCTCAGGTTGAGCAATGAGAGTAAGACCGCAAGAACAAGGCCTCCTACCAAGGTGACGGATGTGAACCACCTGAAAGGGTACGGCTTGGAGATCGGATACGAGAATCGCGACTTATGCATCTTTTCTGTGTGACATCAACTTCATAATACGCCCAACAGCTCAGAAAGAAGAATGTTTCTTAAAGATAAATAGTTGAGCTGTGACTCTGCACTTGGAAGATACCAATGCACATTAAATACCTAGGCTGCCACTGTTTTGGTGCAGCGCCTTCTGAGACTGTGGCACCTCTACCTGCAGTGTTTCATTCTGTGTATCAGTAAGCAGAGCGGGTTCGGTTGATGAACGAAGGTGAATGGAGGCAGAGAAGCTCGTGCATCTATCATCGTCAGCGGCTCCGCGAAGGCTGACTGCTTGTCTATCATCCCGCCCCGTCTCCCTGCCAAGCACCGTCGAGTGCTGCCGAAAGAGGAAGTTACTTAACAACGCATTCAACCAACTGAAGCAAGGAGAAGCCATCGCCGCCACTCGATCGTAAATTCGACACCCCTAGGTTGACTTGAAATATTTGGTGTCTTAGTTCATGTGACTGCCCTGGCTGTAGATCAACCTCCGCAGTTATTTAGGCATGCCCAGCCACTGAAATGTGACATCATCGCTAAACCATCGATCATTACTTAATGACATAAGGTGTTTGGTAGAAACTCTTTCCACTGCCGGCTCCAGTCGGGTCATGTTGGAACTAGCCAGACAGACCGGCACAACACTGATTGAGATACCTCCAACTTTCACTCACTTGCACATAACTGTTACAAGCTGAGACCTTCACACGAGATGTTGTCGGCTATGCTCGGCACCAAAGAAAGACATCTGGGGACCTATCAAGAGCATTAGCTTCAATGGCTGTCGCACCACACCTCACCTGACTTCTAATGGACATGTATCAGTGGATTGTGGTTCATTGAAATATAACTACAATACAGCGAGTGACCATGTTCCAAATTCCTGAATTTTGTTTCATGCATGTTTGATGTCTCCTATTTCCAAAGGAGTGTCGTAAATGCTACTAGCGAATGAATGACGTTGGTGTTTGCAGCCGAAAATAAAGTGCTTCGACCAGGGATGAGAGAGCTTCCACTCATTTGCGACTTTGGTGGTAATGATACCGACTCAGCATTAACGGCGCTTGGCAACACCGTGCCGCTTGAGGAAATCAACACGTTCCTGGCGGTCGGTGAGAGCCTCGTATCCAGGAGCATGCTCCGAGTCGCGAGAAAGCTTCCAGACATGGGTGGCATCACGGACGGCATAAGCTGTGTGCTGAGTCTGACGCCAGCCTTCCGATCGCTTAGCTTTCTTGTTCTTCTGGATCCAAGTCTCCTTCTTGGGCGACACGTCGCGAGCGTGGCGACGACCATGGTCGCCACCACCATCGTCCTCGCCGTCCTCATCACCATTCGTCGGCTCCTCGTCAGTGCTGGAATCCTCATCGCCGCCCTCTTCGCCGAGGGCGCCGGCGGCGGAGCCCTGCGGGATATCAGTGGTAGCGCAGGTGTCGTCCTTGGCCAGCTGAAGACCGCAACGGTTCTCCGAGTCCGGGGCCTGGCCCTGGTCTAGTCCATACAGGACAACGCCGCCCTGGTCGTCGCTGGCCTGGGCGGAACTGTACAGGGTGTTGACAGCGCCGTTGCAGCAGTCGCCAACGACTTGCTCCTCACAGACGATGCTGATCTCCTCATCTGGGCAGTCAGAGTCTTCGTTCAAGTAGATATCGAAGGCGAAGGCTCGGTGGCCAAGCAGGAGAAGAGAGGCAAAGATGGCGAGAGTGTTGGTACGCATGATGGCGGTTTGGGCTAAGACGTGATACTAGGTTGTATGAAGGGGTAGGAAGAATTGTGTGCTAATGTAGAGGTATTTGCGTCTGATGAGGAACGGAAAGATAGACTTACTGCCATGATTCTGGTTTTCTTTTATACTTTGCGATGCCATCCTGAAAGCGCTTGAATGTTGTTACTGTTGAGCTCCGGAATTGCTGGGCGACAAGAAACAGAACAGTGTCTGGGCTTGGAAAGTTCCTGACAACCAAGTGACGATTTGTGATGGGATCGTAAGCTGTGAATTCAGAGATCGTCATGAACAGCTGATTCTCTTGCTGACGACAGCCCGGTACAAAGGAATACGGCCTTCGGACCCTCGGTGAAATTATAATCGCAACTGTAAAGAACTTTTGATGATGCTACCGTACGTAATAGTGCTTTTCAGAGGTTGTTGCTGCACTTGCAACTGCGGCTCTGAGGTCGTGCAAAACCACAGGCTGTAGATCCTTGCACCCTTACAGTCCGTTGAATAGTCAAAGTGCAGACCAAGTCGGGCGTCGGGTGGAGATGGGCCGCCGGAGGCTGTGGCAATAGTCTTGTGGTAAGTGGATTTGTGACAATGCAACTCTAAGACTCTCAAATCTTCCCGATTGCGAAGAGCTGTGATTGGGGGCGAGGCAGTGTTTCGAAGGCAGCCGCCAAGACACCAAGGAAGATCTCGATGACAAGATGTGCCGGCTTCTTGCAGGAGCCGCTTCATAGTCTCCAATATTCTCCGAAAGACGTGTAGGTCGCAAGTTTGTGATTCGTCCGGAAGACGTAATCAAGCAGCTTATTGGTTACGACTCCGCAGGGCGTTCCGGCGCCGCCGCATGGCACTTCATGGGACTTTGGTTTTAGCAGCCCGAAGTAGACTAATCGAACGGCTCGCGCCCGGTGTGGTCCACCTGTCAGACCGGTGCAGACACGATATGATGATCTGTCAAAGTCCCGAGTTGGGCTGAAAAGTCTTGGCCTGCGTCCTGTCGATCAATATTGAATAAGGGTCACTGATGATACGGAAAAGGTGAGCAAACGTTGATCTACTTCCGTTTAGAACTGAAGGCCTGGTCCCAAAATTGACTTTTGATCCCTTTTGGGATTCATCTATACATAGAATGAGTAAGATTCTTTTGCGCTTCAACTTCTCATCGTGACGAGTCCATTACATCTGGGATACTTCATAGCTTCAAAGATGCTACCCCAAAGGTACCTGAAGTCACGATACAAAATCTAGAATGTGTTCTGACCCTCCGTGTCTCCGAAATACCTTGCCATCGCAATATGAGTTGCGCCAAAACTCTGCCGGCTGTATCAACATGGTCTCATCTCGATCTTCGGGCGTCAGGAATTATCACGGAGACGTCGGATGACTGAAGTCAGCTCAGGGTTGAATTCCAGCTCACCGAGGGTAATGATTTGCGTAGTGTCTAATCGAATAGAGACTCAACTTTCTACTCGGATTTTTGGGAATTGAACTTTGGTAAAATGATTGCGTGTTCTTTCCCTGAATGCGGAGCCAGCGTGTTGCGATGCGGGAATTCAGGCTGCATTCCTCCTATAAGGTAGGCTTTTTGTGATTTTGTCATGATTTCCTCCGGCTACTGCCGCCAAATGGCCCTAAATAATCAGCAAAGTATATAATACTCTGATATTCTCCTATAGCGTTCAGCTTAATTCTTGAGCAAGCCTTCTTACCAGATTCCCAATCAACGATTCATTAAACACCCGCACCAAAGGGCCGTTTTTACTTCCGAGTCCTCAAACTACTTCAACAATTCAACATTATGTTCTCTAACGCCAACCTTGCCATGGCCATGGCCACTACCCTCAGCCTCTTGCGTCCCGCCGCTGCCGGGAACCTCTGCCTGTCCTACACCTACCAAGTTCAGGGCGGCAACGGCGCACACGACTGGCGGACCTTCGCGGCCGGCACTCCGTGTGACACCACCAATGTGTTCGATGAGGACATCTGCTCGTCGCTTCCTGCGAGTGACAACATCTGCGACGTCGACTACACTCTCGTCTCAGCCGAGGACGACACCATTGACGACGCTGACTGCAGCATCGCCATTGAGATTGACGGCACCGTTTATCACGGACGTCTTTCGGATGGCGGTCTAGACGGCAGCGAGTGTGGTGCTGACTGCGGCTTCCCGCCTCGCGAATTCAAGAGCAACTACATCTTTGAGAATGTGCCCATGTGCGATTAAGGCTTCACAAGGTCTTGAGATGGGCCGGAACGGACTTTGATGACAGAGGACATCTACGGCTAGTCAGGAGGAGCGCACAAGTGTCAGAGAATTCGAAGGCTTGAGTTGATGTATACCAGAGCCAGTCATTACCACATATCTCCTAGTCATATACACTCGTTGATTGTCTCATTCCAACTCGAATTGAATTACAAAACGACCAAAGTGACGCACCATCATGACATGCGAACGCCTGCTAGCCAAGTGTCTCTGCCTTCCCCGTTTTCGCTACGTAACAGGATGCGAGTCAAAAGTGAACTTTGTATGTCTAAAGCCCACGGACTTTAGCAGGCCTTCATACCGGCCGGTGCGGGTGAGATACCGATGATGCCTTATGTCCGAGGTCGGAGGGTCTTTTCGGCCTTCACATATTTGACCTCAAAAGCAGCAAAATCAAGCCAGATATTTTACTCTTCATTATCTATATTCTCGGCCAATAGCAGCACTAGCTTTGAAATGACAACAGCTAAAAGGTGAAGATATCGGCTTCGGCACTGAGAAGAACGTCTGGACTTCACATACAAAACAAGATTTCCAAATGTCTTAACCACTTTTTCTGCCAACCTCACGGTCCTCACCTTCATCACCGTAGTTCTGAACGAAATCAACTTTATCCTGGCAGGCTCCAATAGCCAGGAACAAAACGACCCAAAATGCCATTGATGAGTCTCCGGACCTGCTGCACTGACCTGGGGCCGAGGGCCATCGGCTTGTGACTCGCCACGGTAACGGCCTGAACGTTTGCTTCCGCAGGCAAGAAGGCCATCTCCCCCATCGCTGTGCCCAAGTCTCCATATGATGCTGATGCAGCCGGCTCGTCGATGCTGATCGTAAAGCCCGAATACTCCCCCTCGAAAAGAAAAGGGGCGTGGAACAAGGTGACCGTGACCAGCGACGAAGAGATGAGCTTCTTCTCTGCCGTGGCTAGGTCGAAATAGATGTGATTCAAGGAATTCATGATCAGCCAACGTACCCAAGCAGGGCGGTGCGATGACAGCTTCTCGCTTATGGACTCAGATGAAAGGAACGTCATGTGCGGTCGCCGCCACGTTCCTCCGGCTGCCACGTTTCCATGCAACTCGCTCAATGCCGCGAGAATTGCTTCAACTGCATCGCGGTGCATGCGCATACCAGGTTGATTGTCGTTGCTGCCGATGGTGCACATGATGTGTGTTGCGCCCGATAGGCAGTGCACCATGAGGACATGGTCGCTGAGTTGGCCCTCGGTGATCTCCACGTGGGAGTAGCTTTCAATGCCCGGGAAGAGTAGCTTGAGCTTGCGCGCTGACCGGACAAAGACATGGATCTTGGTCGATTTGTTTGTGTTGGGTAGGAGTGATTTCAAGACTGCGCTGCTGGTGCTGCCGGTGCAACCAAAGAAGACGAGCTTTTGAATCTCTGCTGGGGCCATCTTGATGTTGTAGTATTTTTTTATTTCAGAAATTGGAATGACTATAATGAATATTGTAGATTCGACTTTGTGAAGTGAAACCTCACTCTAAACCAAGCATATATACATCATGAAGAGACAATCTCATCGCTGAGCCGGTGACTGAAGGACGCCGAAGAACCGGAGGTTGAATTCCGTTAACAGTAGCTTCGGAGTACCGATAGACGCGAAGCACAAGCGAACCTATGCTGGCCAACTGACAAATGCAAAGACGTGGAGTTTTATTTGTGTCCGCCGGCATTTGGCCCGTACAAAATTCCTCGGCGTCAGTCCCGCGGATCTGACCCATGCCCAGTGGGAGCCGGCCGCATCAATCGGATGAACATGGAGATTTATTCAGCTGAGGCTCCGATCAGCTTCAAAGCTTCGGCTTCGGTCGTGAACTTTCCAAAGCCCCGTAATTGGCCCGCGAGACTGTGCATGGATTCGCTGCAAAGGTGAATTCGTCGAGATATGCCTGTTACCCAAATGGATCATGAAAGCACATGCAACTTCTCTTATTTGAGGTTGAGACCGGCTACACAAATACACAACGCCTTATTCTGAACGAAATGTCTTCAAATACGCGGTTCTTCAACCGTCCATCCTCAACATTGGAGCTCCGAAAATGCAAAAGATGCCAAACCTCAGGGCCGCAGGCGTTAGCTTGCTGTTCTTCCTTCAGGAATCTTTGGCCCTATCAGCTGGATGCAGGGCTATGGCTCAAGCCTGCCCTGACATTACCTTTAAACCAGGATCTGCAGTTTACGAATATGAGAAGCGCAACTTCTGGTCCGGCACTCGTGAGCCCTCAAATCTCTATTTCAGTAATATGATGCTTCATAGACTGACTTTCCACGACGTAGAAATTCTTAATCTGAGTTGTATCTTCGTCCCTACCTCGGCTCATCAAGTCAGCACAGCTATAAACACAATCAAGTCTATCAACGGCTCTTTCGCCGTCAGAGGCGGTGGTCACACGGCAATCTCGGGGACCAACAGCATCGACGGAGATGTTCTCATTGTCTTCTCCAATATGACGCGACTGGAACTTTCCAACCAACGTAGTCGCGTCCAGCTCGGTCCAGGGCTGCGCTGGGGAGAAGTCTACAATGCTCAAGAACCATACGAACTCACTGTCGCCGGCGGCCGCGTAGCGCCCGTTGGCGTTCCTGGGCTATTGCTGGCTGGCGGAATAAGCTTCTACAGCAACAAGTACGGATTCTCTGCCAACACGGTCAGCAGCTATGAGGTTGTCCTCGCTGACGGGAGAATCGTGAACGCGACTGCTTCAAATGAGTATAGTGATCTCTTCTGGGCGGTAAGTATGCGTCGAGGTACCGGCGGTAGAAGGTAAAGCTGACGTCCTTGCCGGCTTAAAAGAGGTGGGCCGAACGTTGGACTCGTCACATCATTTGAATTCCAGGCCATACCCAGCCCAAGAGTATTTGCCGGCGTTCTGCAATTCGAGTCTTCCCAATTTGAAGCCTTCTTTGAGGCTGTCGCTGCCTATTCTGCGGACATCTTCGACGCAAAGTCACACATCATCCCCACAGTAGGACTTGCCAGAGACGATGGTACAGACGAGATCTCGTCCTACGCGTACGTCGTGTTATTCTACGACGATCCGGGTGAGATGGAGCCTGGGATCTTCCGCCGGTTTCTCGACATACCCAACGTCGGCAACACGCTCAGTCACCTGACTGTCGCAAATCTCGCTTTTGAGACTGGAAAGTCCGTCATGGATGGCCAGGGTGATATTCTCACCGGTGGAACGATCGCGTCAACGGACTGTGATGAAGGACTGCTTGCCGGCATTCAACTCATCAGCGAGATCTTCGAAGAGGGGATAAGATCGATCCAGGCACAAGTTCCCGCCGGTACCTTCGCATCCACGGAGGTGTAACTTCCAGCCCCTCGGCCGAGACTTCATCGTCGCCTCGCAGAACAACAGTGAAGGTGGAGGGCCCCTGTCGCTGGACGGATCCCAGGGCACCTACATCGTCTACGCCATTGCGTTGACCTGGGTCGACTCTCAGTACGACGACGTTATCTCTGCTTGGATTGAGAAGACAGTCCAAACAATCGACAGCGCCACGGCTGAGGCGGGCCTTCACCATCCTTTCAGATACATGGGAGATTCCGCGGCCTTCCAAGTTGCTGAATTCTTCGATGGCTATCCTCAGGGCGTTGCGGAACGGCTGAATAATGTCGCACTGAAGTATGATCCCGATGGGTTCTTTCAGAAGAATATGCCGGGTGGTTTCAACTTTTCCGCCTCGAAGGTATCCAGCAACAACGGTGTGGGAGGTGTTGACGGAACTGAGTCCAATGATGCCGGTATCCTTAAACAAGGGGACGGCAGGGTCTCGGGACTTCATGGCTATGATGTTCCTCTGCAAAGATGAAAACGGGAATGCCTGTGTGTTGGTTAATCTGGTCGTGGGGGAACAGCCTTGAGGATACGTCTTCATGATATCAAGACTTGTACAAACTAGTCATCTCAAAAAGACCACCCGCTCTGCTCGGATTAAATAGGTAGCAGACGTAAGATGCCAAGCCAACATCAACCAAAAATCCCCATCACCAACAGCAAAAAGACCCTGCATAAGCGAGACCCTTTTCAGATACCCGGCCATTGAACATTCACAGAAAATGAATGCCCCTAAAATTGCAGTGCTGCTGACTACACCCGCTCGCTGACGCGCCTGAAGCGTGGTCTTTTTAGCAATCATCACCCCTGTCGGCCATGTGCCCTCTTCCCAGAGACTTTGGTGCCTGCACTAGCTCACGGCTGCCAGGGGGGTTTTTACATATGTCGGGTTCTTTTGGCAAGACCGCTTGAGAATAGGTAGTTTCTGAAGAGTGTGGACCGTGGGTATTTTTGATGAGGACGCATGCATTTTGGAATGTTTTGGGAGTGATTCGCTGTTCGATGTTCGATAGACTACATGATTTTGTATTTTTGTCCGCGTGAGGAAAGAACCGCAAAAAGACCCATTTGAGGAGCCTGTGGTGGCGGAGGAGTTCGACTCCTCGTCACTGAGGATTGACGCTCCTCAGCACATGAGGATCGCGACCACCGCAGCGGTCTTTTAATGACCTTTCGAGGGCCTGTGAGGATTTGGAAATGTATACAAGAGATCGATGAAGTCCAACGAAAAAAGTCTCTCGTCTTCAATCTCTCATTCAATACCCCCATCAGATTTCAATAGAGCAAAATTATCTACAATTTCCCCCGTCGCTTGAGACCCATCCCACCACCTGCATCCGTCGCAGAGATGTCTTCCCAACAGCCAAACCAATACACCACCCAATACGTCGCCGTCCCGCGCCAGCACCAGGGCCAGACATCGACGCAAATCACATATCAACAACAAGGTGGCTCGGCCACGCTCAACACCTGGCTCTCCCAGGGCGATTCCGCGAGTCCGTACCACAACATCGGGGCATACCGGCCGGCCACCGGCTCCGGAAGTGGGGCCAGCACATGGGGCGCGGCACCGGGTAGCAATGGAGCTACGCGGGGCAGCGGCCAGGGCCGCAGGAACTGATCCTGGCAAAGGAGCTTACGGAATTGACGAATGATGTATGAGAGAAAGATTTTCTGATCGCTCAGATGATCACATCGGAGCATGGGGGCTAGCATGGAGCAGGGCGCGGAAAGCGGGACATGCGGCATATGCGGCCGCCGTGGGGCCGCACGCTTGGGGGCGACAACTGGAGACCAACAACTTTTGGCGTTATCGGGGGTTAATTGGAGATAATACGAGGATCATTTTCAATCTCACCCGAGTCCTTTGTGCTCACAGGCAGGCTTCCTCAGATTTGTGAAGTGGTAACGCCGAAATAGCAGCAAACCAGGTCTTGCCGCCGCTTACAGCCGCTAACTCCGCATGCTTCGACCATGAGCCATAGAGACCAACCACTCAAGACTCAGCAGGACCGAAAGACCTATCCACCTGTTGCAGCGCCACAGGACTTTGCGATGTGGATAGCGATACTGTCTGAGCTTTTTCCGAGATGTGGATAGGAGCCATGATACGACATGGCATGTGGAAGACCATCGCAGACGATGGACTGGGATGGGTATAAAGAGACGGCCAAGATCGACTGATTGAAAGCAAAGAGGCATCACCAGGTTGTTCATCACCTTCTCAAGTCACTGCGGCAACTCACAATCCGCAGACATTCGTTGGCCTCATCACCACTTACACCATGGCACCGACCTACGACAACACCACACGCGCCAGCGAGCTGGTGCCCAATTACGCTCCTCACATCGCGGGGAAGACTATCCTCATCACCGGCGTTTCTCCTGGGAGCCTCGGTGACGCTTTCGTGAAGCAGGTGGCAGTCGCCAAACCGTCGACGTTGATCCTGGCAGGCCGTAGCCCATCGAAGGCCCAACCCCTCATCGACTTCCTCGCCTCATCACACCCGGACATCACCGTAAAGCCACTTACCTTAGACCTCACCTCCCTCGTCCAGGTCCGCGAGGCCGCGTCCCTCGTCAACTCCTGGCCAGATGTCCCCCACATCGATCTCCTGGTCAACAACGCTGGCATCATGGCCGGTCCATACGCCCTCACCCAAGACGGCTTCGAGTCGCAGTTCCAAACAAACTACCTCTCGCACTTCCTCCTCACCAACCTCCTCATGCCCAAGATCCTCGCCTCCCCGGACCCGCGCGTCGTCAACATCAGCAGCGGCGCGCACCGCCTCGGGCACATCCGCTGGACGGACCACGCCTTCGACAACGGCGCCAACTACGACTGCTGGGCGGCGTACGGGCAGTCCAAGACGGCCACCAGCCTGTTCGCGGTCGCGCTGGCCGGCAAGCTCGGGGCGTCGCGGGGCCTGCATGCGTTCAGTCTGTGCCCGGGCTTCGTGAACACGAACCTCCTCAGCGTGGCGCACGGGACGGAGGACATCCCCGCGCTGCTGGAAGGTTTGAGGCGGGTGGACGGGGTGATGGGCACAAAGTATCTCTGGGGCATGGGCGGCATCGCGCCCAAGGATTTGGACCAGGGGGTCGCGACGCATGTTTATGCGGCCTTTGACCAGGAGCTGCTGAAGGAGGAGAGGAACGGGGAGTACCTCAACCACTGTCGCGTCGCGGATCCGTATGAGGAGGAGGTGTACTGCTGGGCGACGAGTAAGGTTGACGCGGACATGCTGTGGAGGTTGAGTGAGAAGCTTGTTGGGCAGGAGTTTGCGTATTGAAGCGGGAGGTTGACACACGGGCCCTTTTGGAAACGTCAAGTTAGCGTGCAGATGGATGTAGTTTCACGGCGGCTGCATCGTTGATGAAGCACTCCTGGGATGGAAAATGAAGTCATTGTTGGCGCTGATGGACGTGCGCGGTTGAAGACGAGTGAACGAGTGAATGTTGTGTTGGAAGAGAGATAGATACAGGCAGCGGGGAGCTCGAAAGTCGGAGACCGAAGCACTCGCCACATCTGTCCCCCACCAGCCACACAGAGCCATCAGCCACAGTCCAGACTCGCATTAGTCATTCGTGGCTTGCCTCATTCTGCACCGCCACATCCATCCCTCCATTTCCACTTAATTGTTCTTAAAAAGACTCCGCCCATCTTCCACCTTGCACAAGTGGCGAATTCCAAGCCCAAGTTCCAAATACCGGCACGGCGCCGTTGTCCCTTGGCGCTCGGTTTCTCGCTCCTCAACAGCTCCTTCATTCGCTTAAAATGCCAGCCATCGGACGGGCTTGCCCGAGGTATGATTGGGCAACAAGTGGCCTCCGACGCGTACGCCTCGTCATGCGAACCGTTTCCTGCGCCGACTGCCTGGTACAGAGGAGAGGGACAGACACAGAGAGACACAGAAAGAGACGACTCAAGTGCTAGTCAAGCCAAGCGGGTGCTGCGGAGAACAGCGAGAATGAGGCTGTGCAACGCCGGACAGCCGACGTCATTCGTCCGACATGCCCAACATCAGCTCGTTTGGGTCTCACGTCCCCCCTCCACCCCCGAAAGTCTGTGGCTTTGCCCTTGCGCAGGACATGGATGAGCTTCGGTCTCCCCACGTCTTCGTTGATGTTTCCCGGGATTGTTCAGTGTCAATCTCGGATGTTTGCTGGGCCTCTGCCGAGTGGCAGGATTGACGGCACCTTATTGTATGCACAAAGGGCCTGAACATACGCCTACAGGCTGCCTCAAGCCAAGCAAGATCCATGGAGGAGAGGAATGCTAATCGCTGCATATTCCTGCCACCGCGCCAGAGGTGGCAACCTGGTAGGCGAAGCTTTTACTTTTCTCCACGTCGCCGGTTGGTCACTGGTATGTCATGGGAGCTTACGACGCCAGCCTTGCGACGACTTAGAGGCCAGATCCAGGCACCCGTTCATAGCCATTGGAGAGGTGCGCCCCCAACCTGGCACATGTGATGTTCGGTCCAGACGCAAGTGTTTCTGGGCTGCGTAATTATACATAAGCTTAAGCTAGGCATACTCCATCAGAAACCGGTTGCTCTCTTTAAAAGGCTTGCTGCCACTTTCATACTCTCAGACTTGCAGCGCATTTGCTCTGAGAATTTCCTTCTTCTACACACATACACACTCTCCCCATACGCATCGCTTCTAATATACATCGTTGCATGACACTTATGGGATCATTGTACGAAGAATCTCCAGCAGGCCGTGACTATCGCTCAGCAGCTAACGCCTCCTTCAGGCCCGAACGCGAAATGGCTCCGACCATCGACTCGGCGCTGGGGACGGCGGACATGGCCAACGAGCAGCGCGGCCTGCTCGAGCTCATCGACAAGCTGCAGTTCGCCCAGCTCGACAATGTCAAGCTCCCGCAAATCGTCGTCGTCGGCGACCAGTCCGCCGGCAAGAGTTCCGTCCTCGAAGCCATCACGGGGACGCCATTTCCCCGCGATGCTGGCGCATGCACGCGCTTCGCGACAGAGATCCGACTGAGGCGGTCCGCCGAGCCGACGCTCAACGTCTCCATCATCCCCGACAAGAATCGCAACTTCAGGGAGCAGGAGAGGTTAAAACAGTTTGGCGGCGCGGTGGACACCGACATGTCGTTTGAGTCGCTCATGAGGTCAGCCGTGGAGCTGATTGCCCCCAAGAACATCCCTGGCCGCTTTGCCGCCCGCGATATCTTGGTCGTCGAGAAGCGAGGACCGGACATGCCTCTCCTCACACTGGTCGATCTTCCCGGTCTTGTCAAGAACGCCAACAACGACCAGTCAATGGACGACATCAAGACCATCGAGACGCTCTGCGACCGTTACATGAAGTCCTCGCGCACCATCATCCTTGCCGTCGTCGGCGGAAACACCGACTACGTCCAGGCGCCCATCCTCACCAAGGCGCGCCACTTCGACCCTTCCGGCAGCCGCACGATTGGCGTCCTCACCAAGCCCGACCTCTGCGAGTCCATCGGCCTCGAGGACAAGTTCATCGAGCTCGTCCAGAACAAGGACAAGCAGAACTATTTCAAGCTTGGCTGGTACGTCCTGCTCAACCCAGGTCCCCGAGACGCAGGCCAGCCATGGCCCTCCGCCCGCGAACGCAGGCAGCGGGAGGAGGAATTCTTCGGCCGCGGCAAGTGGCGCGCTCTTCCCGGCTCAATGTGTGGCGCTGGCGCGCTCAAGCAAAAGCTCTCCGTTCAGCTGCAGCGCCACATCGGCCGCCACGTCAAGACGCTGCGCAAGCAGATCCAGAACGCCCTCGACGACTGCGACGCCGAGCTCAAGAGCATGGGCACCGGCAAGGACACCGTCGAGGAGATGCGGATCGAGCTCGTCGAGCTCTTCTCCGCGTCCAAGGAGCTCGTCATCCCCGCCGTGTACGGCTTCTACAAGAACCCGCCCGGCAAGAACTTCTTCCGCGCGACCGCCGACCCCCGCGGCACGCCCGCCCAGAACCTGCGCGCCCGCGCCATTGAGGAGAACGAGAAGTTCTCGCACCGCATCCGCCAGAACGGGCGCAAGTTCGGCTTCGCCTCGTCCACGGACCCGCGCTCGCCGACGGGCGCCGACGGCAGCGTGTCCATCTCCGACAGCGGCAAGCGCGATTTCGTGACCAAGGAGGTCGAGATGCTGCTGCGGCAGATCCGCGGCTCCGAGTTCCCGATGGATCCCAAGCCGCGCGCCGTGTATATGCTCTTCCAGAGCTACTCGGAGAACTGGCCGCGGCTCGCGCAGGAGCACAAGGACAACCTCGGCGTGGTGTGCAACGAGTTCCTGAGCGAGGTCATCGACTTTGCGTGGCCCGGGCGCATGCACGACCCGCTGCGCTACAACTTCCTCGACCCGCAGGTGAAGAAGCTGATGGCGAGTGCGCAGGAGGAGCTCGAGCGCCTGACGCAGGACATGAACCTTGAGATCCAGCCGTACGACCCCGAGTACGAGGAGCGGCTGCGCAAGTGGCAGCTGGAGGCGACCAAGGACGGCGGGCGGTACACGGAGGCGCAGGAGGTGTGCGAGAAGATGCTGATCTTTTACGAGCTTGCGGCCAAGACGTTCATCCGCAACACGATCACGCAGGTTGTGGAGCGACACTTGCTGCAGGGCATGTACAGCATCTTCAACTCTGTGGAGATCCTTAGCATGCAGAATGAGACGGTTGAGGGTATCGCTGCGGAGAACAAGGAGACACGAGACCGCAGGATGACGCTCAAGGCGCAGAAGGTCGCCATTGAGGAGGCCAAGGACATTTGCGCCAATCTGGCCATGAGGAAAGAATTGAGGATGGTAAGTCGACTTTTACCCCACAGTCCACAGGCGATGATACTAACTGAGACCCAGTACGCCGATGAAGACCGCGATTTAGAAGAAACTTCAGACGAAGACGACGAGAAGCCCCGCGAGCGCGAGACCCCACGCGAGACAAGCCGCAAACCGGTCTCGACCCCCGCGCCCGCGCAAGCACCACCCGCCGCACCAGCCCACCGCCCAACCCGCTCCCGCGATGATCGCGAACGTGAGCGCCCGGCCGCGACATCCCAACCAGAGCAGCAGCAGCAGCAGTCCGCGGCGCCCAACGGCAACTACACCTACGCGGGCCACCCGACGCCGGTGCAGACAGCGCGCCAAGAGGCCCCGCGCACCAACACGTCGACCTCGGAATGGGACGAGGAGTACTACCGTGCGCCCGCCCAAGCGCCTCCCGCGGTGGCGCCGCCCCCGCCTCCCAGGCCGCAAAAGCTGAGGACAGAGGAGGGCCTCGCGCCTGAGGCGGCGTCGTCGTATGTGCAGCGCTCGCCGAGCTCGATTGGCGAGCAGCAGAATGGGTATTATGGGCACGAGCAAGAGTATGCGCCGAGCTCGGGCAGGAGGGTGACTGCGAAGAAGCTCTTTGGTAGAGGTTGAGTTACGGATTTGATGAGCGGCAGGATTGCCTTGGGCGGCACTGGCGTTTGAGTTTGACTTCTTGGTCGGTCAGGTTTCTCTTGTCTGAGCTATGGAGAGATCTTTTGAAGAGAGACAGCTGGATATGCTCATGCTGGGCTAGAGGAGCATTTGCCAAGATTAGATAGTTTGATACCATCCATTACATGGAAGACTTCAACTTTACTGGGAATCGTCGTATGTCGAGAAGCTAGCATGCATGCGCCCATGGCATACTCCTCTACTTGCCGTCAGCCTCGGGGAAGGAGATCTACTAGCCACGCAATACCTATTACATATCCCGACATGAACCCATCACTTCGCACTTTGCGCTGCGTTTTATTTAGATGTTGGTAGTTTTCATACATTGAAATACGGCATTAGGAAAGCGATGTACTCGTCCTCTTGGACTGTGAATTGGGGTCAGCAAGCGCAGACTTTCATTGTGACACAATCTTATTGAAACTATTTGTGCTTCCTCGTGGGGAAACATAATATCCGACCCTGGCACCTACTCTTCATCACGTCTCTCGTTGAAGTTCTGTATGACTGGCGTTTCAAGGTCTTCTCTGCAGCAATGTTGCATTGCGAGATGCTCAACCGCCTGAAGCCCCCTCAATCATCCATGATCAACAGCAAGGCGAGGCCGGCCCCGTATCATTTTATTCAGACTTTGAATCATTACAGATCAAGCATTGGGATATCTTGCAATAAAACTAAGCAAGCGTAGGACTTGGATTCTGCTAGCATTCGTGTCCAGCAACAGGGAATCAATCCGCTGGCTGTCTTACTTGTCTTGTTTACATGGACCAGTTGGGAATGTAGTTGGCTTCTATCAAGACTAATACACATTCTGGCCATAGACATCCATTGTTTAATGCTGCGTTGATCCACTGCTGTTCTTGAATTAAGTCATCCAATGCATATCTCGCAATACAAAGAAGGATGTCTCATGAGATTTGATACTGAGACAAGCAACGCCAATCATCATCTGGTCAACATCCCCGTCAAATAATTTGAGACGGTGCGGGTCGGTTCTGCTTACATAGGAGGGAACTAGTAAGGGTTGGTGATGTTCCTCGTCAAAACGGTCTCGTTCCCAAACACCGTCCCACTTCTTAAGACATCCACGCGCCAAGGATCAAAGTTCGGAGGCGGGTTATCAATCCGAGTTCCATTCGCAAAGATGATCCCATTCCACGGCGCCGCCAACCTCTTGCCCGACTCCTTGACCAAAGGATTCCGCCACTTGCTGACGTAGCAATTCTCGCTGACCATGTACAGATTCAACCCCAACGCCAACGTCCGCAACTCAGCCGCTCGATTATTCGCCGTGGTGTCTCCCGACACGCGCACTCCGATGTAGTCCATCAGCATCACGGTCGGAAACATCTCCGGGGTCATCTCCGCCACGCCGCCGTAGTAAAGCATCGGCGTGGTGAGGTAGTTTGCCAGGTTCTCGAGCCCCCAGAACACCGCATCCTCGTGTCTAGCATTCAAAACCCACTGCGATACGAAGAAGTCACCTCCTTTCGACGGCTCGAGGCGCCTGCGCACTGGGTCGTAGAAGCCTGCGACCTGGTAGTGGAGCAGTTGGGCGGGCGTGATGCCCACATTCTCTTCCCATCGGTCGGTGCGGTCCATGTGCTTTCCTGCGAGGAAGATGCCCGACGCCGGGTCGTCTTGCGGGATCCTCGGGTCGACGCCAAACTGGTCGAGGATAATGGCAACGCAACCAGTTCCGCCGTTCTGCTCCATGAGCTCGCCCATGACCCGTTCCTGCAGCCTGGTTGCTTCGGTCAGGCCGCGGCAGCGATTTTGGATTCCGCGCAGCTTGTCGAAGAACTGGGCCATTTCATCCCCGTCGAAGGGATGGCCACCGCCGAACAGGCCGCCCTAGAAGGAGACCATGTCTCGCATTAACTTCTCCTCCTTTATATTTTTCTTAGCACGTACTGTTAGTGCGTTACACTAACCTATACTAATTATACTAATACTACCTATTTTCTTCTTTTTCTTTAGCTATAGCTAAAGATAAGGAAATAGCTAGTACTAAGCCTCTAACTATACTAATAATATAGTTCTAGTTTATTCTACTACTTATAAAGCTATAGCTATTAAATACTACTACTTTTATAGATTTAAGCTTTTTTTAATAACTTCTTAGAAAGGTTTTACTATCTAAAACTAAGAGAAAATAAACTATATAGAACTTATTACTAGATATTTTTAGAAGTATATTACTACTACTAAACTACTAAAAAGTAATATATAATATATCTATATAAAAACTAATAATAAATTAAAACTAAACCTCTACTATATAGAAGTTAAGTGAAATTATTTATTTTTAAAATATATTTAACTATATTAGAATAGTTTTTATTAATAATTTCTAAATATATTTTATAGTACTAAAAATAGAAGAATAATACTATAAAGTAACTAAATATTTTAAAAAAATTTTTATAATAGTTTTTTATTATAATTTCTATAAATAATAACTAGAATTTACTAACTTTATTAATAACTTTACTATTAAAAATATTAGAATTAGAGGAAACTTAATTAACTTCTAACTAGAAATAGCTTAATATACTAACTATAAAAATAGTAAATAAAGTATTTAAAACTTAATAGTAACTTATAGTATATAGTTTAATTAAAGCTAAGTTATAGTTTAAAATAGAGTTTAATAGCTTAAAAACGTTAAACTTATAGATAATAAACTTTTTATTAGAATCTTAAAAAATATTAGATCTAAGAATATATACTTATTAATAGTTTATAAAGAGATTAAAGTATACTATAAACTATAGAATAGTAATATTATAAAAATAACTAGGATTTAAACTAGTTTTATACTTATTTTAAACTTTAATAAAACTTAATAGAGAATACTTAGTAGTAATTTTAAGCTACTTAAACTACTTAATATAAATACTATTAAATAACTTAAGATATAGATTATATATATAGTTTATAATATTCTAGTTATAACTTCTAACTTTAGAGGAGAATCTATTAATATAAAGCTAATCTTTACTAATAAGGTTCTCTAGTAGTTAAAACTTAAGTTTATAAAATATATAATAGCTACTTATATTAGTAGATAAGCTTTATAAACCTAGATTATTACTTTTAAAAAGATACCTCTAGTTAAACAGTTTACTCTATAGGATAGTAACTATACTATTAAGCTTAAACTAAAGATAAATATTAACTAGTGCCTAAAGTGTTTTGACTAGTATAAGCTTAGACTATGCTAAAAGAACTAATACTACTATAACTATATTACAAAAGTAGAACTATAATTACTAAGTAGCAATTATACCTTATATTTTTTATAATATACCTCTTAAATCTTAGAGATAACTTATCTACTAGATCTAAACTTTATAGTTTTTCTATAACCTCTCTACTAGGGGAAAAATCCCTTCTAAGTATGCTAGAGTTAGAATTTAAATGTAGGTTTTTACTGCTTAAAAATAATATGTATAATAACTAGCAAAGTTAAAAGGCTTATAACTATTATAAAAGTAGAACTATAATTGCTAAACAGCAATTGCGCTTTATATTTGCAATATACCTCTTATATCTCTAAAGTAAAGAGTAAGGAAATATATTATATAGAGGTATTAGATCATCTAGTTAACTGCTACTATATAGGCTAACAAAAGATTTATAAAGAACTATAAGAGATATGCAGCTACAAAAGCTATATCTAGACGTACTATTATCACTAAATAAAGTATAGAACTAACTTTCTCTTAGTACTCTTTTATATATATAAGAAAAGCTTATTCCTCATTCTTTTTAAGTTCTCTAAAGGATAATAGAGTTATAAAATATATTTCTTCTTAAAGATTAAAACGCTTAGCAACCTTCTTAATATATAAATTATATATTAAATAGACCTTTTAAGCTATATAATCTCTAACTATTTAGATCTTAAAATAATACTTAATAGTACCTTAGTTTTTAAGTTTATATTTAGCTTTTAGCTTATTAATAATTTATTTTATTTTAAAAAAGTAATCTTAATAGTATAAAATAAGAATATTATTTATATAAAATAAAACTAGAACTTAATATTTAAGATCCTAAAAGAGATATACCTCTTTTAAGCTTAAAGTAAGTTCTAGTTTCTTTAGAGTTATTAAGAAATATTTATACTAGAGGAGAGGTATATCTCTAAAGCTATATAAAGCTTTATTAAACTTTATATATTTTCTTTTATATTTAAAACCTTCTAGAAGTTAATAGTAAATTAGAGGTCTATTTAGATCTCTCTCTACGTTTAGAAAAGTATTATCTATATTAAATTACTACACTTTAAGATTAAACTAAGTAGCTAAAGCTATTATAATATAAAATATTTTTATAGTAAAAATTACTATATATATGTTTTCTAAGGTACTCTTCTTTTAGAGGTCTCCTTATATATAGATTCTAGCTTTAAAACACTTTAGATTACTATTTATATTAACTTTATATATAAAGACTTATTTTAGGAGTAAAAGTCTTAATTATATAGATTATTAGTTAATTTCTTACTATATTCCTTTTTTTTATAGTTTCTTAATTTTAAGCTTTATTATTTCTATAAAGTATTTATATAGATATTTTAAAAATATTAAAAGTTCTTTCTAGCTTTAAAAAGGCAATTAGAGCTTAGATATATATATATCTTATTCTAAATCCTTATTATTATACTTCTATTTCTAACTTCTAATATAACTCTATATATATAAATAAAGTATTATATACTTAGAAGAACCTTTTTCTACTACCTCTTTTACTTCTAATATAAATATTATAAAAAAGGCCTCTTAAGTATACTAGTTCTTAATAGAGATAACTTTTTCTTAGTATTCAATTTTAGAGAATAGCTATTCTAACTTATTTTTCTTATTAGTTATATTAGAATAAGTCTCTAAGATATTATTAATAAATAAAATAAAGTCTCTAAATTGCTCTAAAAGCTATTAATTATATTAATTTAAATAGTTTATCTTTCTATAATCCTTCTAATTATAGGCTTTCTTTAGAGCTTTTTTTAAGCTTTTCGCTTTATATATTTAGTTTACAACTTTATATATTCTATTTTTTAACTTAAAAAGATCCTTAAGAGGTGCTAATACTTCTTTTTCCTTATCTATATCTAGTATTAATATTTTAAGTTAAAGTTAAAGTTTATTATCTTTACTCTAATTTTTATTAGAAATAATATAAATACTATTACCTCCCTTTAAAACGTCTATAACCTCCTCAGTTTATTTATAAAATTTATTATTAAATATATTTAGCATATTAGCTTTCCTTCTCCAACCTCTAATTATAACTTAAAGTTTTAAAGTTCTTTTAAAAGTAAAAACACCTTCTAGAGGTCTTTTTTAAGTCTTTTTATATATTATAACATCTTATAACTATATAATTAAAGTCTTTTGCTCTTTAAAAATATCTTCTACTATATTATTAGCTTATTTTTATATACTTAGAAGCTTAAATATTAAATTTAAAAACAACTTAAGCTTTAGTTTCTCTTTAATAATATATTATATAATTTCTACTAGTATTACTATGCGTTCATCCTCTTTTAAATAAAACTTTAACTTATTAAATTGTATATTATATATTATAACTACTTTTTTAAGTGTAGGTATTTAGATCCTATATAAGTTATATGTATTATTAATATATCTAACTAGATATCTAATATATCTTTATAAAAACACTTTATAATATATCCTTTTTTATCCTTTTTTACGCTCTTTTTTAAGTAAATATATTTAATAACTATATATATATATCTATCCTTAGTATAGCTAAAAGTCTCTTCTAATTATAGATATATAGAAAGAAGCCTACTAATAAAAGTATTAAATATATTATTCTTCTTTAACTTAATTTAATAACTTCTAATTAATTTTTTACTATAAAGATTAGTTAAAAAGATAAATCTCTATAAGAGTTAATTTTAGCTATATTTCTAGAAAAAGATTAGCGCTTTCTTATATCTTAATACCTTTTAAAATTGCTTTTTAGCTAATACACTTTAAACTACCTATAAGCTTCTTTATATCTACTAAAGGTATCTTAATTATAATTCTATTATTTTTTGCTTAGTGTTAATATTATATACTACTATTAATAGTAATTATAGCTATTTTATTATTTTAGTAGATAATGCAAATCGCTAATCTATATTACTTTTTAACCTACTATTTAAAGTAAAAAAGTGTTATAAAAACTTCTTTAAGTATATATTATATTAGAGGAAAACCTTATAGCTTTCTTAAGTATTTATTCTTAATAATCAAAATATAGAGAGCTCTTAAGATTGCTTTAAAAAAGTAATAAAAGATATCTTAGAAGATATAATAATATAGTTAAATCGCTTTATTTTCTAACTTTAAACGCAAGATAACCTTCTTTATATAAGTTTTAGTATATATTTTGCATTATATTTATATTAAGCTTTATATCTTTACTTTTTAAATGTTTTTAACTATATATTTAAGAGCATTAAAACTTAAATAGCTAGAATAAAGATACTAAAGGTATATATTATCTAACTAATCTCTATAATAATTATATATATCTTATCTATAAGAAGCTTTTACTAGCTAAGTTATAGTAATAATATTTTGTGATGTTCAGAGGGTTTGCCTGCCAGCAGGAACGTATGGGGTTTCTGTACTGTTTTCCTTAATTGGTAGAGGGCACAGGTCAAAGTGCCCATATAGTGTTTCCAGAATTGTGCCCGCGTATGGGGTGAATTTTGCCGTAGTCTTTTTGTGGGGGGGCTGCGTCGTAACTACAAACTCAATAGTAATAATATATATAAAACTTACTAGTATACTTTTAAAAAGATATAAAGAAAGAGGGTTATATTTAAAAAAAACTAAATTATACTTTTAGATTAAAGTTATAATAACTACGCTTTAGGTAAGGTTTTCTATATATAAAGTATAATTAAATCTATAAAACTAGATTTTCTATATATTAAAGTAACTTTTAGATATAATATTAATATAAAATCCTTTAATATAAGTAATATTCTTAAGTGTGAAGTTATTTAACATCTATCTATTTTAACTTTTAAAGATCTCTTTGAGGATATAAGTTTCTCAGCTTAAAACTAAGATCTAAGTTATATCTATTTCTATAATATTTTTTAAGCTAAACTTTATATAGAAGTTATTTAGTAATAGCAATTTATTATTAACTAAGTATATAGTACTATAGTTATTATAAACTATACTATATAAGAAGATATATAGTAAAGTAGAAATATTAAGTAAGTATATCCTTAGTATACTTATTTTAAGAAAGCTCTATAGATTAATTAATATAGCTATAATATTAGATAGAACTTTAGTATTTAACTTATAGCTAGATCTATTGTTCTAACTACTTCTTCTACTATAATTTCTATACTATTAGCCTCTTCTACTATATAAACTACTTCTTCTGTAATTAGAATTACTTATCTAATTTAAAATCTATCTCTTATATATAATAGTAGTTTTAGTATTTACTTATTTACTTTAACTAAGCTTAAAAAAGATTTCCTAAGCTTTATTATTATCTATAGAGATTTATTAAAACTTATAAAACTTCTTATAAGTATACTCTAAGCGTCTATACATTTTAGAAGTTTAGAAGTATTTTTCTCTATATAGGTAGTTATTAAAATATATATTAGAAAGGTTATTAGATCTTCTTCTTAAAATAGTAAAAAATATATTTAATCTCTAAAAGCTTTTAGTAAATAAGTTCTCTTAAGTAAAAGTTGAGAAAATAATTTTATACTATTCTAAAGTGTATATAAAAAACTCTAAATTAATATTTATTATAAGCTAAGTTAGCTTAATATAAATTTAATCTAAAGTAAGTTAATATCTAACTATTTTAAAGAAGTTTTATAAAATAAGTTCCTTTTAGATTTCTAAAATATTAAATCTCTTTACTTCTATATAGTAGTAATATTACTCTATATACTAAATAGAAAAATTAATATTAGAATTAGCCTTTTTAAGTAAATATAAATAGTTTTTATAAACTATATTAGTAACTGTAAATGTAGTAAATATAAGCTGTTTTTTAATTTTATATATAAAAGCTTATAATATTACCTCTAATTATATCTTATCGTTTAGAATAGCTAATTTAGTATTAGTTAGAATAAAGTTTAAAACTATCTTATTAACTTATATCTAGAGGTTAAAGTAATATATTAAGAGGGTCTATTAATTTGAAGAGGTTGCTATATAATCTTTAATTACTATATTATAGTCTAACTTAATATCTTTATAAATAGCAGTTTAGGGTATCTATAGAAACTCTAAGAGAGAGGATAATCTTATTACTTTATTAGAGATAATACTTACTTCTTCCTCACTTTTTTAGGTCTTTATAATTAGAAGAATATTTTTTAGTATGCTTTTAGCAGCTTCTACTAGACTTTTAGCCTTCTCTAGGTATATTTTTACTTACTTATTAAGTTCTTTTTAGTGTTTTATATTTAAGAAAGCTTAATATTTAGTAATAAACTTAGTAATCTTTAGAGCTTTAGGTATTTAAGAAGGGTTAGTGTAATTATCTGCGTTTAGGTTAATATAGTTCTAGAGGCTTTATAGATATATATAAAACTCAAAATAGGTATACTACGCTAGCTAGTTACTTCTAGATATAAAAATATCTCCTATAAGAGGAATTTTATTATTAGTAGAGGATATAATCAAAAATAATAATAGAGGAATTAATAAAAAGGATTAGAATAGGTTTCCTGCGCATAACTTATAGTAGAGGGGTGAAATAAGCTGTTAATAAAGCTAGGATTATAACTTTTATAAGTTATATATGCGTAGGTTATAGGGAATAAAAGGTGTATTATAGAAGAAACTATTTAGAAAGGTAGTTTATATTATAAGTTAATATCTATATATGCAGCTTATATAATACTGCATATCACATAATAAGTAGTGAGGCTGTAGCTCAGATTAAAGGTATTGCAACAAACTGTAGTTCAAAAAGAGCGTATAAAGACTATTAACTTCTAACTTAATGCGCTAATTGCAAAGGGGATCATAAAAGTACTAATAATAAGTGCCTACTAAGGCTGAAGAGAGACTATAGTAAAATTATACATCTTACTAAAGCTTAGAAGAAGAATATTATTTAGAAAAACATAAAAGCTAAGAAAATTGCAGAGGAAAATAACACTATAAGACATCCTGTGAGATAAATATAACATATATTACTAACTAAGATATAAAGCTATAACTATTTTTTACTACTAATTAAAGAAGTAAAGTCTAATATCTTTAAAGCTTTAAGAGAAGATTACTCTAAAAGTAGTACTACTTCTATTCCTATAGAGCTTAAAACCTTAATTACCTCCTCGCTAAATAAATAGAGAACTTATAGTTTTTTAAGTAAATATTACTAAACGTTTAGATATTAGAAGGGGGCAGAGTTCTTAGAATTTTTAGTAATTTTAATCTAAAAGTAAGAGGTTAGATAGGCGTTTTCATAGGCGTTAGGCGTTATTATAAGAGGAAAAGGCTTATATAAGTAGATAGAAGCCTAGTTAGCCTATAACAGAAAAGACTAAGTAGATAAGCAAAAAATACACTTATTTTTATATAATTTCCTATTTTCCTTTAATAACTTCAGTAACTACTCTCTTAGAAAAGTTTTTAGAGTTCTTTAGCCTAGCTTATAGAAAAAACCTATTAATTCTTACTTTTTAAAAATTAAATAAAAATAGATATTTTTAAGCTCCTCTAGCTTTAGCTAGCCCTACTTTTATCCTCTTTCTTAATTCCTATTATACTTCTTTAATTATTTAAAGCGATAATAAAATAGAATACTATAAAGATAATATTACTAAACTTCTTTTTAATAGCCTATTTTCTCTTGAAAGATTATATAATTTAAGATATAAAAAGAGTAGAAAATATAAATAAAGTATAAGTTAGTTAAGCTTATATTTATATATTTACTTTTATATCTCTTATAGTTATTTAGAAAATTAATATATAAGTATTTAAGGTATTTTTAGAGGTTTTCTACTTAAAGTAAAGTACTTAGTATAATTAATAAGTTTTCTCCCTTACCTTATTATAAAATTAGTAACTAGTATAAAGAAGTATAAGCTAAACTACTATAAAGAGTTCCCTTTATAGTTATTTTATACTACTTTATTAAACTAAAGTAAGAAAAGCTTAAAAGAAGAGATAATTTAAGTATTACTATATTAAAAGAAAATTTAGCTAATATATTTTTAACCTCTATTTTTTTAAAATAAAGAGTAATAACCTAAATATTTAGAATTAAAAATTAACTAAACCTATAGAAGTTTAAAAGACCTTAAAAAAAAGAGTGTCTAACTAGATAGAAGAGAGTAAATAAAGTTCTATATAAGCTTAGTTAATCCCCTTTATTAACCTACTATCTACTTATTTAAAATCGTTATATATTACTTTATTATAAGCTACTATAATAATAACCTAAAAGTAACTAAAATAAAATAAACTTATTTTACTTTTATATTAAAAGCTGAAGTTATAAAAATAATAGTATTTATTTTACCCCTCTTATAAACTTTAAAAAAAATAAAATTAATTAATTTATTCTAAGAAAACTTTCTCTTTACTTAAACTTATTAGAAAGTTTCTAATAATATATTAATTAGTAAAGAGAAATACTAAAAAGTTTAAAAACTTAAGATCTAAGTTATATCTATATATAGAAATACTAAGATCTAACTTTCTTAAATTATAAAATACTATAAGTATAAAAGTATAAAAAGCTAAAAAAAAAAATATTATAACTATATTAACTTTTTAAAAAAGTAAAGAAGGAAATATTTTCTAAGCTTAACTAAAAATATTTTTCTCTTCTAAAAATAATTCTATACTAATTCTATAAAAAGAAAAGTATATATATCTCTTTAGATTTCTTCTTTTCTATATTCTTAAGTAGTAAATAAGTAGCTAAAGTAAAATATTTTTTTTAAGGTTTATAATTAATATTATAGTTTTATTATAAATTTTATTAAATCTTAAGCTTAATTTATAAAAGAGGAGAGTTATAAAGTAAAGCTATAGAGAATACTATTAAATATAGCTAGACTTTCTTTATAGAGAGAAGAAAAAAAAACCTAAAATATAAAATAATTTTACTATTAGAATAGTAGAAAAGAAGAGAGATAATAAATATATATATACTTTCTAGATAAAAGAGAAAAATAAAAATAGAAATAATAGTAAAAGTATCTCTTTTTTTTTTTATCTCTCTCCTCACTTTTTATTATTCTTTTAGACCTATATTATAAGAATTCTTCTATTACTCTTTTTATTAATAAATTATTAGCTCTACTTAAGTTTTATATAATCTTTTTATTTTAATCTTCTTTAGTAAAACTTTCTTCTACTTCTTTTTTTATTAATTCACTTATATCTTTTTTAGAATAGTATTATTAAACTTTAAAGCTTTAAAGATTTTAACTTTAGCTTAAAATAAATAATTTAAACTAAAAATAATAGATAATAAAGCTAATCTAATTACTAGTAATATTTTAGTAAGTCTTTTTATAGGTTTTTCTTTTTACTAACTTTAATAAGAAAAACCCTTTTTAATTTTAGATTTAAATTAAAGTTCTAAAGTAGTTATAGAAACTAAAATCTTTAAAATAATAGTTTCTAAAAGTAGTACTTCTAGTATAAATATAATACTTAGAGAGGATGTTTTAAAAGAAAAAAGTATATAAAGCTATTTAAACTCTACTAAATCTTATTAAAAAGTCTTTAAAATATATAGCTTAAGACTTTAAAGATTTAAAATACTATAACTTAGAATAGCTAGAATACTATTTTTTACTAGAAATAACATTTTAGACTTTTTTAAAAGCTATAAAACTATAATAGAAATAATAGAAATAACTAATACTTTAAAAGTATTAAGTATTATTTTCTATATAGATATATCTTTTTAAGCTAATAATTAAATAAAACTTAATAAGAAAACTTAATTATAGATAAAAATATATTTTATCTAGCACTATAAAGCTATAGATAAAGATTACTAGAAACTACTAAATAACTAAATTAATTAGATTATTTTTATAACTCTAATAATAAATAATTTAAACTATAAAGTAGCTATATAGTTTTTATAAAAAATTAATAATATTTAAACTAAAGCTATAAGATATAACCTTAATATTATAACTAACCTTTAAATTATCTATATAGCTATATTAAGATTTAATTAGTTAGCTTTAAATAGAATAGCTTTACTTATAAAGATTAATATTTATAAGTTATTTAGGAAAGAGAACTTTAATAAGTTTAAAGTTAACTTAATAAATTAACTTAGCTTTAAGGCTACTTAGAAGTAAACTTTCTAAATTACTGCTCCTACTTATTCTCTATTTCCTATACTTCTAAAAATACTAAAAAGGGAAGCTTCTCTCTCTCTATAAGTTAAAAGAAATAAAGCTAAATTTAACTAAAGCGTTAAAAACCTCTAAAGTTAGTTTTTAAACTAATAACTTTCTAACTTAGTGAAAATAATAAATAACTAGAAAATCTCTACTAAAAAGATTATTTATTTTTCTCTAGCTATAGAAGACTACTATTTAGCCTTAGTCTATTTAGTTAAAGTTAATAAAGAAAATCTTAAGCTTTTTCCTTATAGCTTATATAGTTAGTATTAATATATAGGCTATATAGATTATAACTTCAAAAATAGCTATTATTCTTAAAAGATAGCTAATAAAAGAAGTAGCTTAATCTAATACTTCTAAAAATACTATTTCTATAGACCTTAAAATAATAAGTTTTTTATCCTCTAAATAATTATTACTTTATTATAATAAAATAATAAGCTTAACTAAAAAGCTATTATTATTTACTTTAAGAATTAAAATAGCTATAAAGCTATAAAAGCTTAAGCTACTAAGATTTTTAAGTAGAATATTAGCTAATTTTAGTCTATATTTATTAAAGTTCTATAAAACTATAATAACTTTAACTTAATTAAATTTTCCTATAGGTTTATAAAAAAAAGAAGTGTTATATTAGATAATAAAGTATCTAGTTAAACTTCTGCTTTCTAAGTATTAGTTATTAATAAATAGAAATATAAAGATTTAGTTTAGCTTTCTTACTTATATAACTTAATATAACTTAATAGTTTAACTAAAGGTGATTTATTTAATTTTATAGTATTTAAGTTTATAATTACTTAGTTAAAAATATATAAAGCTAACTTATTCTTATAGAAGAAGTTAAAGCTACTAAATCTTAAAAAAGTTAAAAAGAAAGCTTTAAAATCTCTTTTTAAAAAGGTTTATTTTACTATATAAGATATTAAAAATACTCTAACTATTTTAAAAAAAACCTTCTTTTTTATAACTTTATTCTGAAAATTATTTAAACTTACTAGAAAAATTAGTTATAGAGAAGAATTCACCTCTTAACTAGAAAAAATAAAAAGAAAACTTAAATATTAAAATAAGAGAAGAGAGCTTTTTTAAACTAACTTCTATACTTATTAATACTCTAGAACTAGAAAGAGTATTTAGAATAGAAAGAAAAGTAATACTTAGTAAAGTTATTAAGATTTCTCTTCTAAAACCTATTTTAAAACTATTTTTTCTAAAAAGTAACTTCTAGCTAGCTATATTCCTTAATAGTAAAAATTAGAAATCTATTAAAAATAAAAAACTTATTAATAAACTTATTTTATATAAGCTTTATAGCTTAGTTAGTTTACTAATTAAAAAAATCTATAAGATTTAGCTAAAATATAGAAAAAAGTTTATTAGAAAGATATATACTTTTATAGATAATTTAAAAAAAGTTATCTATATATCTATTTCTATAAACTTTATAGATTTTACTAAAACGTTAAAGAAAAGAGCTTAATAAACTAATTAGGTTTCTAAATATAATAAAGCTATTTAAAGCTAAAACTATCTAAAAGTTTTTTTAGTTAAAGCTATTATTCTAATAACTATAAACTAAATAGCTCTAATAATTATTATATTATAATTTATTCTAAAGATCTCTATTAGTAGTAAACGCCCTAATAACTACTTACCTATATAAGGTATAATTAATACTAGTGTAAAATCTAGTTTTATAAGTTACTAATACATCTTAAACTATAATATTCTAATTTCTATTACTACTTTAATAATAAGAATAATAGCTAAAAGTAACTTAAAGTTACACTTTATTAGAGTATATTATATATCTATTTAGATTAATAACTATAAGATTATAATAACTATAATAGTAATAAACTTTAAAACTATTAACTATAACTTACTCTTTAGACTTTCTTTTACTATTTCTATTAAACTTATTTTTAAGTATTTAAAACGCTTTATTATTACTATAATAAAAGTAAAAAACTATAGAAGTAATAAATTCTAGAAGATTAATATTCTAGTAAGTCTTATATAATTAGATTCTTTACGTTAGATTTAGCGTTATTTCCCTAAATAGGAAAACTATATAAAAGATATTTATAATACTTCTAAAGCTACTAAAAGCTAACCTAAGACTAACTAGAACTTTAATAATATATATAATAAAGTTTGAACTTACTATATTAATATTATAATAGATTATAAAAAAGAGCATCTTTTTACTTAAGAAAGAAAAAAAACTAACTTTTTTAAATAAAAAGAAGCTATTTTTAAGATTAATTAATACTCTATTTTAATTTCACTTTTAGCTATACTTAATATTTTAGAAACTATTACTAGAGTAGTAGTTACTCTAATTATAGAAATTATTTAAGTTTACTTTCTTAGAAACACTAAAAGCTAGTAAAATCTTTCTAAAGTTCTAAAAGATTAAGTATTCTTTAAGTTAATTAGAAAAAACTCTAAGTTTAATTAAAGCTTTATTAGTGTCTATATAATATATAAATATAAAGATAAAAAGGTTTATCTAGTTAATAATCTATTCTTAAATAGTTCTATTTTTAATAGTTAGAAAGACTAGAAGAAGATCTTAACTTAAGAAGTAGAAAGCTATTATTAACTTTTTAACTCCTCTTTTACTAGCTATATATATCTATAATTTATATAGTTTAATTAAGAGATTTACTTTACTCTAAAAAGATTTTTAAAACTTAAAGTTATCTAGCTATACTTTTTATTAAGAGAGATTAAAATACTTAAATATATCCTTATAAATTAAGAAGAGGCGTTAGTATAAGATTTTATAGAATATAAATATATTAACTTTTATATAGTTTTACTATAGAAAATTAGAACTATCTTATATATTATATAATAAGAGAAAGAGATTCCTATCTCTAAAGCCTTATAAGGGAAGGTTATTAATATATTTAGATTAAGAGTTATATAAGGAGTTTTAGAGGAATCTTATAGATTATATAGAAACTTCTAGTTTTTTATTACTAAAAAGGATAGTAATATAAAGTTAATTAACTTATATATAAAACTTAATAAGATTAGTATTAGAGATATTTTTATTCCTCTAGAAGCTAATAAATTCTCAGAAGACTTTACTAACTATAAAATTATAAGCTTTTTAGACCTATTTTCTAGATATAACTAAGTTTTATTTAATAAGCTAAATTAAAACCTAACTATATTTACTATACCTTTAGAGCTATTTAGAATATATACTTTACTTTAAAGAGTAATAAATTTAGTTATTTAGTTTATAAAGATTATAATAAAGATCTTCTATAACTTTATTCTAAGTATTTACTAACCTTTTCTTAATAATATTTTTATTAGAAGGCTAAGAATAATATATAATAGTAACTATATAGTTAAGCTTCTAAAGGTATATTTATATATCTTTAAGTACTTTATAAACCTAGATATAGTATTTTAAAACCTTAAGCTTACTAGTACTATAATTTTTCCTAAGAAATCTCAGATTTACTAGCTTATTATTAACCTCTTTAGTTATATAGTAAGTAGTAAGAGATATAAGCTTAACTAGAATAAAGTTATTAAAATCCTTAAATAGGAAAAGTATAATAATATTATAGTAGTTAAAAGTCTTTTTAATATTATTAGGTTCTATTAAGTATAGATTAAAGATTATAGAACTATTTCTACTCTATTAATAAAACTTCTTTAAAAAGGAGTATTTTTTAAGTAGAAGCTAGAATAGTAGCTAGCTATAGAAACCTTTAAACTTTACTTAGTTAGCTCTCTACTACTTTAACTTATTAATTATAAAGAAGAAGCTAGTAAAATCTATCTATCTACTAATATAAATACTAAAGAGGTAAGGCACTATACTTAGATAATACTATTAGAGTAAAAGATATATTACTTAATATAAAAGTAGGATTTAGACTAATATAGCTTTTAACTATAATATAAGAAAGCTTAAGCTTTAATTAGTTTTACTTATTCTTAAGAGGCTTAGAAACTACCTATATAATATATAATTTACTTTTAAAACTAATATAAAAGCTTTTATAGACTAAATTAGTAGCACTACTTTAGATTTATTTAGAGCAGTTTTTATATAATAAATCATTTAGATTAAAATATTTAATTTTAATATTTACTATATATCTAGTATAAAGAATAAAGCTATAGATAGTTTTTTATATAAACTAGTAGGGAAATTTAATATTTAAGAAGCTAAATAAAAAGAAGATTTAGATAAGATAATTAATAACTTTATCTATATACTTAAAGCAGAAGAAGATCTTAAATCTAGAGTAAATAATCTACTAAGCTTTAAATAAGCTTAGTCTTAATAATTATAATAAATTACTAAATATTTAGCTTTATTATTATACTTAAAGACTATTTCTTAGATTAATTTTAAGAAATTTAAGTTATATATAGTGAAATATATACTCTAAGATAGTTTTCTCTTTTAGAAAGAAATAAAGTTAAACTTTATACTAAAATAAATAGTTAATAATAAGAAAGAGTAAAAGAAGTTAATCTAATATATATATACTAAGAGAGAGTATAGAAGTTATAATATAATATACACTAAACTTTAAGAGTAATACGCTTAAGAAAACATATATTAAATAATAAGTAATAAAATAAAAGGCTATTTATTCTATATATAAGCCTAACTAAGATAATTTAAAAACCTTTATACTTTTTCTATACTTCTAGTGATTCTATTTTAGTATATTTATATTAATATCTAGAAGATTAGTAATTACTCTCTAGCTAAAATTTATAATATACTTATTAGTTATATAGAGGCTTATTAACTTCTTAAGAATATTAACTTAAAGATAATAGCTAAGTTTATCTAAGAAGATATAATCTACTACTATAAGATCTATAAGCTTCTCACAGTTAATAAAGGACTAAAAAATAAGAAGTTTATTAAAAAGCTTAATTAAGTTTATAAGGGATAATATCTTATTATCTCAGTATATAATTTAAAAGCTAATAGATTTATTAAAAAGGATATTAACTTTTTATTTATACTTTTATAACTTAATTAGACTTTAGTAAAAAGAATTAAACTTTAGTTTTTTATATAGCTCTATTTACTAACTAAATATTAGTTAGATCTTCTATAGAATACTCTCCTTTTTACTTTATTTATAAATATAACTTAATCACTCTAATTAAGACTAAAAATATTATTTAATAAATACTAAACTAGTTAAGAGTTAGAGATATTAAAATTAAACTCCTTTTATATATATAGACTTTTAAATAACTTAATTCTAATTAGTAAATAGCTTTTAAATATATTATAAAGTAGTGCTACTAAGTTACTAAGGATTATAACTAAAGAAATAAATATAGAATATAATATAAAGAGCTATAAGTTAGAAATATTATTTTTATTTATAATATAAAGCTATCTATTAATAAAAGCTTTTTTAGTAAGCTTAGTGTATACTAGTTAAGCCCCTTTTATATTTATTAGATATCTCTCTAAACTTTATTTTATTTATTTAAAACCTTTACTAAAATTCCTATTAAGTAGACTATAGCTAGCGATTACTTAAAGAAATTTATAATAAATAAAAATAGCTATTTAGATAATATCTCTAAAATAGAAGTTTAACTAGACCTTAAATAAGCTTTTAATAAGGTCTTTTCTACTATAAATTAACCTAATCTTAATACGCTTAGTTTAGTAGAAATCTTAAACTCTAATAAGTTATCTATACTAGAAAAAGCAGAGACTAATAACTTTAATACTATAAAAACGCAAATTAAGTAATTATAAAAATAAAACAAAATATTATAAGCTAAAGTTAATACTTAGTAAAAAAAAAAAAATTATAGTAAATATCTCTATAAAAAACAAAAGATTTAATAGTTAGTATAAAGATATAGAGGAACTAAAAAATAGCTAAGTCTATAATAATTATTAAACTTTATCTATTTTTAGTAAGAAAAATAATATTTTATTTATTTTTATTTAGTTATCTTTATATTATGATTTATATTAACTATATATTTATATTACTTTTTTTACTCTTAATATATATTATTATAAAAAAAGAGGGATATATAATAATAAAAACTAATAAACACTAAAAAGACTAAAAAATACTAAAAAACTCAAAAGAAACTAATATTATTTCTAAAAAATTCAAACCTAAAATAGATTAATTACTTCCCTAAGTATAATAAGTAGTAGCCTCTTTCTTTTTCTTCTTATTCTCTCTCTTTAAATTCACCTCTACTATTAAAAAGCTAACCTATTTATAAAAGTTCTTACTAAAGATTTTATAAAAAACTATAATAGAATACTACTATAATTTAAATTTATATTCTAAAGCTAATTTAATAAATTAGTTAATTAATAGTTTATATACTAGTATAATTATCTTACTTCTAGGATATTTATTTTTAGAATAAAGTATTATATTAATACCTCTACTCTCTTTATAAAGAGTACTATTAAAAATATCTTTTTTTTTATTACCTTTTTTAATATACTTAATCTAGCTAGTAGTTTTCTAGTTATAGTTAAACTTATATAAGTATAAAGATCTCTTTTTATAGTATATATAATTAGAATAAACCTCTTTTTATTTAGTTTAATAGAAAATATACTTCTAGAAAGAAATAAATATAGTAACTTAGTAGCTACTCTACTTAACTTTAAAAGATATTTTTACTTAGTACTTAAAGTAACTATTATATAGAAAAAGATTTTAGACGCTATATATATAAATTAGTAAAGCTTTAACTACTTCTAATCTATCTATCTTTTAGTATAGCTATTCCTAAAAACTAATATAACTTTCTATAATATAAACCTTTTTTATAAAAAATAGAAACCTATTTAGTACTTTTCCTTTATTAATTAACTTTATATATATTATTAAGAACTTAGTAAGTAAATATTAAAACCTTAAAGCTACTTTTTTAGCTCTTTTATTAATAGTAATCTTATAGATAAAGCTTATTTTATACTAAACCTAACTAATAAAACCTTTAATAGAAGTTTAAGAAAAAAAAAGAGAAGCTTATATATAGATTAATAATAGTTTAAATAGCTTTAGAAAGATAACCTATTATAACTAATAGTAATATAATAAGTTTAAATAGATAAATAGTTTCTTTTTTATTCTTATAATTTGTAGAACTTAGTATAAGAGAGAAGGAAAAAGGCTTATATACTTAGTTTAAAGTAGTAGTATAAGAGTAACTTAAATTAATTTTAATATCTATAATTATACTACTTAAAAGTTATCTAGTTATTATTATAAAGTATTAGTTAAGCTAAAGATTATAAAGAATAATATATTAAGAGGAGAAAAAGAGAGATATAGTTAAGTAGAAGAAATATACCTTTTTATACCTAACTAAAAGGTTAGTTAATACTAAAAATAGTAACTATAAAAGCTTAAAAACTTATTTACTATAATAACCTATTAATAAGATAAAAAAGAACAATTTAAAAAGCTTTTTACTATAAATCTAAAATTAACTAAACTAAAAAGAACGCATTTATTTAGGTTTTAATAATAAGAGCAAAACAGACATATTAATTAAAACGTTGCTATTTATAAAAAGAAGGCTTTTAACTCTATACATCTTATAATTAAATTTTTAAAAAAAAACCTTACTTTTTCTATAGCTATAAGTATTAATTTCCCCTTAAAAACATAAGATTATAAGCCTAACTAAGTAGTTTATAGCTACATCTTACTTTCCTTACTATTAAATTATATTAGTTACTCTTTCTTTTTCTACTTACTACTTTTATTACTAAACTTTACTTTTATCTAATTACTATCTATATTCTATAATTACTTAAATCTTAACTTTAAAAATAACTACTTTATAGCTTAACTAGCTTCTTCCTCGCTTAAAAATTACATTTTTAGAAGAAATATTAACTACTAGTATTAAATTCACCTTTATAATATCTATAAAAGGAGGTATTTTAAACTACTAACTTTCTACTAAATATCTTTATATATCTATATATATAATAATAATTCTTCTTTAATAGATACCTTTATATTTAATTATAATACTTTAAATAAAACTAACTATTACTCCTATATCTTAAAATTATATATTTTCTCTTTTTACTTACTTTTACTAACTTTTAGTAAAAACTATTAATATTATAATTAATACCCTCTCGCTCTCTATAAATTTACTTTTTTAACTCTTTCCTTTTTTCTAAGATATCTAATTACTATAACTTAAATAAATAGTAATATAAGCTTATTTAGTATATTCTATATATTTATAACTTAATAGCTTCTTTAGATTACTATAGAATATTATATAATATCTCACTAAACTACTCTTACTACCTCTTAGTCTCTATCCTCTAGAAACTATAATCCTAAGTTTTAAAAAGCTTATAAAACTATATAAAATATTAACTAGATTAATAAGATTAAGTAAAAGCTTATAATCTATATTATATATCTTTATAAAAACTAATTAGTTTCTTAAAGTGAGACTTTATAGGTAGTAGATATATCTACTCTATTTTTATAAAGAAAATAACTTCTATAGCTTCCTAATTCCTATTTTAACTACTTTAGCGAAGTGAACACTAAACTAAATAAAACTAAATATATCTAGCCTATATAATTTAATAAAAAACTCCTTAGAATCCTCTTTAAAACTATAAAGCTTATTAAATTTTCTATTATACCTTAAAAGCTCTATAGAGTACTAAAACTTAGTTAAAATAGATTCTTCTTAGTATCTAAATAGATAAATACTAATAATAACCTCATTAATATAACTCTAACTAGATACTAATAGGATAGATTCTTTTATAATAATAGTAAAAACCTAATTTAGGGAATCTAAAAGTAAAGTATCTAAGTAAAAGTTCTTCTTAACCTCTATAATATATTAGAGTTTTTATATTAAAGTGATCTTCTCTTAGAAGGCTATATTAAAGCAGCTTATAATCTAACTATTAGAGATATTATTAAAGAATAATATATAAAAGTTCTTATTATTTAGGTTTCCTTCTATAATAACCTTATAATAAAATATTATAAAGTTCTAGCTAATAAGCTTACTTTATGTAATTTCATTATCTTTTTACAATATAATAATAGAGAAAAATATATAAACCTAATTATTAATTAAAAAACAGCCTATACCTCTACTTAGATAGTATATAAAATATTACTAATAGTAGTAACCTAAATAAGTTAGAGACCTCTTTTAGAACTATAGTTAAGTTAGTTTATAATTAGTATAAGATCTATAAAACACTAATAGAAACTTAAAAGCTTATTAATTATACTTCTTTTATTATCTTATAACTCTAAATTAAATTAAAAAAAGACCTATAGAAATATAGCCTCTATACTATAAACTTTATTAGATATATTATTTAATAAAGTATTTTCAATATTAAGACTTTATATTTAGAAACTACTACTAAAGCTTAAAAAGCTAACCTAAATCTTTATAAAAACCTTTTTAACTACTAAATTAAGCTTATTACTAAAAAGTTTAGTCTTTATACTTCACTTAAAAGCTTAAAACTAAAACCTAAAACTAAGTTTAAAAACTAACTAAAGGCTTTAAAGAGAAAAAAATAAAAAGAATAATAAGAAGATAAAGTAAATATAAGCCTTAGAAAGGCTATACCTAACTAGATATTAGTTACTTAAGAATTAATTAGAATTAAAGCTAAAAACCTAACCTCTCTTAAAAAGATTAATAAAATAAAAGATATAGTTTATAATAATAACCTTAATTCTATAACTTTTATTATTAATATAAAAAAGAAAAACTACTTTAAAGAAATATTAATAAAGTTAAAAATATATAGATTAAAATAGAGAATAAGTAAAAGAAGCTCTACTATATAAAGATTAGAAGAAAAGTTAGAAAGCTTAAGCTATTTAAAGTAAATAAACCTAGTAACTTAACTTTAAAGTAATTCCTTATTACTTAAAATAACCTAATTAAAGATATAGCTTAAGCTATATAACCTTAGAACACCTTCTTAGTTCTAACTATACTAAAAGAATAAATAGTATTTAATATATAATAAACTAAAAAGATCTAAAAAGAAGACTATAATTAAACCTATATTAAGAAAAAATTAGTAAA